>OY796882.1:69409143-69729819 GCA_963680785.1 Diplosoma virens | reverse complement strand
CGAATCAAGAGCGACCTCTTGTGATAAGATTTTTATTTGCAGCGTTTGCTAAAGCTTCATAATCGTGCTACAGAATAAAACGTTAATTTTTTTTTTTTTATTATTTTTGAAAATGACTTTTTAAATCGTAATCACCTAAACAAATGCAACAGTTTTTTGTTTCCAACCTTATACAAATGATCATTGAAAAGAAGATTACGCGCCCTACTCAGGTTGAAGAATAAAGCAAAGGCTTTGCCTGAAGTAAAAAATCTTTGTTGCTGTTTTAATTAGTTGGTGTATGTGTAATGTGATGACTTTGATGCATTCCTAAAAAATAATTTTTACTAGTATTTTAGATTTATTGCAAATCGGATTTAGCTAAAATCACTTGTAAGCAAGCAATAGTTAAAAAGTTGTGTTAATTTTACTTTACATTTCTTTTGTAAATTTAAAGCAAAAACATCCTATAGCTTATCGTTAATATGTGCCATCACTTCTACTTTACATAATTTCACAAATATGTAGTGTAGGCATTTACAATATAAACCTACTTAAAAGAAAAAAAAAAAAAAACTTAATTGAAAACTTTTACTCAATACTTCAACTTGGTATATACAATAAAGCACAAAAAACTTTCAAGATTGAACGTTTCATTTAGAAGTCAGAAAAAATACAACCGATTCATTTTTCACTAAACAAAGAGTGATCGTTCAAGTCGTGCATTAAAGAATTCTTGCTGTTACCACAAGAAGAGGCAAGAAATTGACTGATTTCAAAAAGTCTCTTTTTTTTCGGTATCGCTTGCATTTTTAAGTCGAATACATTCGTATGTGACAAGAGATCTCTTCATTGTTTTCACATAGGTAAGAGGAGAATATAAGTTGATATATTTGTAATATATCTTCATTCCGTCAGCCAATACTTCCTTTTGGGCTTTTTCAAACATAACACGAACCGAACACTCGTTAGGGTCGGTTTTAGCAAGAAAAATCATGTGAATTTTACAAGTTCCTTTGCTGTTTTTCTTTTCGAATAGTAGTAGGCACGTTTGAAAAGGTAGTAATTTCAATAACACTTCGCGTAACTGCAGATGATCGAAATATTGTTGTGGGTTTTCCACTTCAACAAAAAAAGAAATTTTTCCCAATTCACTGTCTGCTTGAGGTTTCTTTTTGTATTTTCGCTTTGACTTTACTGCACAAAACACATTTCGAATTGAAGTTTCATCGTTTGTTGGAGAAGAAAGCGATAATTTGACCCTCTTTAACTTTGGTTCACCATTCGCAGACATCAGTGCGCTGTAAGGTGCAAAACTGACTATTTCGACTCTGACAAATAATTATAAGGAATTTTTTTTTTTGCGCAACGATTGCTCAATAACAATCCTAACTTTTTTTCTTCAAGTAATAGCTGTTCACTTTAAACGTTTTGACAAGCCTGAACACGTCCACAGATGTCAAAAATTTGTAAATTGTTTTTAACAAACAAGTGTTTTTTATGACTAATATAAATAGTATGTTTTGCTTTGTTTCCAATTATTCCTTCAAAAAACGGATACACTCTACGTTTAGAAATATTATTTTAGTTACTCGAGTGTTTTTGTTTGAAATAATAAAAAGTAAGATTTAAAAATTTGAAAAAATGCTTCGAGTCTTTTCAAAACATGATTCAAATTTTGAAAGTTATTCGTAAAAACTTGCTTTATAGATTTAATTCACAGCTAATGTCTGGACTTGTTTTGCAACGATTTATTGAGAGATATACTTTTTGACCAATCTTTGAGAAAATGTGTTAGTGCTTTTTAAAACTATTTAATTAACATTGTTATATTAAAGAAAAAGCAAAAGAAGTGAATGACCCTTTAACAAAAAATAAAAGTAAATATTAAATACTCTATGGTCTTTAATTATTAGCTGTATTAGTTTTAGAAACGTTATAACAAAATGGTTACATTTTCGTGTTAAATATTATAATTTACAAAATTTTTCGTTAAAGTTCGCAAAAATGTTGACAACATCGGAGCAAATTTGTTTGTTTTATGTTCAATCTTATTTTGGTTTGAACAAATTGGTAAAATGTAAAAACAAAGTTGACCACAAGTTTTCTGTTGGCCTTTTTAACCAAAACAGTGAATTAGAACTGAAAAAAACAAATGTAATAATTTATAAACTCAAGAAGTATGGTGACGGAAGTAACGGTTTTTCAACTGTCACCGAAGTGCGACATATCGCATGTCTTGAATAAAAATTTTACTTTTGATGTCTTGACAAATAATGTGTTATAATTATACTAATTTCGAACTGGTATAAGACTATGTAGTCTTTTTAGATAAATATTTGCCGAACTGTAGTCAGCAGAAAACTTTCCAAAGATTTTGCATCAACCAACTATGCTCTAAAAACAGTAAAATTCGCTACAAAATATAGTTCAGATAATTTGTGTTTGTTTGTAAATTACAATTTTTATCTGATATTTTACCTAAAGACATAATTTTACTTATAAATCTTGATATAAGAAAGTTTTACGTGTTAAACTTTTTGATCTAAAAAGACGATAAGACAAGAGAATAATTTATTGAAATGTACAGTGCAGTTAAAATTACACCTCTACGTTAATACGCCTGCACCTTTTAAAAATCAGAATCGTAGTTTTAAAATAACAAAGCATCGTTTTTTTTAAAACAAGAATCAAGTTCATTGACGCACATACTTAAAACAAAATGGGTGACACCATGTTTTTTTTTCATCAGACATGATACCGAGAAGTTTGCCTGATATAAACTACATGTTGAAAATTGTTTGAAAAACGTTTTGTTTTGCTGATTTTTGAGGTATAACGTTCTGTTATAAAATTTACGATGCTAATTTTTTTATCACAAAATTAATTCAATAGGTCACAAGCTGAAAAAGTTGTTAGAAAAGTGATATTGTTTTGCAAATCGACTGATTTTTCGATCAAGAAGGTTTCAACTTTAAAAAAATCTTTGCAATGTTCGTTCGTAATGTTTACTGTTTTTCTTTTGCAGCGAAACGCAAAATTAGATGTAAAATCACATGTTGAACCAGTGCAATCTTAGACATAATTTAATTTTGCAAAATAGGTTTTGAAATAATTAAAAGATTTTCTTACCAAATACTTCTTTTATTAAAAGTTGTAACTGCTATTTTCTTGTTTTCAAAGTCGCAAAAATTATAAAAGTTTTACGCTTTGTTAAAGAGTAACTTCTTGACTTGAACAAAATTTTTACTTGAAAAAAAGCAACAATGAAATCGCTTTGAGGTTAGAAAAACTTAAAAGAAATTGTGTCAATCATTCTGTAACATAAAAAATGCAACTTTTTTGTATTAACAGGTCAGGCGGTTTAAAAATTGTGACAGACGCAATATTTTTTATGAGACGAGCCTAAATAGTCATGCTTCGCTATTTTTCTGGTGGCATTTTTCAAAAATAATCTTGGAATAAAAAACGACTTTACTTTGTTTGGTGAAGAGAAAGTTTAAAAACAGATTAAACGGTATTAAGAAAAACTATATTGTTTTTCCTCAAAAATCTGCAGCTGACAACGTTCTATGTAGATACGTAAAACAGCAAAAAAATCTAGAATAAAACAAAATTTTTAGGTTTCTGACAGTTTTTGTGTTTGAAGATTCTAAAACTAGTGTAAAGTCTAAAAATTTCAAAATAAAAAATGGTAAGTTTACAATTATAAACTTTTTGGAATTATAAGCAACAAAAACTTTTTTAATTTTATCGTTTACTTGCAAATACTATCCACAGTTGACGTTTCAATTTTCTATTTTTATTATTCAGAAATGTTTTCACGGTTTTTTATTTGAATATTTTACAGCCTCGATAAAAAGCTGCAGAATGCGAGTCTTTGGTTGTCAAATAGTTGAACGGTTTAATTTTTTTACAGAGTACTTTTAAGAACTTGACCACAAATGTTAGTGTGAAAAAATGTACAAACTTATTTTCATGGATTCAATATACTTTCTTTTATAGGGTCGCTGTCAAACATTTTTGAAAAAAAAGGGGCCATAACACTTTAAACTTTTCCGTTTTATTAGAAGCATATCGTTCGAGATACATTTCATTTATGTACTACATTTTGCGTTGTTCACTCGAAAACCATGTCTTTGAAAGTGACTTTTTTAGAAATTTGATTATTAGTTTGTTTATCTGCATGAAGTTGAAGCTGCTTTCCTTCTTTTTTTGTTTGTTGTCAGATTGCAAGTCATTAACCAAGATACCTAAAAAGTTGAAATTAATTTTAAGAAATTTAGTCCTGTGGTTCAGGAGGATAAATATAGAGATAAAATGAAACAAAATAAAAATATAGTATGACAGAAAGTTTTTAAAAAATCTAACTCGTGTTAGATAAAGGGTAAATTTTAAACTTTGAATTACTAAATTTTCTTTAAAAACAAAATCATTTGTTATTAACATTATGCAAGCATTTCCAAAAATTCACATAACCTATTTTTAGATATGTTTAAAATGTCAATACGATAAAACTTTGCAACAGATTACTAAGCGCAAGATCTCCCGGTTAATATATGGATCAAGAATTAAACACAGGACGTTTAAATCTCATGCTCACAAAAAATCAAGATTTAAGTACAATTTTTAGTCTTAAGGTTGTACATTATAAATATTGAAATAATTAGAAAAACTGTAAAGCTTTTTTGAAGAAATTAATGAAATAATAAACTTGTCCTTACATTTGATTTCAACTGCATATCAGAGAAGACGTAATATTTTTATACATTGTAGGTTTTTGCTACGGCTTCTTAATTACGTCATTTTCTTAAAAATTCTGATTTATTTTAAAAATAATTAAGGTTTTTAAGGATTCTTTCAACACGCACGTTGTTTTGTTAACATAAAAAGGTACCTGACTTTATTACATTGCTAGAATAAGACCTGAGGCATTTCACTAGCGTGTATTTGTACTGTTATGACAAAGTCTGTTTTAAAAAACTTCTGAACATGAAGTCTATTGTTGAATTATTTGAGTTAAAACAAGACCTCTACTACATGACTTATAATTTTATGTTTTTCTGATGCAAAGTTAATAATATACTGTATAAACATTGTTCTAGGAAAGAAAATACATCAGATTGTCTGCAATTAGAAGAAAGAATTGTTTTAATTAAAAGACAAAATTCGGTTTAAGATTTTTGAAAAAACTTTAAAAATTAATTTAATGAATAAATAAACTTGTCCTTTTACTTGACTGGAACTATATTTTAAATAAGATAACTGCAGTGTCTATCATTAAAAAAAAAAAAAAAAAAATCAAAATCATACATAAGTGCAACTTTGTTGTTCTGAGTGAGGATCAAACTCACACACAAAAACAACTTCGTTGACCAAGAATCAAACTTAACTTGAATTAGCCAGATCTTAGGTTTAATTTACTTGAATAACGCGCTTTACAATAAAATCGTAAAAATTGAACAAATATATCTTAGGCTTTAAATTAAAATCAATAATTTAAACTCGTTTGTCTTTGTTAAAATCACTGGTTAGAAATTTAATTATTGTTTTTTTAGAGACATGTCTTTCAGGATAATTGCTTATGAACTTGTTAAAAAATCATTGCTTAGAAAGTTAATTTTGGTTTAAAAAATATGTGCTTCTACTTATTTTTACAAGACTTCGTTTGTCTTTGCTACAACCGCTGGTTGAAAAGCTAATTGTTTTTACTAACATGTGTTTCAAGGTAACTCTTTATACTTGTTTTTTGAACTTTTTATAAGACTCTACAGGGTGTTTCATAATTAAGGCAACCGATTTTTTTTAATATAATGGGAATTTGAAAAGTGCAAAATCAATTTTGAATGTAGTAATACAAAGGTAAATAACATACAAATCGAACATTATCCCATTTATTCGATGTAACCACCCTTGTTACGAACTACAGCCTTAAGTCTACCCACAAATGCATCACAGGCGGCACGGATCTGCTCTTGAGGGATTGCGTCCCATTCCTTCTTCAGTTTTGCCTTCAGAGCATCAAGAGAAGAGTGAGGACACCTTCAGAGCATCAAGAGAAGAGTGAGGACAAGCTGAAACCTTTGCCTCCAAAATGGACCAAATAGAGAAGTCCAAAGGATTAAGGTCCGGGCTCCTAGCAGGCCACAATTCTTTGCTAATGAAGGATGGAATTTTCCTTTGAATCCATGTCTGTGTCATTTTGGAGCCATGTGATGGTGCTGAATCTTGTTGGAGACTCCATGGCAAACCTTGGAAGTGTTTATTAGCCCAGGGTAGCAAGTGGGATTCCAAAATGTCGGAAACGTATCGTTCCGAGTTCAATTTCACCCCCGAAGGCACAAAAACCAGCGGAGATCTTCCAGACGGAGTTACCGCTGCCCAAATCATTACCGATTGCGGATTCTGACGTCTTGTTACAATCCTACCTTCAACTGAAGTAGAAGAACCCCAAACCCGGTCGTTCTGCTGGTTAACAACCTGCTGTATGTCAAATTTTTTCTCATCCGTGAACACCAAGTTGGGGAGCGTGCCTTGATCGATCTCATCCAGAATTTGACGACTTCTTTCCATTCTCATCCTCTTATGGTGTTCTGTAAGTTCATGACGATGAAGCATTTTGTAGGGTTTCTTACCAAGATCATCTTTCATCACTCGATACATCGTCGAATTGCTCACATTTGTTTCAGCAGCCAGTTTTCGATGAGATCGATGCGGATTACGACGTAGCTTCTCTCGCGTGTTTTTAACCACTTTCGGGGTACGAACAGTTCGTTTACGACCACGTCCTGGTTTATCCAATGTTGTCCCAGTCTCATTAAATTTTTTAACGATTTTCCAAACAGTTGTTCGGTTCATTTTTACCCTTTTTGCGATCGATGAATTACTTTCGCCTTGCTTGTGGAACTTGATAACAATGTTTCTATCTACTGTCATTATCTAAATTCTAATGTTTAGCTTTTAAGACCTGAATTGCAAATACAAGGTTATAAGCTTCAAAATTATATCAAATTTGATGGCTATACAATGTTTTACAGGGTTTTAAATAATGGTCAAAATACCGTTGCCTTAATTATGAAACACCCTGTATTTATACTTGTTTGTAAGTTATAAAATCATTAATTAGAAATTTGCTTTAAATTAATAGATTATAGTTTTACAAGACTTTGAACTCGTTTGACTTTAGATAAGTAACAGCTTTGTTAGAAAGTTAACTGTTGTTAGTGGCGTGATCCTTGTTTATACTTGTGAACTTGATAAAAATCATTAGAAAGTCGTTTTAAAATAATAGATTATAGTTTAACAAGACTTTGAATTCGTTTTCGCTAAGTAACATCTTCGTTAGAGAGTTAACTGACTTTCAAACTAATTTTTACAAGACTTTGTTTGTCTTTGCTGCAAACTTAACTGTTTTTGCTAACACATTTTTTAAGGTCACTCTTTGTTTTTATACTTTTTACAAGACTCTAAATTAGTTACAAATTTGTTAGAAAGTTTATCATTGTTAAACAATGTGTCTTTAAACATAATTACGTCTTTTATAAGATTTTGAAAAAAAAAAAAAAAAAAAAAAAAAGCTTAGAAAGTTGTTTTTACTGTAGTTATAATATAAAGTTAAATAACCCCTTGCCAGGTTTAGTATAAGGTTAATGGTCATAATATCGCGTTCTCTATTTCTTTGATTGTTTTCAACATTATTATCTAACATACTTCCTTCAAAAATTAATTAGTTAGATTTTAGGTTTCATTGAACAATATTTGATTCATTGCATTCAGGGATGGAAACCGTTTGTAGATGAAATTAGGTAATCAAACTTGATTACCTAATTTCATCTAGATCTTTAACCACCGCTAGCTGATGCTAAGAAGTTATTCAATTAATAACTTTGATCTTTATCGAGTATATTGATTATAGTCTTCCACTTTTTACCTCTTTGGAATGGACCTTCTTGTATTTCATTTGCTTGGATTTAGCCTACGTCTTGGATTTAGCCTCCGACTTGGACTTTGCTTTCGACTTGGATTTATCCTCCACCGACTTGGACTTAGCCTTCACCGACTTGGACTTAGCCTTTACCAACTTGGACTTAGCCTCCGTCGACTTGGACTTAGCCTTTACCAACTTGGACTTAGCCTTTACCAACTTGGAATTAGCCTTTACCAACTTGGAATTAGCCTTTACCAACTTGGACTTAGCCTTTACCAACTTGGAATTAGTCTTTACCAACTTGGAATTAGTTTTTACCAACTTGGACTTTGCCTTTACCAACTTGGACTTAGCCTTTATTAACTTGGACTTAGCCTTTGTCGACTTGGACTTGGCCTTTACCAACTTGGACTTAGCCTTTACCAACTTGGACTTAACCTTTACCAACTTAGACTTAGCTTTTGTCGACTTGGACTTGGCCTTTACCAACTTGGACTTAGCCTTTACCAACTTGGACTTAGCCTTTACCAACTTGGACTTAGCCTTTACCAACTTGGACTTAACCTTTACCAACTTGGACTTAACCTTTACCAACTTGGACTTAGCCTTTGTCGACTATTTCTTTGATTGTTTTTTCAACTATATTATCTAACATACTTCCATCAAACATTAATTAGTTTTTAGGTTTCATTGAACAATAACTATTTGATTTATTATGTTCAGGGATTAGGTAATCATGATTACCTAATTTCATCTAGATCTTTAACCACCGCTAGCTGATGTTAAAGAGTTATTCATAACTTTGATCGTTATCAAATATATCGATTACAGTCTTTTGGATTTAATCTCTTTGAATTTTACCTTCTCGGATTTAACCTCTTTGGATTTAATCTCTTTGGATTGAACCTCTTTGGATTTAATCTCTTTACATTTAACCTTCTTAGATTTAATCTTCTTGGATTTAACCACAACCGAGGAATTCGGCCCTGCTGAGGAATTCGCTGAGGATTTAACCCCCGCCTAGGAATTCACCGAGATCCCCCGCCGAGGATTCATCCTCCGCCATCCCCCGCCGAGGATTCATCCTCCGTCATCCGCCGCCGAGGATTGATCCGCCGCATCCGCCGCCGATTGATCCGCCGCAACGTGCGTCAAATGGACCGAGCCTAACTACTAGCACGATCCGATTTTCATTTATCAGTCTTAGAATCAATTTTCATCTCTCTTCGAAAACCTAATTTGTGTAGAAAGAAAAAGTTTGTTTACAAACATAAATTATTAGTATAATCGTAAAAATTTTCGCTTTAGTTCCGAATTTTAACACAAAACTTGCATAATTTTGTTCCTTTTTTTTTACCAAAAAATTTTTTACGCTAACGAAACGTGATTTTATTTATTAAATACTTTTCAATTATTATGATAACTATTAACCTTAATTTTTAGCCAATTAGAATTAGTCTTAAAACTTTTGAAATACTACCTCGTACATTCAATTCTGCAATTCATTCTAGCGAAACCTCCTAAAAAGAGCTAGACGAAAACGTTCAAGTTTTTCAGCTTTTTTAACAGCTTTTTTTAAGGCTACTGAATTAACAAAAGAGCTTTAAATGATTGTTTTTAAAAGCTATTTTAAAGTTTTGTACCAACAAAAAGCTTTTTAAATCTTAAGTTGTATTTTGTTCCAAAGCAATTATCTTATGCGGTACAACAGATATTGATTTATGTTGAAAAATAATGCTTAAAATTTTGAGGATTCATAAAATAAACGACAATCAAGCAAGTTACTTATACGTACAACTCACCTATTTTTATGCCATGCTTTAATATTAAAAGAATATTGATAATTTTAATTTATGCCATTTTCATGGGACGCATGCTTCATTGCAAGAAGGTTAGTACGTATTTCAGCAGCGGTGTGTGATTACCACACAAAATTTTTTTGTTAACTTTCAGCAGGACGAGAAACTTTTCAGATTAAGTCAGATATGCAAGTTTGATATTGTTAATGCATTTTCAGAAAGAAGTTGCAGCAATTCCTTATTTAGGAGGAGATACGCCGACCGCAAGAGCCCTCAACATAACTCTTGATCATCTGCAAAACTCTCCTCGACTGAATAACACTGACAATCGTCAAGCCATTATCCTGCTAACAGATGGAAGGTAGGTATTGTGATGTAATGTTTTGAAAATAATCATAGTATTGTGTTTAACAAGAAAAAAAACTGTAATTTTCTGTGACGCTAAAGTAATTCCTTATTATCATCAGGCTAATAAGCATTTATAGATTCTTTGAAAATTCCTTGATCTAAAACAAAATGAGCAAAGGCAATATTCAATTAAAAAATTTTTTCCTTCTGGCAATTCTTGTTTAAATATAAAAATATTGAAGTCAAAGATTGTAGAATTAATCAGTCTAAAAGAAATTAAAGTGACTTAAGGGAAACAAATTGTCCTGTACGTAAAAATACTTAGACAGGAAAAAAATTTTTGTTTTCAAAATTTTTTTGAAATTACATTAAATTATGTAAATTGTTTTCAATTTTTTTTGAAATTACATTAAATTATGTGACAAGCTCTAAAAAATTAAAATTCGAATCTGGTGCTTCTTGTTTTAAATGGTTTAGTTTCTTTTAT
This sequence comes from Diplosoma virens, assembly GCA_963680785.1. Taxonomy (NCBI): domain Eukaryota; kingdom Metazoa; phylum Chordata; class Ascidiacea; order Aplousobranchia; family Didemnidae; genus Diplosoma; species Diplosoma virens. The sequence continues at coordinate 69,719,279 of OY796882.1, read as the reverse complement.
CAACCTTTTTTCAGAAAAAACATTTATAATAAAAAAGAAGCTAGCGGCAAGCTCATTAAAGTTATAAAAAAAGAGCTTTTATTAAAGTGAAAGTGTCGTAATAACGACGGCACAGTACTTGAAGCGCTGTACTACTCTTTAATTTCTGCACGTGCTTTTTTATGTGTCAGTTCACAATTGCAACTGTCAAATGCGCACCTCTAATTTTTAGTTGTTGCTTACGAGTTAGTACAAAATTATTATTTATAATTGCAGGTTATTTTTATGTTATGTTATGTGTCATTATAAGTTTAATAAAACCAATTAAATTGTCTAAAATTCTGGTTTATAACAATTTATTAAACTTACATATTGTGCACTGTAATGGATCTAAGGCTGTTATCAAATAAAAGTTTTTAAAATTATCAAACAACAAATAATTTTGGACTTTTCAAACCAAATAATCAAATAAATCAAACAAATTTTTATTAATTCAAATGAGAGCGCACGAAGAGCAATATATCAATCATATAGTCACTCAATAAAGACCTCAGCTTTGTAACAAGCAGTGCAGTAGCATTGCGAGAGCTTTTTTCAGATCATTAGTCAAACTGAGTTCATTTTCATCTAAGCATTTTGAACCATAGTCCAACTCCTTTAAAGTTTTCTCAACAACTGTACGAATTTCCAAGTATCTGGACAACATTTTTAGTAATAAATTCCATCAAGTCTTGGTGTCTATGATGAGGTTGAGTTCCTTGTTAAATTCTGCTTGACAGTTATTCTGCAGCACAACATTTTTGACAGGGGCTCTACGAAAAATCCCAACAACCGTATGAATTTTATCAATGACTTTTTCAATATTTTTACTTAGTTTATAATCAAAATCTTTATTATCTTTCAATGATTCTTCCCATGTTACTTGAGCGGTGTCATCAATATTTCAGTCTTCATTCATTGTAACTTCATGGAGAGTCTCCCTATCAATGACTAATTTTTATCTTTACATGCATTATTCTTCTTGTACAAGACATCAACCACAGTCAAATGAATACCATGGAAGTGGTAGATTTGGTGTAGTATTTCTGACAACCGACTAGTTTTCTTCACAACAGCAGTTTCAGTCACCATTCCAACAATATGTCCTTTGAGGTTGAAGCCAAATTCTGATAACTTTTCTGCAATTATAATGACAGCATCCTCAGCCTTCATGGAGACATTGATTCGTTGCATTCCTACTGATATTAATTTTGACTCATTCATATGCAAATTTACCCACATGTACCTTTTATTTTTCCTTGAGGTTTACTCGTTAATATACAGAGAAAAACGTCGACCATTTTGTGTCATCTTTTCAAAAGCGTCTCTGCTCACGTTTGCATTTCTCAGCACGAGACACAAATATTCTTTTCATGCCCTGTCTTGATAATGATATTTTTATATCTTTTTTGGAAACTAATATTTTTATTGTAAAAAATTTTTTTCCGAATTGAAATTAATAAATTTAAAAAATAGACTCCGACTCAAGTCCTACTCCGTTACAAATCAACAAAACCGACTTGACCAAAATTGCCATAATCCGACTCCAGTTGGACTCCGAGTTTTGCTCTTTCTGGGGTTTGCACGTGCAGTGGCACTCCCAAACACGTGAGATTGTTATGCGCATTCACGTGTAACAAATGATCATAAAAAATGCGAGTCTCATTATCTTTCAGCTGCATATTTTGTTTTGATAAAAATTAATTGCCTTTTCGAGAAAACATATTTAGCCTATAGGAAATAATACATTATTTGAATGTTTGAAATTAGGTATAAAATTATTTGATAATTTTTCAAATAATTAAAAATTTCAAATAATCAAATATTTGTTTGTTTGATAACAGGCCTAAATGGATCGGTTTATGCATCCATCTCGGCTGAACTTAGACGCAGGTTTGCCCTCGGCTCCGAAGGAATGGAGCCATTGGCTCAAAACCATTGAGAATTATGTAGAGGTCTTGGATGCTTCAAGTGCAGATTAACAACCAACAGATAGACTAAAGGCTTTGGTAAATTGCGTATTATATCAGGTGTACGGGTACATTGAAGAAGCTAGCACATATGATACCGCGATAACAACTCTAAGAGATTTTTTTTCCAAAGCATCCAATGAAGTTTTCGCGCGCCATCTGTTAGCTACAGCCAAGCAGGAGTCTGGACACATCCTTGATGAGTTCTTGCTCTCATTTCAAAAACTAGCCAAGGATTGTAATTTTCCAGCGGTGGGTTCTGGCGTACAATATAAACAGGAAATGATTCGCGACGCGTTTATAAACGGTTTAATATCTCCAGGAATGCGACAAAGATTATTAGAACATTGTGAGCTGAAACTTGAAACCGCTGTGGAAAAAGCTCGTGCCATGAAATTGCCACAAAAGAACTGTGAATATTATTTTCAATCTTAAGACATTATTCGATCAAGCTTATCTGCCGCAACACTACAAGAAAAAAAATCGGAAACTAAAGACTCTGGTTATGAAATTATTGCTGCCCAACCACCCTCTACTTTTCACGTCGCATCAAAGGCCTCATCTAGCGTAAGTAAACTATGTTCGTTTTGCGGTCGCTCTTACCACATTAGAAGTATTTGTCCTGCTAGGAATGCTATATGTTATAAGTGCCAAAAAAAGGGACACTTTTCAAATGTATGTAAATCAAAATTCGCCAAAACTACAAATGCTAGTATATTTACCACTTCGCTGTGTGCTATTTATAAAGCGCCTCGTTGTTTAACTCATGCTAGTCTCACAGCCCTTATTGCAAATACCGAAGTTTCTGCCTTAATTGACACTGGAAGTTCATCAATCTTTATCAACGCGGACACTGCTGAGCGCTTAGGGATGAAAATTATACCTTGCTACGAAAACATATCGATGGCCTCGTCTTCATCGACTGAAAATATCCACGGTTATTGTAATACTGATGTGCAAATTAATGGAAGTGATCATAATGACGTAAAACTAAAAGTTTTGAAAAACTTGTGTAGCGATATATTGCTGGGGCAGGATTTCCAGTCACAGCATAGACAAGTAATTTTCGAATTTAATGGAAAAAAAGACGATTTTGTTGTGTCGCCAACTTGTACGCTTTCTTCGGCGTCTGCCAAAACTCCGCCACTTTTTCATAACTTGTTAAAGAATTGCAAAGCTATCGCCGTAAAATCTAGACGTTTTAATAGCATCGATCAAGTGTTTATTGACGTGGAAATTAATCGTTTATATTCTGACGGTATAATTAAACTGAGCATATCTCCATGGAGGACACAAATTGTTGTTGTATTAAATACTGAAAATAATAAACCTCGTATGTGTTGACTACTCGCCGACAGTTAATCTGTTCACCAAACTTGACGCCTATCCTGTGCCCAAAATTGAATATCCTGTGCCCAAAATTGAACTAGCGAAGTATTGTGTATTTTTAACATTTGACCTCCGCATTGCCTATCACCAAATCCTGATTGCAGAGAGTGATCGACCTTTTACCGTTTTTGAGGCTGATCTAAAATTATGGAAATTTACCAGAATCCCTTTTGGGTTAACGAATGGGGTCCCGGCCACCCAAAAAAATGGATATTTTGGTGTCAGAAGAGAGACTAAAGGAGACATTTCCATATCTCGATAACATAGCGGTTGCAGGGCGGACTCAACAAGAGCCTGATTACAACGTGCAACAATTGCTAGATGTTTCAAATCGTAGAAAGTTGACGTTAAATGAAAAGAAAACAATTGCTTCTGTTTCCACAATCAACATTTTGGGATACTTAGTTGACAATAGAGAGATAAAACCAGACCCCGAAAGACTACGCCCTAGAGAGCTTCCCCCGCCAACCAGACCAAAATCCTTAAAACGGATACTAGGAATCTTTGCCTACTATGCCAAGTGGATCCAACAATTTTTTGATAAGATCCAACGCTTAAAAAAAGCAACCTTCTTACCATTTAACCATTATGAGTCAGCCGATTTTGAAAATATAAAAAAAGAAATCGTTCAAACTACCTTAAAATCAATTGACAAAGGCGTTCCGTTTGTTGTTTAGTTCGACGCATCAGAAGTTGCTATTTTCGCAACTTTTGAATCAAGAAGGTCGTCCCGTTGCTTTCATATCCAGGGCTTTGCAGAGTTGTAAGCTTCATTATCCAGCGGTGGAAAAGCCATTATAGAGGCAGTTCGCAAGTGGAATCATTTATTTTTTTGGTAACATTTTACCTTGGCGACAGACCAGAGATCAGTTTCCTTTATGTTGGACAATCGCAAACGTACCAAAATTAAGAACAATATAATTCAATGTAGGCGTGTTGAATTGACTTCTTACAGCTACACGCTAAAGTACCGACCTGAGAAAGATAATGCTGCCGCAAATTCTTCGACCCGGGTTTTTTGTAGCTCTACATTATCGTCGAATCTTGCCGAAATACACGCTGCCCTTTGCCATCCGGGTGTTACTCGGCTTTACATTTCGTCCGTAGTCCGTACAAAGAACTTACCATTTTCAATAGATAACGTTTGCAAAGTGTGCTCTAACTGCCGCATTTGTGCTGAACTTAAGCTATCGTTCTGTAAACCAATTGGAGCCCAACTCATTAAGGCTACCAAACCTTTTAAAAGAATTAGCATTGATTTTAAGGGGCCTGTCCCTTCTACGTCTCACAATAAGTATTTGCTTGTGATAATCAATAAATATTTTAGATTTCCATTCATCTTTCCTTGCTCCAACATGAACTCATGGACTGTAATTGCTTGCTTAAATAAATTATTTAGTTTATGTGGGATGCCACAGTATGTACACTCGGACAACACTAAGTCCTTTTTGTCTGGTACTGTGAAAGATTTTTTGCTTAAACGCAAGGTCGCTTTCAGCAAATCACCTCCTTATCAGCCTACTGGCAGCGCACAAGTGGAGGGGTATTTTGGTGTCGTATGGAAATCCATACGTTTAGCCCTGAAATGCAACAACCTAGCTGTGTCCTGTTGGGAAACTGTCTCGCCGGAGGTTTTGAATTCATTACGGTCTTTCTTAAATACCACCACAAACGCTACCCCGCATGAGTTGTTTTTCAACTTTACCCAGCGCTCTCCTTGTGGTAAATCCTTACCAGCCTGGCTCTGTTCTCGAGGACCTGTAATGCTCCGCAAGTTTTTGCGACTAAACAAGAACGATGATCTCGTTGAAGAAGTTCAGTTGCTCCATGCCAATTCTTCATATGCCAAAATCCGTTATTCTGATGGACGAGAAGAAACGTATCTATTAATGACCTTTCCCCGTGTCCGCCGAAACCTATCTGGAGTGAGGTGGACTTCCAAAATTTGTCCGTGGCTGATGAAGAACTTACCATGAGACGATCACTGGACGACATCTGTCATGAACGGTCCTTCTTGTCAATCTCTGAAACTACATCACCCAGACCCGTCGCACAAGAACCCGCTCCTATTAACGACGTCAGGAAGTCTGTTGAGATCGCGCCACCGAACGGTAACATCAATAACAATGAGAATGATGACACGGTCCAGCGAAAGTCAAGTAGATTGACTAAATTGTCCCTCCTGTTCGTTATGGGTACCCGTTTTCCCATTAAGGTGGGAGAAATATCGTAATAATGAAGTCACAGCGCTTGAAACGTTGTACTACTCTTCAATTTCTGCACGTGCCTTTTTTTTATGTGTCAGTTCACAATTGCAACTGTCAAATGCGCACCTCTAACTTTTAGTTGTTGCTTACGAGTTAGTACAAAATTATTATTTATAATTGCAGGTTATTTTTATGTTATGTTATGTGACATTATAAGTTTAATAAAACCAATTAAATTGTCTAAAATTTTGATTTATAATAAAAAGTATTGATCAATGGAACAAAGGAAGCTAAAACGGTTTTCGGACTTAGAAATAATCGTTTAGTTGTTATATATTGTTTAATGCGCTTGCAAGTGCGTACTAAGCTACAAAAACTCTTCTCACCTCCATAAAGTGAACAGACACCTCTATTTACAAGATTGCGATTGCTTAGCATGTATACTTGCCTCCAAACATCTTCTTTTTTACAAGTCAGCGATTGGCTAGCATGTTTTTGACAACACGCAGTGATGTCTTTAATACGGTGAAAACGTTTCAAACAGAGCGGCCACACACCGCCTAAAAATTGTCAAAAAGTGGCCCCCTAATCAAAATATTGCTCTATGTCTTTGAGTTGAACTTGTTAATTAAACAAAAATTATTACCAAATTTAATGGTTTAATTAACTTGAGACGCTGCAAGAAATACCAAGGGTTCGTTGGCTGACCGTGTGTGCCAAGAGCTTAGAAACTGGTGAAGTACCAGATCAATGGCAGACCAGTGTGTTGATACCTATTCGCAAAAAAGGATACAAGAAGAAATGCGCTAACTACAGGGGCATTTCTTTATCAAGTCTTCCTCGACAGCTCTATGCAAAGTGCCTCGAAAGGAGATGCCGTAAAATAGTCGAACCTCAACTTCAGGATGTACAATGCAGATTTCGTCCTGGCAGATCCACCATGGACCAGATTTTTGCCTATCGGTAAATTTTTGAGAAATTATGGGAATATGCAAAAGAGGTGTTTACATGCTTTGTAGACCTTAAAAAAGCGTATGACCGTGCCTCAAGAGACAAGCTGTGGGCAGTATTGCTAGAGTATGACGTGAGAGGTCAACTATTAGTCTCAGTGTTGGACTACAACAAGGCTGTGTCTTTTTTCCTCTTCTGTTCATTATATACGTGAACATAATAGACAAAGACAGCTCCTCAAGTAGTGGCTGCACATTTGGGGAGTGTAATGCTCGGTGCCTGCTGTTTGCAGATGACCTTACATTGTTAAGCTCAAACAAGAGTAATCTCCAACATGCACTTGATTGGTTTTCTGATGCATGCTTGGATGCTGGAATAAAAATTAGTACGGCTAAAACTGAGATTATATGATTGTCAAGGCTCCCTGTCCAGTGTTCTTTCCAAACAAATAAAGTAACTCTCAAGCAGAAGGAGAAGTTTAAGTATCTTGGAGTCGCATTCTCAAGTAATGGTAGACAGGGCAACGAACTGGACACACGTATTGGAAAAACAAGTGCAGCAGTAATGTGATAGGTTTACCAATCAGTTGTACTAAAACGAAACAAAAACAAAAGCAAAGCTAACTGTTTTCAGATCAGTTGTTATTCCTATTCTCAACAATAATCATGAGTGTTGGGTAATGACCAAAAGAGTGAGAATTCAAGTAGAGGTTTATCCCTACTTGACAAGGTTAAAAGCACTTTCATTGGTCAATCTCTCAACATCGAACAGCTACTACTCCAAATTGAACAATCTCAACTTCGTTGGTATAGCCATGTGACACGAATGTCCTACGAGCAAACAGCAAAACAACTAATGGATGCTCTTCCGACTGGCAAAAAGCCTATAGGGCGACGCAAAAGTAGCTGAGGAGAATTATGGTGAAGACATGGCCTGGTTACGTCTTGAAATTCCACCAGCGAAATTGCCGCTAGTTGCAGGAGATCGGGATGCTTGGAGATCTCAACTCAAGCTGCTGCCCCCGCAATCCCAAAAGGACAAACGCGAAAAGAGAAATACACTGAACTAATTCAATGTTTTCTTTGAAAATGATGATGATGATGAATACACGTTAAACATACACTACATAAAGAACAATCAAACTGCAAAATGATACAAATGATTTAACTTAAATAATTCTGTTAACAATAATCATTCTTCATTACTAAACAGTGCAAGCGTATACCAAAGGCAAAGTAATAAAACAAATTAGAGTCCATAATGCAACACAACAGTCTTCATAGTAGCACCATGACGAAGCCCCCTAAAATGATGACATTTTTTAGAGATGATTTTATTTTGAAACACTAAAAACTGGCTCCTCCTGAAGTAATAAACTTTTTTTAGAGATCACTTTCTTTCGGAACAATAAAAAGTGCCTCCCTCTAAACAAAATATTGTTCTATTTCTTCGAAGTAGGACCATCACGGTGCCCCACTAAAGTAATGATCTCTATTTTTTTATATTTTGGACATCACTTTTTTTGGGACCCCAAAAAATTTGGAACAAGAAAAAGTGTTTTCTCTTATTTTTCTTGCACCGGGCTTCCCTTTATTTTGCACTGGCCATCACTGACAGCACTCAATGTGTTTTTTGTTAGAACAAAAGCAAATTTTTAGTTTTTCCTAGATGCGTTTTTTCTGTTTTTGTTCTAAAATCTATTTTAATTAAATCTTTTGTTCTCAATGTTTGCAAATAAAAATTTTTGTCTACGGCCTAAAGCTTTTCTAGCTTCAACTTTTCTAATTTTTCACAGTTTCGACGAATAAGAGCTGTTTTTATTGTTTTTTTAACTCTGTTGGCCTCCGCTCTTTATTCTGACATTTTCCCTAAAAAGGATGAGATGAAAGGTCTCGAAATAAAATTCCTCGTCTAAATGCCAATTTTACATCTACAGTACATATCATTTCTAAACTCTGTTAGATAAGCCGCCTGTTCAAACTTTTTTTTACAATCTTCTGGCTTCTATCATATTGCAATGAACATCATTCTTTTTTTTCTCATGATATCATCTGTATAATTTTTGTGAATTAATTTGGAGAATATTAGAACTGGAACAATTATCAAATGATTACTAAAACCTGTTCAAGCTTTCGTGGGCTACTGCTCACTTCATCAGGTGCAATGAAATGCATAGGTGCAATGGAATGAATTGCTCACTTCATGCAATGCTCACTTTATCAGATGCAATGGAATGAATGCATTCTATTGCACCTGATGAAGTGAGCAGTAGCCCACGAAAGCTTGTGCCCAAATAAAAACTAAAAAATAGTCAACTTTAGTGCACAATTTTTTGTTTTACTCATTTTACTTGAAAAGTTGACACGGCTCCCCCAATTCTATTCCTCGATGATAAAACCTGTTCGGAAATATCAAAGTATCTGCTTTTCTCACTGTTAAAAAATACATAGAAGTTACTGGAAAAATCACATAAATTTTAAACGTAAATGTTTTACTTACTAATCCGTAAAAATTATTTAAAAATCACCTACATTTAAAATTAACCGACAATGAAATTAACTTATTAGTTGATAAAACGCATTGTAAAAATACAAAAAACAATTCTTTTTTGACGTCAACTATTTTAAAAACAATATTTTATCCTTTTACTACCCCAGACTGCTGCACTGCCTGGATCAGATGCTGGCAGTGATGTCATTAAGCCAGCATTGAGTTTCGTCATCCAAAACCATCAGACTTCGTGCTCCATGTGGTGCCCGATGTATAGGGCACGCTGTTAGTACATGGTCTGCGGTTTGCTCTGAGGCGCCACACTCGCAATTCGGTGAAGGAGCGATACCCCATTTGTGGATGGAAGAATGAAATCGCCCAACACCAGTCCGCAGACGGTTGAGCTTAACCCAAGCTGCTCGGGGTAAGCCCATCCCAACAGGCCTGCCACCGATCTCGAGCACAAAAGCACGGAGCCTGGAAGAATTTTCACAGTACTCCGTTTTCCATTTGTGATTTGCCCATTCAGAGGCGCGGATGCCAAGTCTGGCAAGGTTGTCCAAGAGATTCTGCGCACCTGGCACAAACGGGCGTCTGGATCTTAGTCTCACTTGGCGAGTATCTGAGGACCCACTTAATAGACCATACAAGATATGATCAGGGTCCAGAGATCCACGGTAAGCAAAGGAGAGTGTCGCTCCCATTCGGCGAAGCTCAGCTGGCTGGATGCCTGTAAGTACAGGTAGGTGGTCCGTTGGAGTGGGACGCACGCATCCAGTAACCATGCGCAAGGCGTCGTTCAAGACATTGTCGATGAGACGAGTGTGACCACTGCGACACCAGACTGGCGCACAGTACTCAGCTGCTGAGTAGACTAGAGACAAGGTGGCTATGCGTAGTGTTTTAGCAACAGCACCCCATCCCGAGCCCACGAGTCGCCTCAATAGTGTGACGCGCGATGATAGTTTTTTGCGCAATGCCACTAAATGGTAACGAAACGTGAGCGATCTGTCCAGTTTTACCCCAAGATAAGTAGGGGTTGGACAGAACGGTAAAAGTCTACTATTGTTGTAGACCTTTAGCTCACGTTTGGCCTCTCGGTTATTTAAGTGAAAGGCTACCGTCACCGTCTTAGTGTGACTGAGCTTCAACCTCCAAGTCTGGAGATACGCTGAAAGTGTGGACATGTCTTGGCTTAAGGTCTCCTCCAAGTCCTTCCAGTTTCCAGAAGAGTGCAACAATGCTAAATCATCAGCATAAGCAAATTTTCTGGAAATCATGGAAGGAATATCGTACGTATAGATGTTAAATAGGAGGGGAGCCAAGACCGATCCCTGAGGAACGCCGTTTTTAAGACGACGTAGCCTACTTTGATTGCTGTCACCGGTGGTAAGGGTGAAACTTCGATTTCGGACAAGCTCCATAATCATTTTGACCATGTGCTTATCCGGAAGTAGTTTCAGCAGCTTGCAGGTAAGGCCACGGTGCCAGACAGTGTCATAAGCAGCTGTCAGATCAATAAATACGGCACCGGCCTTCTTTTTAGCCTCGAAAGAATCCTCGATGTTCTGGGTTAGCAGGACAACTTGATCTACGGTTGACTTCCCGCGTCGGAACCCAGCCTGCTCTTTAGGGAGCAGTGGATCGATTAATGGTTCAACGCGGGCGTAGATAAGCCTCTCGAGGATCTTTAACGCACAGCAAACGACAGTAATTGAGCAAGGAGGTGAAATTTTAAAAAGGCAATTTTTTTGTTGAAAAAGCAGTAGCGTCAGAATTCTGAGTTGAAACACACTTCGGAACAGTTTTAGTGTTTTTCTATTAACAGCAAAATTTTTAACTAAAATAAACGCTCAAGCAAATAATAATAGATAAAACAAAGGAGAAACACTCACCAACAGTTTTCCAAAATCACAAAACGCCAACACAAATATTATTTCTTAACAGTCAAATTTCGAGACACAATAGCTCACAGTATACGTTTAACTTCATCATCCTTTTTAACTTCAAATTTAAACTGGCGTGCATTGCTCGTTGCAATATTGCAATATTGCAATATTGCTCGTTGCTCGTTGCAATAATGCGCTCGCACTAATTGCCACAAAAGGCGCCGAAATTTCAAACTCTTGTGCGCGTTCTCGAACAGTGGCTATACAAGAGAATTTACGATGCGTCACATGTTCAACTCTCAAACTTGCTGTAACAAGCAGTCTTAGCAAATTTTAACCTATTAGGAAAACTTTTTATTACAAAGTTAGCGAAGACCAAAATATAGATCTTCACTCGAGTTTAAAGTTAAAAATCTTGTTCAGTGTAAAATGGAGACAAAAAAGACTTGCTTCTAGCCAGATTAAACAACTAAAATTTTTCAGTTTTTCCTAAATACAGTACATGAAACTTAAATTAGTGCTGTTCAGTTTTACGTAAATTATATTAAAATTAAAATTAGTTTAGTTTTTATAAAATTAGATTAAAATTACTAAAATCAAAAATAATACAGAAGTTAAAGTAAACTACAAACTCAAATTACAAATTCAAGTTGACAATTGCCTTAAGCATCGCGTCTTCATTGTTTTCTTGCAAGTCGGGAAGATAAATATTGAGATGAAACGAAAATTAAGTTTAATGCACTTTAAAATCAATCTTAGTTCACACAAAATTGGATTGTACATGTATTTGCGGAAGCATGAGAAGTGCAAAAATTCGTATATCACGTATGGCAGGTTTGAAGTTGTACAATTTTCCATCGTGGTTGTAAACTTTTTACGACAAAGCCAATTTTTCTCTTTGACTAAAAAGTTCTCAAACAAAAATGAAAAAAAATGTTCAATATTTTTAGTGGCCCAAAACAACTCATTAGCTCTGCCAAGTAACTTTTAGTTTCATTCTCAAGAACGTTTTTTTGGTTTAAATACAAAGGAACGTTTCTTTCTTTACTGATGTAAGATATTTATTTATTAAAACACACCTCTGCTGTTCCTTTGTCTTTAGAAAACCTACCCTGCTGGCTTTAATTTGACTCGGGATTGTTGAAAATTTTCTCGCAATTTTAGGCCAAAGTAGCGTCTTTTTTTTTAGTAGGAATTACTTAATGAACTTTATAAATGCTTGTTTGAGTAAAATTTTCTTTTTTAAAAGAGATTTGAAAATCTTTTAGTAAAGTTTAGTGTTCAACTAATGTGGAATACAAGATAAGACTAGAAAATTTGCAGTGTCACTGTCATCATTCCTTACAATGACGTTTTTAGGCTTATGGCAAAAGCAAACACATTAGGCTACTTACAGTTACATGTTCTCACCTTGTACATAAGGTATCACATTTTCAAAAGAACTCATTTGGTACAACAACTCAACCTCTATGTCACACTTCATTCATAATAATTTTAATCATGACGATGTAATTTATTCCCATTATAAATTCGAAGTTTTATTATGAAATAATAATCGCGCCACCGTTTGAGCGCTGCTCTCGTATTCTGCGATGTAACGTCCGATTCGCTTTTCTTTTTATGCCCGACACTATTGAGGTAATATGTTTTTGATCAGCGTCACTGTAGAATATTCGCGTATATACTAGGTGGTTCTAGCATAAGCGTATTCTCTAGAGAATTGTGGAATGACCTGGTTTATTCGAGTGAGTTCGCCGTCACGTGGTGTTTGTCTATTTATACGCTCGCTAAATCGCAATCACGCAGACGAAAAGGAGACGACGAAAGAGACGTATAAAACGCTCTGAGAGAAAGTTGAATTTAGGGCGCGTGTTAAATTTATTTTGCGCCAGTGTTTTGGAGTTGTGTTCTACGGAGGTAGAATCATTTTGTGTTGATTGAATCAAGTTGTAGCGTTGATTTCGCTTTGCAGTGTGGCAAAGTGTGGAATAGAAATTTCGTCGGTCGTAATTTTTGTAATACATTCGTTTTTATTAGAGACAGTGATCTCTGTTTGTTGTGAAGAAGAGTCTTTAACGGATCAATTTGAGCTTTCGTCCAAACTAACTGTAAAAATCGTCAGGCTCATAGCAGACTACTTCTTGAGCCGGAATAAAATAAAATTTAAACACAGCTTTGTTTCAGCGCAAATATTCGGGTTACCTAGCTCTACTGGTCCTCTAGGATTCCCGAACAAAGTCATTGACACTCTAATAATAACAAGCTCTGCAACATTTAATTTTGCATGGTCTTCTTTATATTCTTTTTTTGATAATTTTCCATTGGCTGCATTTAATAAATCTTTTGCGCTGTTTGTAAACAACCGAAGCATTTTTAGATATAAACATAATCTCGTCCGGATTTTCATCTTACATAGAAATTTGTTTGATGTTATACTGGCTCATAAAGAGTCTGGCTTCCCTCGCTAGATGATGCTGTGATTCATTAAAACAGTTTTTTAAAGCAAACTTTTAGTGCGTGCACGATGCTTAAGTGCATCATTTCCTTTTCAGTAGTATTGCCGTAAGCATACTGCGTAGTACATCAGAGCTGGAAAATCTTTTTTATTCCTATAGCGTCTGTCTTGATCATCCTCTATCTCAACCATTTTGGATTCAGCATGAAACTTTAACCTTTTTGTAATTGTTTGCAAAAAAAATGCCGTTGTACCAACTAATGTTTTTGGTAAAATTAAAGTACAAAAACTTTCCTCAACTTAGATTTGAATTAATATCGCTTTTATTCTCTCTAATTTGTCAAATTAAAAAACTCAAATTATTTAGTTGTCCAAGTTTGGCATTAAAAGGTTAACCTTTTTGAGCCAAAGACCAAAACTAATTAAAGAAATAAAACGCCAATTGTCTCTTTACAATTGAAGAACTATTTTTGCTTTTCACTAAGTTTTAATTGCGATACATAAATTCATTAATAAAATCGGTCCAATTTCAATGAGCCGAATATTTAATATAAAATTTAAAGATTAAAACAAACTTAATAATCACGAAATATCAAATACGACCTATAAAGGTCATCATCAGTTTCTGTAAAAAATCAAAATTTTTTAGAAAAGAACTTTATTTTTTACTTTGAATTTTGAATTTTCACACTTTGATTTTTTACAGAAACTGATAATGACTTTTATAGGTCGAAATTGATTTTTCGTGATGAATCAGTTTGTTTTAATTTCAACATCAAATATTCAGCCCATTGAAATTTGACCAATTTTATTATATATCGCAATATGACCAGTTTCATAAAATCGCCAATTTGACTTTGCTGAAAAAGATAAAAGATTTCTGTTAAAAGACTTAACACTAAGTTTTTAGTAACGATTTTCTGTAATACGCTAATGTTTGCTTTTATTAGGAGTACCTTTTCTTCAAAAACATGCATATTTTACTAAATTTTGCCCCTCGAGCCAAAACGTTTTGATGCTTCTGGCGGCGTCAAACTTTTATACGATCCAAGAAAAAGCGAAGCAAAAATAAAAAAGTCTTTTTTTTAAATTGAAGCCAAAAAGGTAAATATCATTTGCTTTGTGCGAGAAGTAAAAACAAAAAACAAGTCAAAAGCTTAAAAAAGTTTTTCTTCTAATCAAAAGACGAAGAGGCACTATACAAAAATAATTTTTAAGCACAAATAAAAAGAAAGTTTAGGCACTCTTCTATACACGGATTTTGTATTTTATGCATGATTTCATACTAAGCGTGTTACTGCCAATGAGTTTTGAATTTTGTCTTTGTTTAAAATCAGCTTCCTGCCAAAAACAATTTAAAAGGAGACAAATTTTAATCATATTTTTTGATATAAAGCAAACATTCACTAATAAAAATTTAGTATATGGGCAAACCTGAATCACAAATGAACAAAAACAAAACGACATTTTGCTTAGAACTACAAATATCAAAAACAAATAAAGCACATACGGTTATTCTTGTAAAGAATTTTTGAACGAAGTAATCATATTATCCCTTTTTATAAAGGTCTTAAAAGCTTGATAATATCCTTAAACCCTTAAATAATAATACCATAAAATGTTTCATGTAGGACGAGGACGTCTATTCATAAATAAATATTTATTTTTGTTTTATTACTACAAAAATTTCTTCTATGCCGGCGGTGATCTTATTGGTCTTCACTTGTCTTATAAAGAAAATAAAGTTTTCTATGAGGCGAAAATCAAAAAAAGGTTCTTGTCATTTATCACGTAAATTATAGATTTTTCTTAAATTATCCAGCCACTGTTTACAGTGGGCCTTCCTTTCTCACATGAGATACTATCGTTTTTGTAAAACTATCATGGTATGTGTATTAAAAGCTTCTGATAAAATCTAATAGCATAAAAACATAAACACATTATAATGGTGATTTGTGCGTTATAATATACAGCACAAAGCACTTCGTAGTCAATTACTACTCTTGTTTTTAAAAGAGGATTCTGTAAATCAATTACTCTTTCTAATATTTGCTGGACAAAAATCGCATCCCAAAGATTATCAATTTGTCTGACATTTTTATTTTGTAAACTATTTCAAGCCGACAGGAGAGGACATAAAATTATGAGCCTATATTCATTGTCAGCCGATTGAAACGGCTGCTGGTAGTTATGATAAAGTTGTAAGCTTTGTGTACAATTTTTCTTTTGGTGGAAGAGCTATTGCTCTTTTAGCCCCCGATCCGCAACTGATAGTCATGGTATGAATTGGTTGGAGCCTGTACTTCCAAAGATACTCAAACGATTTAAAAGTTCAGATAAAAAAGAAACCTAAATTTTTATAAGAAAAAAAAGCGTGTAGATTTTATTTATAGTTTACAAAGTAACCTAAATTTATCATGCCTTCTAATTTTAAGATTAAAATAACTTGCTTTATTAAATGTTTTTAGAGCAACGGATCCCAAAAACCTTCCAACAGTTGCTGAAAGAGCCCAGAACGATGGAGTCGCAGTATTTGCAGTTGGAGTTGCCGACTATAATTTGACAGAACTTCTGGTAAAGTTCAACGTTTTGCAGTAAAACTTGCTTTTCAAATCAATCTTTTTTTTATTTATAAATTTAGATAAACAAAAGTACGATTTATTTATTTTTTTTATTTTTATTAAATAGAGTGCAGTTCTACATTAACCGCCCATTTTCAAATAATATAAAATAAAAAAAGATGAAATTTTATTAATAAAAGACAGTTTTTATTTCAGAAAGTGTTAAAAATTTATTTTATTTTTTTTTGTTTTATCTCTATGTTTATCTTCTTGACTCGCAGACTCGGAGGCGCTAATACATAGGGTAAGCAATTGTCCCGAACTCCGACCTGCTTCCCGAGATGCCAAGATATTGCTGTGCGCTCCGACTTTATTAAAGATATCACTGAAATTTAGAACTGCTTCCAAGTCCACCAAGCAGGGGAAAGTGGCTTTCCCAATGATACAACAGAATAACCGGATTAGGTTTTGAACCGAGACCATGTCGATCAAAATCATGGCGCTCTAATCACTCGACCACGCTGCCGCAAAATATAAAAGTAACGAATAAAAATACCAGTCAATAGTGAAGCCGAAGGAAAATCATCAAGATTTTCAAACAACAGGGTAAGTAGATTATAAGTGGTGCAAGGTTGTCAGGAATTGACTTTCTGTATGTTATCTTTACCTAAAAAAAGTCATATTACCCATACACGAACGTTGTGATATTTTCCCGCACAAACTAAAACAGAATTAAAAACAGCGCCTAACCGGAAAATATCAGTAAAGAATCTATAATCATTAAATGCAGATGAATTTATCACAGTAAGATTGAATACAACAAAGCAGTAAAAGCAAAATCAGGGTTTACGTAAATGAAACATCTTGTCACAACAAATATAAAATCAAAGGGAAAAGCGTCCAAAATCTTTTTTCGTAGAGAAACAGATAAAAATTTGCAAATTGCACCTGACAGAAAATTTATCATCTTAACCAGCAACTCCAGAACACTATTAAACAAATGTTACTAATGTAGAGTATATCGACAACAAAGCATAAAACCAAAATCATTTGAATGACGTTGACTGGTTACGTGACTTCCTTTCTTCCTGTTTACGCCAACTCAAAATTCCCAAGATCTGGAGAAGAGCGCTTGTGGTCGCGATCCCAAAACCAGGAAAGCCCGTGGGGGACCCAAAGAGTTATCGACCGATATCTCTGCTCTGTGTCCCCTACAAGATCCTCGAGAGGCTTATCTACGCCCGCGTTGAACCATTAATCGATCCACTGCTCCCTAAAGAGCAGGCTGGGTTCCGACGCGGGAAGTCAACCGTAGATCAAGTTGTTCTGCTAACCCAGAACATCGAGGATTCTTTTGAGGCTAAAAAGAAGGCCGGTGCCGTATTTATCGATCTGACAGCTGCTTATGACACTGTCTGGCACCGTGGCCTTACCTGCAAGCTGCTGAGACTACTTCCGGATAAGCACATGGTCAGAATGATCATGGAGCTTGTCCGAAATCGAAGTTTCACCCTCACCACCGGTGACAGCAAGCAAAGTAGGCTACGTCGTCTTAAAAACGGCGTCCCTCAGGGATCGGTCTTGGCTCCCCTCCTATTTAACATCTATACGTACGATCTTCCTTCCATGATTTCCAGAAAGTTTGCTTATGCTGATGATTTAGCATTGTTGCATTCTTCTGGAAACTGGAAGGACTTGGAGGGGATATTAAGCCAAGACATGTCCACACTGTCAGCGTATCTCCAGACTTGGAGGTTGAAGCTCAGTCACACTAAGACGGTGACGACAGCCTTTCACTTAAATAACCGAGAGGCCAAACGTGAGCTAAAGGTCTACAACAATAGTAGACTTTTACCGTTCTGTCCAACCCCTACTTACCTTGGGGTAAAACTGGACAGATCGCTCACGTTTCGTCACCATTTAGTGGCATTGCGCAAAAAACTATCATCGCGCGTCACACTGCTGAGGCGACTCGTGGGCTCGGGATGGGGTGCTGGTGCTAAAATACTACGCATAGCCACCTTGTCTCTAGTCTACTCAACAGCTGAGTACTGTGCGCCAGTCTGGTGTCGCAGTGCTCACACTCGCCTCATTGACAGTGTCTTGAACGACGCCTTGCGCATAGTTACTGGATGCCTGCGTCCCACTCCAACGGACCACCTACCTGTACTTTCAGGCATCCAGCCAGCTGAGCTTCGCCGACTGGGAGCGACACTCTCCTTGGCTTACCATGGATCTCTGGACCCCGATCATATTTTGCATGGTCTTTTAAGTGGGTCCTCAGATACTGGCCAAGTGAGACTAAGATCCAGACGCCCGTTTGTGCCAGGTGCGCGGAATCTCTTGGACAATCTTGCCAGACTTGGCATCCGCGCCTCTGAATGGACGAATCACAAATGGAACGCGGAGTACTGTGAAAGTGCTTCCAGGCTCCGTGCTTTTGTGCCCGGGACCAGTGTCAGGCCTGTTGGGATGGGCTTACCCCGAGCAGCTTGGGTTAAGCTCAACCGCCTGCGGACTGGTGTTGGGCGATTCCATTCGTCCATGCACAAATGGGGTCTCGCTCCTTCACCGAATTGCGAGTGTGGCGCCTCAGAGCAAACCGCAGACCATGTACTAACAATGTGCCCCATACATCGGGCACCACATGGAGCACGCGGTCTGACGGTTTTGGATGACGAAACTCAATGCTGGCTTAACAACATCACTGCCAGCATCTGATCCAGGCAGTGCAGCAGTCTGGGGTAGTAAAAGGATAAACCCTCGGCCCCAGTTCTGTTTGTGTCTGGCCTGGAGTGGATGCCCTTCAAACGACGACGACGACGACGATTTGAATGACAAACTTTATTTGTCAAGCACTTTTCTGATTTGCCCTAATCAAGCAATTTTATTCATAATATACAATGCAATATAATATTTTTCAAGCCAGAATGAATATCCTTAACTCGAGAAGAGAACTTGTTGTCTTTTTTCTTTTTAAAGATTCAATCGCCCATTGCATTGAGCTACATTAATTTGCTACTTATTTTTAATTATAAAGTTTTTTGTGGGTACAAAACTTTAAAATAGCTCTTAAAACCAAGTGTTTCATTTGAAATTCTTTTGTTAAATGAGTAGCCTTAAAAAGGACTGTTTTGAAAAACTCGAACAATTTCGTCTATCTTTCTTCAGTAGGTTTTGCTAGAATGAATTGCAGAGTTAAATGTTGTATTTGAAAAGTTTTAAGTCTGATTCTGATTGGATAAAAATTAAGATAGTAACAATTATCATAATAATTAAAAATATTTAATAGAGTAAAACCACGTTTTGTCGACGTAAAAATTTTACAACAAAAACAGAGGAACAAAATTCTGCAAGTTTTGTGTTGAAATTTGGAACTAAAAAAAAATTTGTTACAATTATACTAATGATTTTTGTTTGTAAACGAACTCTTCCTGTCTACACAAATTAGGTTTACAAAAGGTGATGAAAATCAATTTTAATACTGATAAATGGGAATTGGATCGTATTTCAGAAAAAATAAAATATTGATTGTCCTTATAGTGAGATGCACATTTTTGGTTATGTACAAATGATTTCCAATCGTCGAGTCACAATGACAAATAGAATTAGTTGATTTACCTTAACGTTCTGGTTGTTTTTGTTCTTGAACGGTTCTGTTCCCAATAAATTTTGGCACATGCTGGTGGATTCGGTCCTGCAAACTTTGAATAAGTTGCATAATTTTGTTTCTTTTTTGCCAAAAACTTGCATAATTTTGTTTCTTTTTTTTCCAAAAATTTTCTACGCCGACAAAACGCCGTTTTATTTTATTAAATATTTTCAATTATTATGATAACTGTTACTAAACTTAATTTTTGGCCAATCAGAAACAATCTTAAAACTTTTCAAATAGTAAATTCAGTTCCTCAATTCATTCTAGCAAAACCTACTGAAGAGAGCTAAATGAAAATGTTCGAGTTTTTCAAAACAGCTTTTTTTAAGGCTACTCATTTAGCAAAAGATTTTCTAATAAAACACTTGGTTTTAAGAGCTATTATTTTTAATTTTTAGCTCATCACCAAAACAAGTAAACGGGTGTTTGAAGTAGAAGAATTTAATCAACTTCAGGAAATCAATGACAGGTTACAAAGTGTGATTGCCGCTTTGGAAGGTAAATACTAACTTAAAGTTATCGCAATTCAAATCAGCATATGCTAACATCAGCGATTACTAAAATATTTTTTAAATTTCCCAAAAAACAAAAATTTATCAGTTTAGTTACAAAATAGCATGTGACGCTTCAGTGATATTCTACAACTGGCCCAAGAACTTTATTTAATTTTATTTGATTTTTTTAAGCAATGTAATCTTTATTTTTCTCATCAACTTTTCTCATTAATTTTTGTTTTGTATTACTAATTATCGTTGATTATTATTTTCATCAGAATGCATTGATTTAACAATTTTCACGGTTTTTTGATGTTCTTGACTATTGCACAGCTCATTAACTTTTAATTTTCACTATTTCTTAAAATTTTTTTCCAATTTGCTGAAGGTAAAATAAAATATCGTTTTTTCTTTTTATCGAACAGTTTTAAAGAGCCCTTTAAAGTGATGTCTTTTTTAAGCAAACAAAGCGGTATTATAAGAGAAATTAAATACGAAGATTTAAACATTGGCCCTCTTAGACAGAATTTATTAGCGGCTTTAAAAAGAGGGGTCTGGTGCAAAAAAAAAACAAAGTCACTTTCCGAGATTTAATTTACAATAATAAAAAAAGTATCCTTTGGTTCAAATAAATAAAAACTTTTATAGTTTTTTGGTCTTCAGTTTTGCTTTCTTTTTTTTAATGGGATAAGCAGTGGCGAATATTAAAAATTAACGGCCTGAAGCAAATTCTTAATCAGGAATCCCGAAAAAAATTTGACCACCATTTCAAAATGCTATCTTGAAGATACTAAGCATTTAGAAAAATTGATACAGATATGAGTTGAAATGACTCAAACCCTTTTTTTATTTACAGTATATAAATCTTGGAAAAAGTTAAATTGGATTCGAATTGTCATTACAAAAACAAAGATTATGCTCAAGTTTTCAAATCTATTGACAACTTGAATTTGATTTTGTATGGTTTAACTTTGGTAGGCGTGCGGTGACATGCAAAGCATGAAAGCCTTGTTTTCAAGAAATTTAAGCACTGTATGTATTACGATTACGCTTTATCACACAAAATATTATTTAGCCGTAGTAAATCATTTGGCAAGTTGTTTAAGTTGAAAAATTTTAATCTATCTTTTTCTCTTAAGCTAATGCTTAATAGTTCTGAAATCAACTTTGTACAAGCTGTAAAGCAGGGTTTTCTAAACTTTTTGTTCATTGGTACCCTTTGGACACTTTATAGCTTTGCATGTACCCACAAAATTTAGTCTCATGCTTAGCGCTAAGCTCCACTTGCTCTGATGCATCACTTACTTTTAATAAATCAATAATTTTGATAGCATTTTCATTCCATTGCACCTGACGAAGTGGGCAGTAGCCCACGAAAGCTTGTGCTCAATAATAAAAATAGTCAACTTCAATGCACAATGTTCTGTTTTTCTCACATTTTTCCTATTAAACGAAAATTTAGTATCTAAAACTGTATTGATTAATTTGATGGCCAAAAATATAATTATATATTTTCACATGAAATCCAACTATAGTTATTTTATTAGTTATAAAATTTGGTTTTGAACGTGGAATTTATGTATATTTTCGAATTTCACATCTTGTCGTTCCATATTGCATGATGACTCGATATTACGAACACTTTCATACAGCAATGTGTCTTTATCGCCGATCGTAATACATACAAATATTCCCCCGAAAACTTCGGTTAGATAAGTTTAAGCTTCTGTTTAAATTATGAAAACTAGTTGTTTAAAATATCGTAGTTGTTTTGCTTTTATTTTTATTTTAAAGTTTGTGGTTAACCTCCTGAGTTTGAATGGCCACAATAGAACTTTGAAGATAACGTTCCCAATCACTATAAGCTAGCGATTTTAATAATTTCTATGAAGGATTGCAATGGGTTGTTTAGCTATTAAAAGTAATTAAAAACTATTAAAAACTATTAAAAGTAAAAGTCTTTTGTATCAATCAAAATTACTTTTAATAAAGATTATTCATTTATGTCTAACTACGTGTAATATCTATTTTTATTCTTGTAAACTTGAGGGTCATTTATGTTTTTCACTTCTTTCTCCATTTCGCATCGTTTTATACTTGCATGCCATTTTCTCGCATTTGTTTTTTGCTTAAATTGCTGTAATTTACCGTACTGCCATATTTTCTCAAACTTAGTCTTTTTTACCGATATTTTCATATTTCATTATTCACATATGTCTGTTTGTTACGTTTAATGCCGTTGTGTAAAACTTGTTTTGATTGCATTTTATTCCATTGCACCTGACGAAGTGGGCAGTAGCATACGAAAGCTTGTGCTCAATAATAAAAATAGTCAATTTCAGTGAACAATGTTCTGTTTTTCTCATTTTATTTGAAAAGTTGACACGGCTTTCCCAATTCTATTTCTTCCGATTCTTCGAGGAAAAATGTGATTATCATGAATTAAATTAAATTTTAAATGGACAAAATCATAAAAAGCACACAAGATCATTCAGAGTTATGTAATACGATTTTGAACAATCAGTACAATCAAACTAACAATGTAATGTAAATAACCTAGCAATAGGCTTACTATTGTATGGATGAGCTTGCTTTTTAGCATAAAGCTCATGGATACGAGATAAAACATCAGCAAAATGCACAACGAAAATTATGTTCTGGTATTTTTAGTTAATTTTGATTTAATTTCCACCAGTACTAAAAATGTCGATTTACATAACCGTGATGATGGAAACAACAACAATGCTTGAATGGCAGGTGTAGCAATTTCTTGTATAAGTTGGACATCATAAACCAAAAATTTACATAACTATTTCTCAACATACAAATCGCACGCAAAATTGTCATATTGGAGTTTAATCTGTTCCTTTTGAGTACTTGTCCCAGTCTGGAGCATCTGAGCATTTGCAGTCAAAGGATTTCTAATAAATGCAAACCTATCTTTACCTAGACTTGGAAAATATTCATGAATTTGCTTTTCAAACTTCATAAGATATTCAGTGATATTAGTCAGTTCTGTGAAGCTTTTGGTTTTGTAGCGACCACGCTACTTTAGTGGGTGATTCTCTTTAACGCGCTACGCATAGACGATTGCCTCTAATCGTGCATTTAAAAAATGGTGAAAAAGAAACTAATAAAAGAGCAAAGAAAAGTTGAGACAGAATAAAGTCTGAACGTGTTTTTTGTATGTAGTAGGCTCACAGCAAGCTAAGAACCAAACAAATATACGTATATACTGTATATACAGAGTAGCCGCTACATTTTGGTGACCCGATAAAAAAGAAAAAACAAACAACAATTTCAGTTAGAATAAAATTCAAGCTATAAAGGAACAAACAAAACAAGAAAAGAAAAACAGCTGGACTGACTTGCCTTCACCCATCAGCAAATAACTTACAGCAAGCAGTTGGAGTTTTAAAAAAAATAGCAGACCGATACTCACATTCGCCTTTGTAGTATTTAATTTTTTTCAAAGTTGAATTTAGTTCTTTAAATCATTTACAGTATTTACTTTGCTTTTATTATTTGCATTCTGTTTAGCTCCAATAGCAGTATTTCAGAGCGACTAACACATGATGGTGACGGCACAATACTACTTGACAATTACAATCGTAAGAAACAATCTGTTATTTGACTGTACAGTAAATTAATGCGCTGTAGGCTTACAGCTTACATTGAAGCGATTTCTTCAAAGAAAAAATAATAATACATCTTCGTATACAATCTGTGTCTTTCGAGATTGTTATCGAGTTTTCCGAAGTAGCTTACTGTATGATGCTGTTAACAATTTCGTGCTTGTGTTTTATTACAGTTGTGTTTGTTTTTAGCGTAATTTCCTATCACCGTTGGTCATCCTCACCACCACATGCTAACCTACAGAACACTTACTCACTAGCTACGCCTCAGTTTCCTCGACCACGTGACACCTCCACACCATTACGCCACTATTCACTCGCTGACACAAGCTTGAGACAAAATTCTACATTCAGCGTCCACCTTCCAGAATTTTGGGAATTTAATGTAACAGGCTATTTTCAATCCATTAAATTAATTTTTAACGACAACAACATAACATCTGAAATATCTAAATACTCGCACTTAATCCAGGCTCTCAGTAAAACCACCCACATTTTAAAAGGACTAACAGACATAGTACGCACCACAAACACTGCCTGGAGAATTTTTTGAGCCCGTTTCTGAAGACGCTTTTAACATTAATTCGTCATTTTTCGCTCAAAGTTTGAGCCATTATATGCAGCAAATCCCGTTTTTGTACCGAGACGTACCAACAGAGCACATTATGTGGACAAAGCCCTCATGGATCCTAGTACGACCCATGTTTTCATCAAAATCAATAACCACCGCCCACCATTGCACGCAGTCTACAAAGGTCTTTTCCGAACCATTCAGCGCCACCCCAAATATTTCGTTGTAGACTTGCGGACTCGTATTGACAACATCTCCGAAGACAGACTGAAGGTGGCTCATCTTTTCCTAGAAGGTTTAAACCACAATATCAAATCTCAACAGCCTAGGCTAGTCAACTCATCGCCATCTGCAAGCGAACTCGGCGCCGGCAACAGTAACATTATTCCTACGAAGCCATCATCATCTACATCAACCATTACTTGCTCTTCTGAGGATAACATGCCTACCGACACCATTCATTCATCTTCTCTCACCTCACCACAAGTTACCACGCGAAAAGGGAGAAGAGTCAACATGCCTACCAGGCTCTTCGATTATGACACCCGTTTTTAATATGCTTTTATTTGTTCCCTGTCGGGGTGAATCCTCGCCCTTTACACGTTGTTTTGAGGGTTTCAGGGAAAGGGCCCTTCCCTCGAATTTCTCAAAGCGGCTGCTGGTGTCGTTCCATTCCGATATAATACAAGTTTTTTTACGGCGCTGGTCAATGTGCATATTGTATATATATTCGCCACTATGCTTTTGACTTTTTATTGTTATTTCGATTTCGTTTTGCTTGTTTTACGTTCACTACTTCCTTCCATATTATTTTTATTTTATTTCTAGTGCGGGGAGGATTGTAGCGACCACGCTACTTTAGTGGGTAATTCTCTTTAACGCGCTACGCGTAGACGATTGCCTTTAATCGTGCATTTAAAAAACGGTGAAAAAGAAACTAATAAAAGAGAAAAGAAGAGTTGAGACAGAATAAAGTCTGAACGTGTTTTTTGTATGTAGTAGGCTTACAGCAAGTTAGGAAACAAACAAATATATATATATACAACCATAAGCCGCTACAGTCTCATAACGTGGATTTTGACTCAGAAATTTTTCCACAGAAAGACCTTTTGATGGACCACTTAAAAGCATTGTATTAGTCTATTTTAATTTTGGTAAATTATTGGAAACTAGTGAAAATACATGGAAAATATACTAGATCCAAAAATAATCAATTACTTCAACAACAAATAAGTTAAATAAGAATATTCTCTTACATAAGATGTAACCCAGTTTGAGAGCCTCTGCTGTAAAGTATCATAGTTTGCACATTAACAATATCCTCACAGATAATGTTGACATTCATAGCAGGTTAAATCATTCTATTATCCACCCAATAAATTGAAATATACCTATTTTAGCTGTGAGGTAAAAACTTTTTTCCACATTATGGACTGCCTTTTATAAAAATTACTTGTTATAGGTTGTGTGGTATAATCACCGTAATTATGACATCAAACAATTGCGTGACGCTACAATGATTCTTACAATATTTTGCATCACATATCTTGATGTGCAAGTTTGATCGAATGTTGAAACATTTGATGTTTTAATTAAAAAACCTATTTTTTCTTTTATAAATTATTCTGTCCATTTTCAAAATATTTTCATTACGTTATTGATGTCATCCAACTTATGGTAGAAATTGTTTTATTTTCATTATTTGGTGCAATTTTCGTTTGGAACTTGTTTTTATTAAATGTGTATGTTTATGTTTGTTTGATTGTTTTTTGTGTTTGTGTTTCTAAAATAGGTTTTAACGTTTTTTGGATAAACCATTTACTTTTGCTAAAAAAAAATAATGAATTTTTCTGCTAGACAAAAGTTAGAAATTTTTTGCTTCGCACAGGTATGTTGTAGTTTAATAGGATATATTCCTTGATATTGGAGAAGCTTTTCTAATATATTTTAGATTCCCTATAGCTTGATACAATTTTTTGGCGTCTTTTTTGTTTTAGACATTTTTGACCTGATTGCTTTAAGCGGAGTCAGTATTGATATTACACAAGATAAACTCGTTTAAAATTTGCCTTGAAGCATTTTCCCAGGGGCACAGCAAAAATCATAAACAGATCGAGCATCAAACCCAGCTTTTTCCGCTCGCAGGTCAGAATATTAAGAAACTAATCTATTCCATCAACGGCGTTTTTCTTTATTGCTGAATCCATCCTTGCGGTTGTTATAGAGAAAATTTTAAAGAATGTTTCACAGCTGCTTTTGTAAATGTTTTAATTTGAATTTTGATCTAGTTTTAGTGGCGTTTTGATATAGTGCAACTGATCTGTGCGACAACGTTATGATTACAAACAAGAATTTTTTGTTTTGATTATTATCGATTACATGTTTGGCACTGAACTTAAGATGAGTGCATAAATATCTGGTATGCATTTTTGATGTTGGGTAATATTTTTTCCTATATACAGGGAAGAATGACAAGCAGGAACACAATAAACTACAACAATCTCAAACTGGTTTTTCAATCCAGCCAAGAAAGGTATGATAATTTTTGTGATGCTAATGTTGTGTGTATGTCGGAGTCATCAATAAAAAGGAAAGTGCCGTTACTACCGCTCAACGAGAACTTAAGAAACAAAGACATCGTTTAGAATAGTGGTTCCCAACCTTTTAGTACAGTGAACCCTTTGAAGATTTGCATGTAAGTCTGTATTACTGTCCAGTAGAAGTCAAAAGACACTAAAAGATGATTTTCAATCTCATCTTTTAAAACCGATTGTCGGTTCAGTTTAGTTTGAGAAAAATCACAAAATGTTCAGGTACCTTAAAAATGTTTTGTTGATATCTCGGTTGGAAGCCTAGTTTTAAGTTTGAAAAAAATTTTCATAAAATACTTTGCACTTAAATGATACAATTAGAATGACTTTGTTGTGACGCTTCAACCTCGTCACACGCGGTAATTAAATTCGAGTCAAGTTCGAATCTCAATGATTAGTCAAAAGCAGGTTTGTTTTGAGACGAGTAATGTTTCAACCCAATGATTTTGTTGAAGTAGTTGCTCGGTTCGAATCCTACTTTAGTCACTTTATGCAGTTTCTTTTCCCTTCTCAGCGATTACGTCTATCTGAGGAGGGGTTTCTTCTGCCTCAAAAGTAAACCCGCTGCAAAGGCTGGCACCTTGACGTGGTGTAGCGGCTTTAAACCAAGTCCAGCCGACGTGAAAAGTTTCTTTTCGACAGAGAAGCGCCATCAATCAAGTGCAAGAAATAAACAATTTTGTTTCTTGAATTCTCTTGAAAAAACCATGATTGGAAACCAAAAATTCATATTCATATGATGATTGTAGTATAATTATAGTAGTTTTTAAATTGATAAAATCCAAGAATAAATTTGCAGTAAGAAAGAAATTGGCAATATTAAAACTTAACGCAAACTTTATATTATATTAACTCCGGCCGTTGGAACATTGGCATCAATCCTGACCTAGTTTTCGCTAGCGTAGGTCCAAACAGTCGCTTATCGGATAGACGTGTCCTTGAAAAATTCCCCAGCTCACAACATCGACCTTCGCTTATTACACCACCAAGGTTTGCTATGGCAGTGCCAAGCATGCCTGTTAAGCGATGGAACTTCCGCAAGGCCAAATGGAGTCACTACATTGCTTTGACGAATAAATTCGCAAAGACTTTGTTGCCGCCTGATACACTTGATGTGGATGCGGCTTACCAGGACTTCTGTAACATCATTAAGAAAGCAGCCAAAAAGACTATCCCACGCGGGTATCGAAATATCTACATTCCGTGTTGGGATGCAGAGTGTGAATCCCTCTATAAAACTTTTCTGCAGTCTCCTCAGGGACAGATCGCTCACGTTTCGTCACCATTTAGTGGCATTGCGCAAAAAACTATCTTCGCGCGTCACACTGCTGAGGCGACTCGTGGGCTCGGAATGGAGTGCTGGTGCTAAAACACTACGCATAGCCACCTTATTTCTAGTCTACTCAACAGCTGAGTACTGTGCGCCAGTCTGGTGTCGCAGTACTCACACTCGTCTCATCGACAGTGTCTTGAACGACGCCTTGCGCATAGTTACTAGATGCCTGCGTCCCACTCCAACGGACTACCTACCTATACTCTCAGGCATCCAGCCAGCTGACCTTTGCGAAATGGAAGCGACACTCTCCTTTGCTTATCGTGAATCTCTGAATCCTGATCATATCTTGTATGGTCTATTAAGTAGGTCCTTAGATAATCGGCAAGTAAGACTAAGATCCAGACGCCCGTTTGTGCCAGCTGCGCGGAATCTTTTGGATAATCTTGCCAGTCTTGGCA
Organism: Diplosoma virens; assembly: GCA_963680785.1. NCBI lineage: Eukaryota > Metazoa > Chordata > Ascidiacea > Aplousobranchia > Didemnidae > Diplosoma > Diplosoma virens. The sequence goes on along the minus strand of OY796882.1, from coordinate 69,690,669 downwards.
ACCGCGCCTCTGAATGGACAAATTATAAATGGAAAACCAAGTACTGCGAAAATGCTTCCAGGCTCCGTGCTTTTGTGCCGGGAACCGGTGCCAGGCCTGTTGGGATGGGCTTACCCCGAACAGCTAGGGTGAAGACCAACCACCTGGAGACTGATGTTGGGCGATTCTATTCGTCCATGCACAAATGGGGTCTCGCTCCTTCACCGAATTGCGAGTGTGGCGCCTCTGAGCAAACCGCAGACCATGTTCTAACAGCGTGCCCTATACATCGGGCACCACATGGAGCACGAGGTCTGACGGTTTTGGATGACGAAACTCGATGCTGGCTTAATAATATCACTGCCTGTATCTGATTCAGGCAGTACAGCAGCCTGGGGTAGTAAAAGGATGGACCCTCGCCGCCAGTCCTGTTTGTGTCTGACCTGGAGTGTATACCTTTTAAACGACGATGACGACGGCGGCGCAATAAAAATGATTTCTATTGGTGAACCTACATAGTTTTGTATAGTTTTGTATAAATATTCAACTCAAGTCGTAAAAACTATTTCTCCTTTTTTGTTGCTTTTAAATTCTTTTTTATGTTTCCATTTATTGTTTGGTGCATTAAACAGGCAGATTTGTTATGTCAGTAAAATATGGATTTGTATATCCTAAGGTATGTAATTTTTTTACTGCTTGCTTTATTTCTTCAATATTGTTTATTTAATGCGCTTTTTGCTTTGATTTGAGTTTTTGCCGTTGAGAAATAAAAAAGCATACAGGCATACGTACAACATACAAACATAATCAATAATCATTTTATCGTTGCCACGTACATCGACTTACAAGTCTTGTTAAGAATAGGATAAATTTTAAGAATAAAATTATCTTCTTAAGATATTGACAAAGAATTCGTAGGATGTAATTATAGAATAGAAAGTGTTTTGGAAAAAATTAAACGTTCCTTCGGATTCAATACTAATTGCGATGATATTTTAATTTACAATAATTGTGTATCAATATTGCAATTAAAATTCGATCGCTTTGAAAAGCGTACTCATTTCTCGAAGACTTTTCACCTGACACCCATTGGAAGGAATCGTCAGAATGAACTGCGAGCAATCCGATCTTGCTTATATAGGCAAAGAGAATGAGTCTGATTGGTTAAAAAAGGCAGTCAATCAGGAATAAAAAAGAAAATAAAAGGAAAGAAAGCGAGATTGCGTCTGAATGGTCAAGAGAGACAACCAATCAGAAGTGAAAGTAAAAGAGCGGTAATGAATGAGTTTTAAATTGTAAAAAAATTCCTTGTGTCGACAGAGTTGCTTTATGCGTTCTTGCAACCTTTGGGATGTACGTCCTACGTACCGACTATCGCAGTGGCACACAAATTAATAGATAACATTATTGTGATGATGGGCAGGTAATACATTCTTCTTGGTCGCTGGAAGAACAGTCCTGGTTGTAAAAACAATACGTGTTTCAATAGCAAAGTAGCAACGCTGAATGGCTGTAGTAATTTGCTTTTGAAATTTGGTTGAAACATTTCCCAGCCATGGAAGATGGAGATAAACCGGCAATTTCTGGAGTCCATGTTGAGATGGCTGGTTGAATTGTCGGATCGTTTTGGAAAATGTGGATGTAATAATATGGTTTGGGTGCCCATTAGCAACCAATATAGATGGAATTTTGTCAAGCTCAGCCTGAAGCCTGCTGCTAGAGCAGATAAACAGAGCTCGGTGAACCAGTGTAGCCACAAGATTGATTTTTCGCTTCATAGGGCTAAAAGAATCCCAGTGTATGTATTGGCCGGTAAAGGTAAGTTTTATATACACAGATGTGATAAACCCAGTTTTGTGCTTCTCAACTAGGACGTCAAAAATCGAAGGGAAGAGTTAAGTTTTTCTGTTAGGCCTATAGTTATTGAGTAGGCCTATAGTTATTGCTTTGCGTTGGTTTTGTATTCTATTTTTCCTGCATCGTTGATTCCCTGATCATTCCTAAAAGAGGATAAAAAATACTATAAAAATGCTTTTTACTATATAAAATATGTAAATATAACTTATGATGTGTAAGTTTTAAAAATTATTCTGATAAAATTAAGAAATAATTGACGTTTTTAGAAGCGGTCTGGAGAAAATCCGGAGCCTGCATAGATTTTAGCATTGTTTTATAAAAAAACACTACCACGAGACTTTTCTATTCGGTTTATAAACTATAAAAAAGTTTTATTCGAATAAAGTTGTATTTAAATAGGACTTGTAGATTGTCACGCTACTAGTTTCAATAATTACCACATAGAATCATTGCGCCTTTCTAAATTAATTGTTTAAATCAAAAATTCGCCATTTTCTTAATTGGGCATAGCCAGGAGCCGATTTAGAAAGCGCTGCTGTCTAGAGCCGAGCGATTGTTGTTGTTTTATCGCATTAACCATGATGCGGTTGTGTAAATTGTATCGTTGATTAACTGCCAGTATCCCTCCATTGTCGCTGTTGCCCTGGACCACTGTTTTGATTGTAGATTAACGCTCGTGAAGTGACTCTGTTCTCGTTGTTGAGAATGAATGGGTATAGAGTGATCCTTCGCACGTGGTCGCTGAAAAGATTTATATATATATATGGCAGCAACGAGAAGAGATTATTCAGATTCAAAATGTTAGTGGGCTCGGTTTTTCTGATGAACATATTGTGTGCATAATTTAGTTGTGTTCAATTGTATCTGTCCAGGACTGCAAGCAGGCATTAAGCTTTAGCCTGAAACTTTATTAACTTCGTAAGACTCTCATACGGCTTTATAAATTCGGGTATAGGCAATTTGTGAAGCGTAGTTAAATTAATTGTGAATCGTAGCATCGTGTGCATAATTTTGGCGTTTGTTTCGATTTTCGTTTAGTCATTGACGTTATTGTCTTTTTTTAATATAATTAGCTTATAATATAAAACCCGCCTGACTACCTAGATCGCTAGGGCCCGTCAGTTCAAAACTCGTAAAAGCTCCAATCAACAGGCTAGTTGGTTATCTGCGAAATCCACGTAGGGTTCTCCTGAAGTATGTTAATGTTATTCTGGTTAGCAAGAAAATACTAGGTAGGAAGAACGTGACATAGATGATTTTTTGAAGAGAATGAAACTTCCTGCAGAAGTGTGCTTTGATTTAATAAGCGTAAAGTAATACGTATAGGTGAAAAAGAACCTTTTAATTGATATGTGGCATGTTTTCGCTTTCGTGTTTGTTTGTTTTGTATTTAACCGACACACAACAAAAGGTTTTAGATTTATCAATAAAATGCCTCTTACAATTCAAGAACCAACAATACCAAAACAAATCCTTTCTTCTACGAGCGTATTTCTGGAAATGTCTGAACGCATAAAGATAATTAAAAAATTACTCTTGAAAACCTGACAGAAAATCATGAGAGAATTGGCTGGTGGTACCTATACAGGTAAGTATATTCAGTTAGAAGCATGGCCAGAAATCAAACAAAAGTAGCTATGCTCCTCTGCAAACAACAATGTCTATGAGTCGTGGCTGCGTCAGTTAAACATCACTGAACGATGCAGCATATAATGCGTTGACATTGCTTAATTTGAGTGACGGAATAACAGTTTTATTGCTTGTATCTGAATCAAGAAAGTAAAAATCAAGTTGGAACTATACACATTGATGATTTCATCTAATGTAGATTTCTTGGTAAATTGTGTTTTTTGTTTCGTCATTATTGTAATGCTTGTTCCTGCGTTTTGCTCAGTAAATGGCTTTGTTATTCTAATCTGTTTGTTCACTCGAGCACTGAATAGCAACGCAAAATCGATTAACAATATTGAAATGCAAAAAGATAAGGTGAAGTGATATGTAAGCCTGTATATCTACAAAAGATAAGTAGATCTACAATATCTAGATTACTAGATCTACAAGATTTACTACAAGATCTACAAGATATCTACAAAAGATATGTACAGATGTATTTTTAAAAATAAGGGGAAAGAAAGTGGATAAAGTTCAGAACCTTATGATTACCCAGTGTTTCAATTCATTTTCAGTCTGAACATCGTTTGCAACTTAATTCGCAAGGTTATTCACGTTCATTGAATTCAAAGAGTGCTTTAATGGCTGATTTTATTCCGTTGTTCTCCTGATTTCAGCAGTTTAAGGAAGCAATTATATTCAATTTGAATATAAATGAAATGAAACTATTTTTGAATACAAATGCTAACAATCTAAAGTCAAATTGATCTAAAGTTATAAAAAAAGAAACCTGATGGGGCTTATGTTAGTCAAAAACGTTTATTTTATTCTATTTTGTTTTTTTGCTTTAATAATGTAAATAAGCAAATTCAAAAATTTTAAATCAATATGGCTGCTTTTCATAGCAATTTTATGGTATCAGAAAGTAATCTGTCCGCAATCAGCAGCGTCGTCGAGTAGTTAGAGCGTCGTGATTGTGATCGACGCGGTCTCGGTTCAAAACCCACCCGCGCCATTCTGTTGTGTCCTTGGAAAAACACTTTACGGCACTTTCTTATGCTTGTTGGTGTTGGCAAGTAGTTGTAAATTTTCAGTTATATTAATATTTTTATAAAATTAAAAAAACAAAGTAAAAAATTTCAACCGGACAGCAATATCTTGGCATCTCTGGAAGTAGGTTAGAGTAATTGCTTGGTTAATGCATTAGCGTCTCGGTCGGTTTCCTGCAAGTCAGGAAAATAAATAAAATGAAATGAAACGAAACCTCTCTCCCAAAACTATATAAGAACTAAAAATCATTAATCTTGTAAAATTATTTTTCAAATTTAATAGAACAATTAAAAGAATTGACTAAAAAAAATTCCTCATATATCTTGCACTATTTTCACTTATTTTTTTTATTTTGTTAAATTTAATTTCCTTTATAATTTATTTATTTATATTGTACTTGAGAACGAAGCAAAAGTAGCAAAAAAATATTGTTTTTGAAATACTTTATATTATCTTTTTTACTAAAATTGGTCTTTTCTTTCCCTAAAAAAATTCTTTACAGAAAGTAATGATTCTAATCATATATAAATCTAAATAATAGAAGATCAGAAAAAAACGCAAAAAATATAAGAACATCAAATAAATGCCTCTTAATGAGTTAAAGGATTTCAATTATTGGAAATAAACTGTATTTAAATTGTGTTCAGAGTTTACAATTCAGAATAGCACAAACATGAAATGAGCAACTGGTAATCAGTTATTGAAATACAAAGGAATGCTTCAACCTCAGTCAGAGAGTAGTTTACATAACCCGATTTAGATTGAAGTCGATGAACAGGGGCAAATTTAGTATTTTTTTTTATCTTTCTTCAACGCGATAATCATTGTTATAAGAGAAAGATGATTGATCCCTTTATGACAATTTTGTATCAAAAATATTGATTGGCAAATAGTTTGAAGCCAAAGAACAGCGACATTTGCCATTGCCTATTTAATTTGAATTTTTAATTTATACTTAATTCCATTTTGTTTGATATTTTTCTGATCTTTTTTTTACATTTGCTTAAAGCTAATTGGAAGATTTTAAAAATTTTTGTAATTTTTACCTTTCTGAAGAAAATATTGGTGTTGCAATTAGATAATCAGAGCTATCTGTGTCTAGTATATTGTAAAAGCAGTGTTAGAAACCATTAAGCTTAAAAATGATAAAATAAAAACAATAAGTGCATAAAAAAAACTTTAAAAAATTGCATGTTATTTAATCGCCTGCACGCAACCATGCTGTCCCTATGATAGAGCAGCACCAAGTCTCCTCGAAACCTTGGAGTAAAGGAGCTTCCTATATTTTTTAAAATTTTTTTAAATATTGCTAACGTTAAGCAGTGAAGCTGCGACAATCAATTTTAAAATCCTTGGTTTAACTCCAATTGGAATTAAAATAAAGTTCAGTGTCTGACTCTGCAGTGTATTACTCGGACAACTGAATAATGAGTAAAGCCATATTTGACAAAATAAAATTGAAATTCCTCTATCCAATTAAACAATTTATGCAAAAAAAGGTAAAACTACGTAAGCTCAACTACTCAAACATCTACCGCTCAATCATCAATGGTAAAACCTAAATTTTCCTTTAGATCCTAAGTAAACCATTTACTAAATAGACTGAGCAATATATAGGCTAAAGATTTTTTATCAAATCATATTCAAACCAAAAAGAAAAGATCGTGGACAATCTCACCCCCACATGTGGATCACCGGGCCTAGATTGTTGATCTTCTTCAGTTTCATAAAATTTTCCTCCTCATTCAACATTGAAACTCGTTTGAGGAGTTTAATCAAGAGTCCGGAGTTTGACAATTCCAGCAATATCAAATCTGCTTACTTCGGATATTCTTTTTTCCTCAATAAAGAATCCAGCGGTTACAAGTAAGATTTATCTAGAAAAATTTTTTTTTAAGTTTTCAAAAAAATTACTTTTCAGGATTAAATTATTTTATTAGTAAATTAATAAATCAATCAACACATTTTATTTTCCAAAAACAAATAAAAAACAAAAAATAAATAAACGCAACAATCTTTAACCGCAGCGAGAGTGCAAGTTGACTTTTCAGTCTTGTAGTCAATAGCAACCCTTTATTATTTTTTAAGTGGCGTGATCTTTGTTGTCACGTTTAGTTGTAAGTTTTTTCCGTGTTTAACGTTTTTGACCCGCGGCAGGATTTCTTTTGGTGGGTTTCTTTGCCTGCCAGACCCCCTTTTGGGTTTTGACCCCTTTGGTCACAGAGTTTGTTGTTTCTCCCACCCATGATTGCACAACATTCTCTTCATATGGCTCGGATGTCTACACTTGTGTACAATTTAATTTGAAATTTTCTTTTCTTTCCTTTTTGTTTTGTTCTTTTGGTGACGCAGGCATGCTCCAGTTTTCTTTTTCTCTTACTTTTTTCCGTGCCGTTTTATTGCATGTTTTAACGTCTGACGTTTTCCTGCGTCTACCTTTTCTTGACTCTCGGACTACCTTTAAATGTGTAAAATTTACTGATCATGTTGGTGGTCAAGAATAAAATAAAAATGAAATGAAATGAAATAAGTCTACTATAAAAATTTTTACCTCTGCTTTAAGTAGTCAAAGTGTTTTTTTTATTTTGATAAGAATGTTATTTAAAACCTTGACTCTTTTTATACTTAAATTATCTTTTTAGCTGCAAAGAGAAATAGCAGAAATGTTTGGGAAATTTTTTTGTCTAAACTAATTTTAGAAGTTAAAAAATTTTTTGGACAGTTTCAAAGCTTTCGTGTTTTAAAAAATAAACTCGCCATTCGATATTTCAAAAATTTTGCGGAAATAAAAGAATTTTGTGCGACACCGAATAGAACAAAAATCCGAATGAAAAGGATTAAAAAACTTTTGCAATATCAGAAAAACTATGCATTAAATAAATTTATCTTCAATAAAAAGACTTTTTGACAAAATTTTTATAGAGAGCGGTTTCATTTCTTTTGCCTAAATTAGGTTTTAACTTTTGCAAAACATTCTTTTTAAACTGGATATTAAGCTAAAAATTTTTAAATAGCCAGTTTAGTAACTTTTTGAAGTTAATTTATATTTGGACTCTAACAGTGATAACAATATTTTTAAAAAAAATTTAAAAAAAGTATTTACGTAGATACAATTTTCAGCGGATATCGTAAAATAGAACACAACGGTTGGTTTAAAAGTTGCGATCTATGAACGAAAACTATAGCAAAATGCCATCGAAACATGTGATTCGATGTATCATGCTTGTGTGGTTGCACCCTGACCGTACTGGTTTGAAGGCTACTTCCTGTTTTAAGCGGAATCATATTATATATAAGTATCGTGACGTCATTGTGGAATTTGTCGCGCGTGCTTTCCTTTGAGGCATAACAGAAATCACCTCTAGCGTATTTATATTAGGCATTGTGCCCTGCCACACCCTTGGAGATCACTAATACATAGGCTTACCATATGTAGGATAGTATTTTTAGTACCATAGCCCTAGCCCCTTGGATATCACTAATACCTTAGGGCTTTGTCCCTGCAATTTGGGCAAAAATCCCGCCAGAAAACGTAGACAGATTCAATGTTCAAAACCCCTTTTTTAGTTTTTTTAAAAATCACTAGTCTTCAGAGACAAAGATCATGAAATCCGAGACTGATTCAAAGTGAAAACTTTTTTTTAGCTACCACTTAAAAAATATTTTCTACAAAGCATATTTGATTGTGGTTGTTTGTCCCCTTTCAAAAATCTTTGTTACGCCTTTGGAAATCACCAAGGTAGGTTAAGCTTTTGTTTTTCTGCTTGCAAGTCAGCGTTTTATTACCTGCCTTTTTCTTCCTCTAGCCTAAAATATTTTCTAAATATTGTAGAATTTGTCAAATTTGTCATCGTTTAACTTTGTCACCGCGCTCAATTAATGACCGTTTTATATCCCCGAAGAACTTTTTATTCGGTAATTATATAAATACCAGATTCGATTCATTCTTCAAGGCGCTATTCAGTGCTTTATTGGTTCCTGCAATATAGACAGGATCCCAGCTTTAGTTTGTTGTAGTAGTTTTGCACGCGTCACATCTTAAACAAACAAAAAGTAATTATAAGATATTATAGTCTACGCATACGTCTTGCTTCACCAACACAAACGGGACACGCTCTGACCACCCATTAAATTACAATAAAGTAAAAATTTAATTTATTTAAATTGAATGAAAGAGTTGAACAGAGCACGCCTACAGAAATATGGAGTTAAAGTATTAAAAAAAGCTTCCCCAGTTAACAAATGAAATCGGAGTTGCGATTTTTCGCGTTTCATTTTAGCATTATTGTCAAAGCAAAGTAACAAAAAACTTCAATGTCAAACAAAAGATTTAAATGCGCGAGCTGATTGTTTGATACATAAAATTGTTTGAAAGTTTACCACAACAAAAACAAGAAATCTCTTGCAACATGATGATGATGATGATGATGATATTTTATTCACGCTTAGTAACAATATTTAAGTATATGCAATGTACATTAAGCAAAGCATGAAAAGGAAACGCGACACAACGACGAACGTTAAACATGCAGAAAGTATAGAGAGGGGGTAAGAAAGAGAAAAAATAAGAAGCCCGGCCGCGTTACCTAATTCAAACTAAATATTATTATTTAAAAAGACAAAAAAGACACAAAAAAATGACAAAATAAAAAAACATGTAAGAGATACTTGTTTATTTAAAATACAACCAGGGATTTTCAATTTATAAAATTGCTATGGAAACCAGCCATATTGAATAAAGTATTTCTGAATTTATCTATTTCATTATTAAAGCAAGAAAAAAAACTAAAAAAAAGACAGAAAAGAACAAACGTTTTCGGCTAACTGAAGCCCTCATCAAGTTTCATTTTAGTTTAATTAAACAAAGAACCAATTATTATAAATGTTGAATAAATAATTTTATAAGGGTTATGACGAAGGTAGAATTTCTCCAAAAACTGTAAACACATTAGCGGTAACTTAGATTGCATGAAACATAAATGAAAAAACGATCAGATTTTAAATTATGTTTTAAGTAAAAATGCTGTTTCATTGACATATAATTGACGATTTAAATTAAGATTTGACTTGCTTATTAATAACCCTTCGTGTATTCTAGTGATGTATAATAAAGCGCATCAATTGCTATTTGAAGTTTTGTTGTTTGCAGATTCTTAATTGGTTCACCAAAAAGCCGTCAGCCAACAGATAACTCCATTGGAACTGCTCCCTACTTAAAACCCCAATACGATGAGCAATACGCTTCGGGAACTTTACATTCCTGCCCTCTAGTGTTTGATTCTCAACGAACAACTTGCTCTCCAGCTCGTCCAACTATTCCTAATAATCTGAACAAACTTAATAATCGGGATGCGTTTGGATCCTCTATTGCTGGAAACAATGACGATCCAAATATAACTGTAAATCCTTTTTGTTTAAAATCAGTCATCAATCATAAATATTTAACAATTTATCTTACACATAAAAATTTTTTTGATCCAAACTCAGAAAAATGACATGTATTTCTTTTTTGAAATTGACAGATGTGTACTCCTAATGAAGCAATAGGATGCCCTTTTTCTATTTTGGTTGTGGGGAGTTGTTACCATTCTTCAGACTTTGGTAAAAGCTGGTCCGCCCCAATACAAGGCGTCAATATTAGTGAGTTGTCCTTTCTGACGATATTGAGTTTTGTTTAAGAACACTATACAGTTGTTAATCGAAAAGTAGTAAGTTGATTTTTTTTTTTGTTTTTTTAATAAAAAACAATTTCACTTTAGAAATTTTTGTCCATATTTAAAAATGTTAAACACTGAAAAAAGAAAAAAAACGTGACAAATTTGATAAATCAAATTTTAAGAAGGTATAATATTTTGCTACAGAGTAATTTTTAAGCAAATTAGTATTTTTTTATTTAGAATTATTTTAAATGCTTTGATTGTATATAAAAAAAAACAGGTTTAGTTAAATTGATAAAATATAAAAGTTTGACTAGTAGTTGTGATTTTGCAATTTCAGGGATAAGTTAAAATGACATCTTTGATTTGTCTTCTTGATAATTTGCACCCAACATATGTCATATGCTTATCTGATAAATTGGTTATAACTATTTTTATTTAAATGTTCAACCTGTTGAAAGATGTGGAATAATTTAGTAATTCAAAAGGTCATTTGATTAAAAAAATGAACATCCAAACCAGATCAACTTGATTTTTTAAATTAATCACCAGTGCCGTGTGCGTATGCAGTACTATTTGATAAACCAAGTTTGATAAAGTCAAATAGGGTTGGGTTAATTTCGAATTTAAGCAAAATATGAATTTGTTAACCTTGGCTTTCTCTTGTATTGTATATTATCTTATATAAAATGTCAATTTGAGATAGTCGACGAGCTTATCAATTCTTTTCTAGATTGCAACGAGGGTACAACCGACTTGATGTTCGTGTTGGACTCATCAGCTTCTATTTTTAAAGAAAATTTTGACCTGGTCAAAAGTTGGGTACAAAATGTTGGCAGTGGTTTCCCAAACGACTCTAGTTTCCAAGTGGGAGCAGTTGTGTATGAAGAAGAGGTGTGTAAGAATTTTGACGGAACGGGGTGAGTTTACTAGGGTTTGATGTTTTGCTTTTGCCTTGTCTAATGCCGTTGTTGAATAAGCTAAAAACAGTTCTGTTACATGGATATCACAAAAAAGCAAATGCAGTCTAGAAAATTATAAATAAGTCAATTTAAATTTTTGTCAAACTTATTGATGGTTTTTCGATTCAAGTTTGTGGTCCCACGGCCTATAATGGATACAGCTTGATCTGTTTCTATTTTTTTTTTGACGTCCTAACAGGTCTACTGTGTCAACATGATTGCATAAAATTCCGCGCCGAAAAACGTATTAAACTTTATTTTTTGCTAAACTGAGCAATATAGCAAGTATATAAGATCAAGTTTATATTATATTTTTTTTAAATAGATTACTGGTCGTTAGAAATGAAAGTGCATACTCTTATGTACACAGACAAAACACTTAACATTTGATTGTGGTGTCAATGCAATTAAATATTCTCATGAAAGATAAGTTAAGTACATCGAATGCAAATGAAATTGTTCAATTTAAAGCTTAATAAAAAGAACTTTATAAATAAACAAATGCAATGAAAGAGTTATCATACATTTACAAGAGATTTATAAGTATAATGACACAGGGGCGGCTTACCAGGAGTTCGGGAATTTTCCCGGTGGGCCAGTGCTTTTGTAGACCGATTTTGTAGTCAGTCGTAATTTTTTTATATCATGAATAATTACAAAGGAAAAGTTTATTTTGAAAACCAATAGTTGAAACTATGTCCTGCTAAAAAATAATAGAATTAGTTGGTTAAACTGATAGGCTTTTTGCCGCTTAAAGCGAAAGCCCTCACCGCGACCTATCTTTCTGTACTACAAGAAAAATTTGTGTTCGTAGGTCCGTTTTGTGACAGTTAGCATTGTAACGTCACTATCGACGTGATAACTAACAAACAATTTCGTGTTTTACTGTATAGTGCTTATACAGTGGCCTTGGTTTAGCAAACTCAGAAATTCGTTCTCTTAGATCAGTGGTTTCTAATCTATTTCAGCTCGCGGCTTAATTCTACTGACAAGCTGTTGGAAACCTGTTACTATAAAATATAGACTAAGACAAGGTTACAATAAAAATACGTATTTTGATGTGAGACATAAACAAAACATCGACAAGACAAAACTTAATAATACTGCATTTGTGCGTATTGTTGTCCTGGTTAAATGTAAGTGAAATAAAGCAGGCTACAGTATAAAGTGAAAAAGCTAAAGTAAGTCTTAAAAAATGGAAAAAAAAAAGAAGAGAAAAGGTGGTGCTGAAAAATAAAGTGAGAAAAAGAGGAAAAAACTGCATGATATAGCTGCTAAGTACACGAATATTCAGGAAGTGTTTGCAAGTGAGCTCCTCTGTAGGAAGTCAAACGAAGTCAGTAAATTCTGCCGTGCATGAATTAGATAAAGATCAGTCCGCAAATTGTAGTGTTCATACTGGACTAATATTAGACAGCCAAGATTCTTCTAGTTCTAAAACTATTGCCTGCCATCAGTATCAGAAACTACTGCCCAGCCATCAGTATCAAAAACTACTGCCCCGCCATCTAGTCAACATCACTGCTTTTTATGTGTGTCAAACCCGATATTCTAGCAGGAGTGTCGAATAACATGGTTATTGATGAACTAGCTAGATCAAACGTTGAACGCGAAAACTGCTGTGTTGCAGTGAATGAATAAATTGTGCATTCCTATTTTTTAAAGAAATTTTGTGTATTGTAGCCTACAACTAAGCATATTATTACTCTGTTTAAATAATTTTTTCAAATAGAATATTCTTATTTTTATTTAAGTAATATTGACAATGATCTAAGCAGGGACTCTTAAACATTACCGTCACGGTAGTGTTTAGGAGTCCCTGTTTAAGAGTTATAAATCAAAGCGTTGTTCAAATAAATAAATCCAATGTTTAGTTTCACCCAAGATATTGTCGGTAGCATACACGATATTTTTAATAACTTAGTTAATAATAGCATTCGATAGTTCGTGAATTAAACATTGTAGGCTAATATTTTTTTCATACAAAATTGAGTTGAAAAAAGTCGGCCGTTTTTATTTTTAAATTTCCGGGCCGGTTCAATTTGCTGATCTTCCCCTGTAATCACAATAATAACTACAATTCTTGTAATTAATTTGTTGCGTGTTTGTGAAGCCAATGATACTGCTTTACTTCAGAATCGTTTACAAGTTTTTTTATAATAATAATACAAAAAATGTTTGCCATTATTATTAATATAATTGATAAAACAAGAGCACTTTATTGATGAACTTCACATGTAAAATTTTGAATGTGTAAAAGTTATTTCTACATCTACGTGCGGCTTGCCCATTGCAACAATCAAATTTTGGCAAAAATTACTATTGCAGCTGATCATTGCAAAGTGTTTACATACGATAGCTGCTGCTCCTGTTGATAAAATTAATCAATTTACTTATCATAAACTTAAAAACAGAGCTTTTCGCTACATATTTTAGTCTAACAGTTTTTACATTTCTCAAAAGTATTTGTTTGACTACCTATAGCCTGCTATCGTTGTTGCGAATTTGTCTTCCCAATTTATTTTTTTCGATCTTATTTTTAAAACCGTATAACCCAGTTATAAAATGATAACTGAATCGCAGAAAAAGTAGCTTATTAAAGAACCATTTAGTCATTTTGCAATGCTATTTCAGGATAAAAATGCAATGAAACTCCTTGACAAGTTGGTGTGCAAATAAAACAAACAAAGACAACTTAGAAAAAAACCCTTTATCGATCAAAATCTAAATTGGACACCACACATTAAAAGTTTATCTTTCCACCTAGCTTGTTGCACAGGACTATTTTATAAGTTAAGATTATATAGCAATATGGACACTATGAAATTACTGTATCATAGCCTAATAAATAGTAAATTACAATACAGAATAATTGTTTGCGGTACAACATTTAAACCATATTTACCTGAAGTAAATCTAAGAATTAACCGTATAATTGGAGCTTTAAGCTTACCGGTAAGTAACTTGTACACTCCCATGTCAAGCTATTATGAAAAACTAAACTTACCAAACTTAGAAAATTTATATAACGTAAAACTGGGAAAATTCATGCTTCAATATTATAACAAAAAAGCACCAAAAACTTTTAATAATTTTTTTAAAACTTAGAAAAATTCACTCTTACTATACAAGACAGGTATCTGAGTCTATGTTTTTTACCGAGAATGTCAAAAACAAGTACTCAAAACTCAATTTCGTACAAAGGTACAAAGATTTGGTCAAAACTGAAACCGGAGCTGAAAAACTTACATTGGAATGCATTTAAAAAACAATTTAAAAAAAGTTTTATTGATCAATATTAAGTTTTCAAATTTATATCATTTCCCAATATTTTAGCATATGTTGTGTAATGAATAGATTATTTTGTCTTCTAAATCATATTAAATAAAAACAGTCTTCGCAATACCTACAATGTAAGCCCAGTTATGTACTTTTACATAAATAAAAATAAAAAATGCTCTGGCCTAATTCTATCTTAACATGCATGATCAAGTGAGATTGAAATTTTTTCGTTGTTGTTTTATAAACTTTTGTTTCGTTAAAAATTTCCTCTTTTTTGGTAAACTACAGTGAGGGTTGTTTGATGGTTCTTTGCCTTTTTTTGTTGCATTGTATATTTTTTTGTTATTGTTTTAGTGGTTTTGGGCAAAATAAATTTTGTCTGTCTGTCTGTCTTCAACAAGCACTGCGCAGACGCGCGCACATTCATCACGTTTTTGTTGTCCAGAAAAGTAAAGGTTTATTTCTTCTACGAGCGTGGAATGGAGCATTCTTTCTTTCTTTTATTGATCTTTTCGCTCTTAAAATCTAAGCGAGCGCTAAGCGAAGAAAAAAAAATCAGTAAAACAAACAAAGGATACTTCATTCCACGCTTGTAGTGTAGATGAGCCCTAAGTTTGTTAGAATCTGTGGCAAAATGTAACATATCGGGCCGTGTCTATAGTTGGCCGTGATGATCCTCGTCCTCGTTTGAACTTACGTTTACCTAGATCAATCACAGACAGGATTGTGGTCTATGGTTTATCTTTTTTTTCCCCCAGCTGCTGTTTTACCCGGATTAGATATTACGTCTGGAAGCTATTTTACTGAACTAGCATCCAATTTTGTTATTCAAGACCGCCAGGTCTCGTTTACATTGGGTTGTTTAATTTGTATAGGGAAAGCTAATACCACATGATTTCCGATTTGTTTGGAGACGCCACACTTGCTATTCAATGAAGAAGCAAGACATGGCCCAGTAGAACGGCCCAACACCAATTCGCATGCGATTGAGCCAAAACCAAGGCTTACCAAAACTGTTTTGGACAAGCTCATTTCAGCAGGTCCTGTACTCGTCCTAAAAATAAATTAACAAAAACTGCACGTTCTCTTACAATAGTTGGTGTTTGATTTATCGTGCTCTGGGAGACGGAGATGTCTAGTTCGGCAAAGTTGTGCAGTAGTTTGCACGAAGCTGGGATAAATGGGCAGCAAAATCTCAATTTTACATGACCACAGCTGAAGACCCACTTAATAAAGTTGGTAGTAAATGGTGATTGTGAGGGTTCTGTACAGTTTTAACTCAAAACAAAAGGAGACTTGACAGATTGTATGGTTTATCACTGTTGTAAACTTTAAGCACACCGGAAACGTCTTGTTCAAAATTTGTGCTTGTCTGAACAAATGATTTCTAAATTAAAATTTCCAAGAGTTTTTTTGTTTCTGGCTTAGTTTGCAAAAAAGGCGTGAAAATATATATATAGGGGAGAGTGGGGTACAGTGAATCACGGTACACAGTGAATCACCCAATCTAAATTGAAAAATATTTCATGTATTTTTACAATAATCACGTTGCATGACGATTGTAAAGCTTTTTTTTCACAAACAAAATTCCAGGCAGCACAGAGTTAAAACTACTTTTCAGGAAAGAAATAACTAATATTGGTGGTAAAAAGTAAAAAAATGTTAGTTATCGCTTTTGATTATATTTTAGCGCAAGGTTAAACTTAGGCAAAGCTGTATTTATGAAAAATAAGAGCTTTATATGGGGATAAATATTAATAAAATGTAAAGCAAAGTTTTCTGTAGAACGGCATGTTTTTATTACTTTTGCTTATAGACCGGCCGTAGTACACAGTGGATCATGCCTCAGTGGATCAGTAACGCAAGTGATTCACTGTGTACCGGATTATATGATTAAATAAATTGGGTTCTAGTATTTTTTTTTTTTTTTATTTTTTATTTTTTATCTCTATATTTATCCTCCTGACTCGCAGGAAAGCGACGGAGGCGCTATACATAGGGTAAGCTATTACCCCGACCTGCTTCCGGAGATGCCAAGATATTGCTGTCCGCTAGTAATTTAGTAGAGATATGCCTTTAATTTAGAACTGCTTGTCAAGACCACCAAGCAGGGGAATGTGCCGTAAAGTGTCTTTCCCAAGGACACAGCAGAATGGTGCAAGTGGGTTTTGAACCGAGACCATGTTGATCATCAGTCCGGTGCTTTAACCACTCGACCACGCTGCCGGCAATAGTACTTTATTTTTTTGATACTGTACGTTTATAAACAAATATTAAAAATGCCTAGAGCTAAAAATAAGTCAAGAAAAATTAGTGCTACTCTTTCGGGATTGACAAAAGAAGCTGTAGAACAAATTATTGAAAATAAAGCATCAATCCGCAATGTATCTGAAGAATATGCCATACCATTTACAACATTGTGAGGCTATGTATAAAAGTATAAATTTTTCGAGCATTCTACCGATGTTGTTTTTGAACCAAGATACAATTGCCGGAAAGTATTTTTGGATGCTGAAGAGACTATGTTTAAAGACTACTTTATAAAAGCATCAAAAATTCATCACGGTTTATCTGCAAAATCTGCTCGGGAATTAGCATATCAATTTGCAATAAAAGTAAATAAATTCTTTCCATCGAATTGAAAAAAGAACAAATCTGCAGGGAAAGATTGGCTTTCTGGTTTTTAAGAGATTTCCTGAACTTTCTTTACGGAAGCCAGAGGCAACCAGTCTCGCAAGGGCAATTTCGTTAAACAAGACTAACGTGTCCTCTTTTTTTGACAAATTAGAGGAGTGTCTGAAAAGGGCTATCTACAGTCCGTCGGACATATATAATGCTGATAAAAATGGCTGTACGACTGTGCAGTCGGTAAGAAAGGCCAAAGTGATTGCTTGTCGTAATGAAAAGCAAGTTAAAAAGCTGACATCTGGTGAAAGAAGGGCTTTGGCGACGTTGTATTGTATGCAGTTAATGAAGCTGGTAATTCTGTTCCACCAATGCTTGCTTTTCTCGAGTAACATTGAGAGATTACATGATGAAGGGTGCTCCTCCAGATTCGATTGGTGTAGCAAATCCGTCTGGATGGATGTCTGCTGCATGCTTTAAAGAATTTATAAAGCATTTTATTAAACACACAAAATGCTCAAAAGATCGCCCAGTCATACTAATATTGGATAACCATGATAGCCATATCAGCATAGAAACAATAGATCTTTCCAAAGAGAATGGTGTTACTCTTCTTATGCTTCCACCACATTGTAGCTACAAGCTTCAACCCCTTGATCGATCGGTATATGGTCCTTTCAAAACGTTTTATAATCAAGCTGAAAATGCTTTTATGGTTAGTCATCCTGGTAAGATTATCACCATTTATGATGTGGCAGAGCTAGTTGGCAAAGCAGACGAGCAAACATTAACACCCAGGACTATTAGATCAGGATTTGCTGCCAGTGGCATATGGCCGTTTAATAGAGATGTATTTGGAGAAGATGAATTTTTGTCCTCATATGTTTCGGACAGGCCCCACTGTAACACCAATCATTGCGACACAACCAATGAGACAGAAGACTATTAATCCATTTATCTGCATTGTCTACCAGCATCGGAATCGAAAATGCATCTGAGTTTTTGTCAATATCTGCTGCTACTATTACTCAAGAGACGGTCTCACCACTACCTCAGTGCACACAACAAAGCAAGAAATCGTCCTGTGCAAAGAAAAGAAGAAAAACTCAAATTTTAACCGGCACACCAGTGAAAGAAGCTATTGTGGTAAAAAAATGCTTACCGAAAAAAAAGGAAAAGGAAGTTGAATCTAAAAAGTGCAAGAAAAAATCATTTAATGTTCACGAAGCAGCAGTGAGGACGACACTGATGTTACAATATGCTTTGATGAATCGGATATAAGTTTTTCTGAGGATTTCGATGCCAATGATTACAATACAAAGGAGCTGCAAACTAGCAATTTTGTGCTATGCAAATTTTTTACGGAAAAATGGCAAATCGCAGTGTATGTTGGTATAATCACTAGCGTTGGTGTGGAATACGAAGTAAAATTTTTACGAAAGTCATATTGGGGTTGCTTTACGTTTCCTAATATGGTAGATATATGTGATGTAGCAAAAAGCGATGTGGTTATTGAAGTGCCAAGTCCACAAACTTCTGAAGAAACTTTAAGGGCAAGGAGACAACTATCATTTTCAGTAGACTTAACTGCATATAAAAATTTCTTGTGTTAAGCAAATGTCTCATCGCATGTTTCAAACTAAACAATTTTTTTCATGTAAATGAATTTCATTAATTTTGTTGCGTTTCTATTTTCTAAAGTTTTTTGATGCGAGTTGTGCAGGCTTTGTGCATTAATTCACTGGTATTTAGCCATTTTTTTAGTAGTCTATTTTATTTAACACCTTAATGATTAAACTTTAAAGTTAATCTTCACAGCTGAATTAATAACTCTTGTTTGTAAAATAAAAGACAAGTCTTATTTTAGAAAAAAGTAATTATGTTAATAGGACAATTGTTGCTTTGATTCACTGTGTACTTGTACTATATTCACTGTGTACCGATAGCTGTACACAGTGAATCAATTTTCTGCTCACCTTTAATATAAAATAACTCAATGATCAAAAATCCCAAAAACTTTTTATTACTGTGAAATGTAGCTTAGACCAGTTAGTTTGGATCACCAAAGTTTGGTGTTTCTATGTTACCCCATATTTGAATAAATGCAAAAATTAACTTTTGTGATTCACTCTACCCCACTCTCCTTTATATATTTTTAATTAATTCTAGAAAATTTTGACTATACATTAACACGAAAAAAGCGTTAACCTTTTATTCGCTTTTATTGTTTTCTATTTTAAGCGGTATTACCATTGTCGGTAAATAGGGTCATCTTATTAATGGTAAGCGCAAGGCTGTTTAATTGAAAGTAAGCAGAGTGACCTTATTGAAGAATTTTTTTAAAAGTTTTTTGCTTTTAGCGTGTTTTCTTGCATTCTGTTACAATTTTTAAGGGATCTTTTTGGTATAATGCAATATTATCCGTAATCCTTTAATCGAAAATTTGTCCACGAAAAACTATGCAATTTGTTTAAGTTAAACAATTCTTTCCAAAAGACAAACGCGATATAATTATTTTTTTTAATTTTTTTATAGATTTGCTTGTAGATTCTTCATTCGCACTCCGATTCCTCTTCAACCATTCACAAACTACACCAAGTTCCAGGTAAAGCTAGAAATACAAGATTAGGTACTTCAACAGAAAAGATAATAAGAGGCACTGCTCATTTTAAAAATTCTTTTAGCACGCAATTTCTCACGCTGCTGGGGTAATTAGTCGTAACAGGATTAAATCACGCGCAAACCTAGGATCTTATATCAATTTTTAACTTTTAATCCCAATCGTCAAACCTTTGTACCACCCAACAGATGCTTAAGCACGCTCTTTTGTAAAATGTTATTTGCATTGATCGGGCATTCAAAATCTTTCCGAAACTTTTTTACATTTGGACAAATTCTTTTTAGCCAAAACGTTTTAATACCCAGCTGCACAAAAAGATTGAAAAAACTTGCTTATTTTTTAAACATTTTTGGCTTCTTAGAACTTTTTCAAAAAAAAACTTAAAAAGCAAGAACACGTGAAAATAAAAAAAATCATTTATGCATGAATGAATGTAATAGCCTACTTTGATAAAGTAAAGCTTTTAACCTGTTTACTTAAAATTGGCAATAATTTTACCAAGGAAGTTTAAAGGGCCAATGTTTTTGCAGTTTTATGTAAGCTATAGTAAAAAATAGCTGATCAGTCGTGAAAAAAACCATTTACATTGAGTCACAAAAAATACGGCATGTAAGCTGCTAAAATTTTTATACCTCTTCTTATTGTAATTTGGGTTGCTGAGTCCAAATCTAAACATAGTTTTGCTTTATCACGTCAGGATTTTGAGTTATTAATATTTTAGATTTTAAAAAAATTAGAAAATTATTAGTTTTTATAAAATCATAAACTTTCTCAAAGGTGGTTCAACTAATAGCTGCCATGATTTAACGACTAATCAATTAATTGCTTTTCGATGCTGTGTTTTAAAAATATAATTTATATGAGAAGAATTTATGATTTAATTGAATGAGCTATTGATACCTTAAGATGTCACATTAACGAGCTAATTTAATTGAATGAGATTTAGATTTGTATTAATATTTATTATTTTATCTCTATACCTATTTATCCTCCTGACTTGCATGAAAGCGATGGAGGCGCTAATACATAGGGTAGGTAATTACTCCGACCTGTCTCCGGAGATGCTAAAACATTGACGTCCGGTTGAAATTCAATAAAGATATTACTGTAATTTAGCCCTGTTTGCCAAGACCACCAAGCAGGAAAAAGTGTCGTGAAGTGTCTTTCCCAAAAAAAAACAAAATAGCGCGAGTAGGTTTTGGACTGAGACCATGTCGATCCCTATCACGGCGCTCTAACCATTCGACCACGCTGCCGACAAAAAAAATTACAAAAATATTGTAAAAAAAATAATTTAAAATTTTTGTGTCTCGATTTAAGCACTTTTAAAGGTGTAAATATCACAAAACTTAAATTATTATACAATTGGCGTTTTTTTTGTCTGGAAGAAGATATTTCCTGCTGTATGGTTAAATGGTCTTATGCATTCGTTCGATCACGAGTATAAAAATAGTGATTGAAAGCTCTTTATAGCTTTAAATAAAAACAAATTTTAAAGCAAAAACTATCAGTTTCAGAGCGTACAGCATAAACACCAAAAAACTACGCAAATATGGCCATTAGTTGGCGTGTATCCAACTATGAAGATCACAAATGGCATGTCTGTGGAGATTTCAAAGTATATGGATAGTTGCTTGGCTTGCATCTTGGATACACACGTTACATGTGCTTTCTATTTTTGTGAAACAGTCGAGCAGATGAACGACACTGCGATACTGTAGAGCTGCCTGCCGTAAACAATTTGATGATTTTAATAGCCGGGATGATTTTAGAACACTTTTCCCCGGGCACCTCCCCCTGGTCACATATTCCAGGTCATATAATGCCCGGGTAGTTACCAGGGTTGCGGAGTCGGAAGATTAAGATCCGACTCCGACTCCGACTCCCTAGTATGGGCAAAGTATTTTTCTTAAATTAGATTTAACTAAGCAAAAACCATCCTTTCGAGTTGTTAGTTGCATAAGATAAGTCAGGTTTTTTAAATACATAAAAAGATGTTTACTTTAAAAAATTATGTACATGAGTGTATATACCAGGGGTGGGAAACCTTTTACGCTTGGATGGCCGTATTTGAAATTATGTTTAATCATATGGCCGCAAAATAAAAAATATTTTAACTTAGAACAAAGCAGGTTTGTTTACAGTTTAATTGTGATCAAAATGATGACTTAGCAAATTCTACAATGAACGCGCTCAAACATATGATGGTGGTGCACCGCAGAGATAGGTTTATTGGAGACTGACACGCTTGGTGTATGCTGTGTTTTTAATAAATTTATTTATTAATAAAATACCAAATTAAGAATGTAACTTTAATGGCTTTTTTGATATTACTTACTTTTTACAAGGAGTTCAATATTTGGTTCTAGCATAGTAGTTCGCAGCCTAAGTTGGTCTTCCAAATGCACATCAGTAAGCTGAGTTCTCAACTTTGTTTCAATTTGTGTCATATATGAGAAAGTTGACTCGCAGCAGTAAGTGGTGGGAAAACAGAAAAGCATTTTTTGAGTGTGATGACGAAGACGTAGGTAATCAATCGCGTTTTTCTAAATTTCGAGTGAATCATTTTTAGAATTAAATAAATATTTCATGATGTTGTCTTCCAAAAGTTCTATTAGCCTAATTCCATCTTTAAATTAGCAGGTGCTGAAGGAATGTCTACTAAATAAGGCATGAAAGTCAACTTTAAACAATTCTCATGTTTTTCAAAATCTTTAAACCTTTTATTATAATTCTGAATTAGAGAATCAAGGACAGATATAAATTCCTCAAATGATTCATATGGCCGTTCATGTTCTTTTTGAGCTTTTGTCAATTGAAGAAAATGCTCTTCAGCTTCTGGCAACTCGAACTTAGCAAGGGTATTCTTCAAAATTTCTAATTTTTTCCTAAATGCTTGAATTTTGCTCCACATGTCATAAATACATTTGCATTTACCTTGAAGAAAAATATTCAGTTCATTTTGTTTAGACATTAAATCACACAAAAATGCAGCATTCCTAATGAAATCAAAATCCGATAAATAACAATGTTTCTTTTGTTTTTCATAAAAACTGACTATTTGTTGCTTTAACTTGAAAATTTTGCTAAGAATATTTCCTCGAGATAACCAGCGGACTTGGCAGTAAAATGGCATGTCTACAATATCAGTTTCGTCATCATTTACGAGCAGCTCACGAAACTGACGGTGACGAGTTGAATTGACTCTGATAAAGTGAACTATCTCTAAAACTTTGTTAAATGTGTCTCCTACAGTAGCAGATTTAGCAGCAAGATTTTGTTGGCGTAAAATGCAATGAAAAGCAATTAATGATTCTGGATGAGGTAATTCTTTTTTAAGTAAGCCAATAAATCCTTCTCGGACACCTTTCATAGCAGGAGCACCATCAGTGCATACACTTACCAAGTTAGCAAAACTGCGCTTTGCTCTTTAAAAGCATTAAAAATATGTATTCCACGAGTTCTATCCTTCATGGTACATAAACAAAGCAATTCTTCAAAACAGTAAAAATCCTCTGTTATTACACGAATAAAATCTAAAACTTGTGCAAAATCAGTGTTATCAATAGAGTCATCATAGCTATTGAATAAAACACTTCTTTTTGAGTTGTTGAATTGAGTTGTTGTTTTAACTTGGATGCTAATTCATGTTGACGACTTGTTATTGTTGTTCGAGAAAGAGGTAGTTCTTTATATTTGCTAATATTCTCGGGATGTATGCAACTGACAACTTCAATGATTGACTCTTTTATGATATCTACATCACTAAATGGCTTCCCTCTTTTTTCCAGTAAAAAGGCTACTCGGTAGGTGGCTTCAATGGCATCATTTTTTTTAACAAGACGTTTTTTAAACATTTGCTGCTGACGCTCTTTTTGATTCTTCAATCTTTCAAAAGCAATTCTACTTTCTTCTCCTTCCAACTGAAAATGCTTGTGCTTTTCATGTGCTTCATAGTGAAGCTTAGCATTGTACTTTTTCATGCAAGAAATTGTGGCGTCACATAGTAGGCAACATATTTTGTCTTTATTAGGCACAAGAAAGCATTGCACCCCCGTCGTCGTCGTCATCGTTTGAAGGGCATCCACTCCAGGCCAGACACAAACAGAACTGGGGCCGAGGGTTTATCCTTTTACTACCCCAGACTGCTGCACTGCCTGGATCAGATGCTGGAAGTGATGTTATTAAGCCAACATCGAGTTTCGTCATCCAAAACCGTCAGACCGCGTGCTCCATGTGGTGCCCGATGTATGGGGCACATTGTTAGTACATGGTCTGCGGTTTGCTCTGAGGCGCCACACTCGCAATTCGGTGAAGGAGCGAGACCCCATTTGTGCATGGACGAATGGAATCGCCCAACACCAGTCCGCAGGCGGTTGAGCTTAACCCAAGCTGCTCGGGGTAAGCCCATCCTAACAGGCCTGGCACTGGTCCCGGGCACAAAAGCACGGAGCCTGGAAGCATTTTCACAGTACTCCGCGTTCCATTTGTGATTTTTCCATTCAGAGGCGCGGATGCCAAGTCTGGCAAGGTTGTCCAAGAGATTCCGCGCACCTGGCACAAACGGGCGTCTGGATCTTAGTCTCACTTGGCCAGTATCTGAGGACCCATTTAACAGACCATGCAAGATATGATCGGGGTCCAGAGATCCATGGTAAGCCAAGGAGAGTGTCGCTCCCAGTCGGCGAAGCCCAGCTGGCTGGATGCCTGAGGCTGGTACGTGGTCCGTTGGAGTGGGACGCAGGCATCCAGTAACCATGCGCAAGGCGTCATTCAAGACACTGTCAATGAGGCGAGTGTGAGCACTGAGACACCAGACTGGCGCACAGTACTCAGCTGTTGAGTAGACTAGAGACAAGGTGGCTATGCGTAGTGTTTTAGCACCAGCACCCCATCCCGAGCCCACGAGTCGCCTCAATAGTGTGACGCGCGATGATAGTTTTTCGCGGTGCCACTAAATGGTGACGAAACGTGAGCGATCTGTCCAGTTTTACCCCAAGGTAAGTAGGGGTTGGACAGAACGGTAAAAGTCCACCGTTGTTGTAGACCTTTAGCTCACGTTTGCCCTCTCGGTTATTTGAGTGAAAGGCTGTCGTCACCGTCTTAGTGTGACTGAGCTTCAACCTCCAAGTCTGGAGATACGCTGACAGTGTGGACATGTCTTGGCTTAATGTCCCCTCCAAGTCCTTCCAGTTTCCAGAAGAGTGCAACAATGCTAAATCATCAGCATAAGCAAACTTTCTGGAAATCATGGAAGGAAGATCGTACGTATAGATGTTAAATAGGAGGGGAGCCAAGACCGATTCCTGAGGAACGCCGTTTTTAAGACGGCGTAGCCTGCTTTGCTTGCTGTCACTGGTGGTAAGGGTGAAACTTTGATTTCGGACAAGCTCCATGATCATTTTGACCATGTGCTTATCCGGAAGTAGTCTCAGCAGCTTGCAGGTAAGGCCACGGTGCCAGACAGTGTCATAAGCAGCTGTCAGATCGATAAATACGGCACCGGCCTTCTTTTTAGCCTCAAAAGAATCCTCGATGTTCTGGGTTAGCAAAACAACTTGATCTACGGTTGACTTCCCGCGTCGGAACCCAGCCTGCTCTTTAGGCAGCAGTGGATCGATTAATGGTTCAACGCGGGCGTAGATAAGCCTCTCGAGGATCTTGTAGGGGACACAGAGCAGAGATATCGGTCGATAGCTCTTTGGGTCCCCAACGGGCTTTCCTGGTTTTGGGATCGCGACCACAAGCGCTCTTCTCCAGATCTTGGGAATTTTGAGTCTGCGCAAACAGGAAGAAAGGAAGTCACGTAACCAGGACTTCAAAGCAGCTCCAGCATGGAGTATAAGCTCGGGGCAGATGGAATCAGGACCCGGAGCTTTACCTGGTTTTAAATGTTGAAGGGCAGCAGCAAATTCTCTCTGTGAGAAATTGTCAGAGATATTTACTGCGTCTGGTGTTGTGGCCCTCCAAAGGTCAGACACTTCTTGAAAGACAAGTTGAGATGACTTGCGATCAACAGCCTCGTATTTCCCATTTCTAACCAGCTGAGATGCAATAGCATCGGCTGAAACGGGACAGTGACGAGGAGAGTGTCGTGACCTACCAGTAAGGTTGTTCAAAATACTCCACGCTTTTCGACTAGAGTGTGAGAAGTCAATGCTCTGAACTGCCTCGGACCATCGATCCCTCCGTTTTTTGTCAAGCTTGGCAAGCAGAGCTGTAGCAGCCAAATTTGAGTCGTCTCCCTGAGGAGACTGCAGAAAGGTTTTATAGAGGGATTCACACTCTGCATTCCAACACGGAATATAGTTGTTTCGATACCCGCGTGGGATAATCTTCTTGGCTGCTTTCTTAATGGTGTTACAGAAGTCCTGGTAAGCCGCATCCACATCAAGTGAATCAGGCGGCAACAAAGTCTTTGCAAATTTATTCGTCAAAGCAATGTAGTGACTCCAATTTGGCCTTGCGGAAGTTCCATCGTTTAACAGGCATGCTTGGCACTGCCATAGCAAACCTTGGTGGTGTAATGAGCGAGGGTCGATGTTGTGACTTGGGGAACTTGTCAAGGACACGTCTATCCGGTAAGCGACTGTTTGGACCTACGCTAGCGAAAGCTAGGTCTGGATTGGTGCCAGTGTTCCAGCGGCCGGAATAAAAACTGGCAGCGTCCTTGGCATTATATTGGAGGGCAAGACAATTAATACTTGCCCAGCCAGCCAAGCACTCACCGTCCGGACTGTTGTCATCATAACCCCAGTCAGCATGACGACAGTTAAAATCGCCAGCGTACAGACAGGGGTGAGGAAACACTGGGAGATCCAGGGTTCGCAAACGCGTTGGTGGTGGTTTGTAGACGTTGACTATTTTATAGCCATCAACGTCCACACACAACCACTCGATCTCCGATGTCGGTGGAGATTGGTCCAAAAGCGTGTATCTCAGTCGCTCGTGGACAAACGTGGCAAGGCCATGCTTCCTGCTTAAAGAAGACCCAGCTAGTTGGTAGTGTGGTAGCACCAACTTCTCTGCATCAGTGCAGTGGGTCTCCTGCAGTAGGATGACGAGTGCCTCAGACTGCATAGCGAGGTGATGAAGAACATTCATCTTGCTTGCAGTGAGGCCTTCGATGTTCAGCTGAAGAATAGTGGGTCTTCGGAACTTGTTGGCAATGTGCCCTGAAAAGGGCAGTTTTATCCTGACATTGCCCCGTCCTGAAAAGGACGTTTGCCAATTAACAGACCCACACTGAACATCGGAATGGGTGGATACCCTTCCGTTTTGGTAGGTTCGGTTTCGGTCTGTCATTTTAAAATCAATGAGCAGACTTACTCACGGCCCAGGCTGCGTGAAAGCACCTACCATTGCACCCCCCACTCCTCGTTAAATACTCTTTCTTCTTCGGTTAATGTTCGTTTTCCCTTTGGAGCCATTATTGGGGTAATCCACATTAATGAAACTTAAACAATAATTACTATTATGTACATAACACAAATCACTTGGCTAGTTTATCAACACAAGATAAGGAGAGTTGATTAGACGAAGTCGCTACAAATTAGACGCGATACTGACAGTCAGTAGGTCTATAAACAATTTGCTTTAATTTAATGTTTTCGTTTCTTTCTGCATCTAACCTAAATAACAGCTAAAATGAAATAATTGGGATACCCGAATAAATTTATTTAGAACCTGCTAATTCTACTAATATAGAAACCTGCACACAAATCAAAACTAAGCGAAGAGGATAAAACGAATATTTACTAAAAGAATCATAGCAGCATAAAGACATAACAAAATGAAACAAGTAAACTTATGACATTAGGTATTTCGTGACTCAAGCGACAGCTGAAAAAATGTTGTTTAAAAACGTTTCAAAACGATTTTCTTATTATGAAAAAACTCAACATAACTAAGGTTTTTCTACTATTTGGTTTATTTAATCAATTACTTTATACAAACATTCCTAATACATTTAGAAATTAGCAAAATGTACCACGCAATTATTTACGAAGCTACATATGGCCTCACATTTACTATAAAATGGCCGCATATGGCCGCCGGTTCCTTACCCCTGGTATGTACATATATAACTGCAAATTACTGGTGCTCTTCAGAAGAGTGCTCAATGGCTTCAATAGTCAGAACGATTATTCCTGATTATCAAAACACAAATATTAAAAAAGCATTTTATTAAAATAGTCTCCGAACAGACTTTTTCACCTGTAAGGCTCATCAGGGGACACAGTTAAAATAAATTTTTACGTTTCAGATGAAAACTCGATTCTAGGAAAAATCACGTTACGAAAAGTTTGGGTTTAAACGATTATTTTACTAAAGTAAGTGATTGATTCGCAAATAATTACTTTTGTTACGACATATTAAAAGAAAACATGCTGTAATGTTGCGCATAGATGTATTCTTAAACTTGGCCAAGCTGCCGAAAAGATTACCGGTAAAGCGTAAAAAAATTTATGGATCATTAGTTAAAAGAAAGTGTTATAAAAAAATCTTTTTATAAAAAAATGTTTTTATAACACTCTCTCTTAACGAATGATCCATACAAATGTTTTATACAGTATAAAAAATTTTTTTATAATACTTGCTCTTGACTAATGATCCATAAACTTTTCTACACTTTAATCTTTTCGGCAGCTTGGCCAAGTTTAATACAGTTAGGAGTATGCGCAACATTACAGCATGTTTTCTTTTAACATCTCGTAACAAAAGTAATTATTTGCTAATCAATCACTAACTTGAGTAAAATAATTTTTTAAATCCAAACTTTTGGTAGCGCTATTTTTCTAAGATGCGAGTTTTCATCTGAAGCCTAAAAATTTATCTTACCACTTTTAATTTTTGTTTATTTTATTTCTTTGAACGTAAATAATATTGCTTTTTTTAATTGTTGTGCTCCCTGATGAGCCTCGCAGGCGAAGCAATCTGTTGGAACTATTTTAATACAACATGTTTTTTTTGTTATATTTATGTTCAGAATATTTGCTGTTATTGCTGTTATTTACCAGTTTTTGTGCCACTGCGATAGTCGGTACGTTGGTCGCACGTCTCAACGGCTAGAAGAGCGAATTAAACAACACGTTCCTAGATCTATCACCAATCCTCGTACCTCGGCCAACCGCCAAAGTCTTTCCCGCTCTTGCAAGAACAACACACGCCCACAACAATTTCACGAATCCGCCATTGGTCAAAATCTTCTTGACAACGCCCAATGTGCCCTTCATTACAGCAACGAAAAATTTTCTATTCTCGCTCGAGGTCGCTCTTCCTTTCACCTTTCTGCTCTTGAAGCAACTTTCATTAAATCTCTCAATCCCCTTCTGTGTAAGCAAAAAGAATTCGTCTACTCTTTGAAAATTTCTTAATCTTTTCTCTCATTGGCTGACTTCTTTCAGCCAATGAGAACTCTACTTTCTTCCTTTATAACTTAGTTCGGTTTCAATTCTGCTTCATTCTGACGATTTCCCCTGAAGAGTGTCAGATGAAAAGCTTTGGGAAGAAAAATTTTTTACTTCATGCAATCTTCAAATTCTCTACCACCAAATGTTTACTTTTATTTTCAGCAAGATGGGACTCCAACTCATTTTGCTCTCACCGTGCGTGGACTATTTGACAAATGGATTGTACGCCGTGGTGCTATCGACTAACCGCCACGCTCGCCAAATATAACTTCTGTGGACTTCTTTTTTTGGGGAACTGTAAAGAATAAGGTTTTTGCACGCAAACCTCGCACTGTTGAAGACATGATTCAGTTCGTTTTGGAGGCTTGTCAGAAAATCAATGCCCATAAAGACCTTTGTTCCAGAGCGTGCATGAGCGTTCGTTCTCAATTAGAGGAGTGTGTAAACGCTGACGGCAAGCAATTTTGGTACCTGAGGAATTAAGGCTCCTTGTTACATTTGCTTCTTATTACATGTTATGCAACATTCGTTTTTTGTATAATAAATGCTGTTAATAATCTACGTGTTTACCTTTTTTTAATCATTGTATACCTACTTTCACACCCACCTGGTATAACACAATAAAATATAAAGAAATTGTATTTAAAAATGTTGCAAGCTTCCAACGGAGATAGGAAAAGTCACTTTTCTGGGTCCGGGTTCAGTCCGACTCCATTGATTTTAATTCCTACTCTAATCCAACTCCAAGAATTTTCTGTTACCAATGCTCTTATTCCGATTTGATTCCATGGTAATAAAAGCGCATAGGCTTATTACATACTGTAAAAATTAATGTTGCACCAATAAGCAAATTAATCCAAACTTACCAATAAATCAGCCATGATATAGCAACCTAAACCATAAATTGATGCTAATTAGTGATTATAATATTTTTATAGCTTCTCACTCCGAATTTAATGTTGTCTTTGCATTGTAAAATAAATATTTATTTCCATATATATTATCAGTTTTTATATTACATAACAAAACAATGTTTTTTGTTTTCTTTTGCAATTTTTCTTGCCGATTTTTCTTTTGCAATTTTTCTTGCGGACAGAAATCTATCATTTATCAAGCAGACATATCGCATGGAAATGTAACAGAAAGCTACATAGGTTGCAGCGAAACAGAATTCAAATCACGATACTATAATCATATACAATTATTTAAAAATATAAAGAAAAGAAACGCCACAGAACTTTCCAAAACATTCTGGAATGCCAAAGAATCAGGTCTCAATCCCACAATTAACTGGAAAATAATCAATCAAGTTATCCCATATAAACCAGGACAAAAATGCTGCAACCTATGCTTAACCGAAAAACTAGAAATACTACAAGCAAACCAACCAACAATCCTCAACAAACGATTGGAACTTACAGGAAAATGTCGTCACAAAAACAAATTTAAATTAAATAAATTACCCACTTGATTTCGTATGCTTAAATTGCCATTGTTTTTGTGCGTGTGTGCTTTCTTGTCCGTCATTAAATCCGCTTGTATTTTCCACTGTCGTTTACGCCATTTTTTACTCACTTTACTTTTTCATCTTCTGCGATTTTTCTCGTTAGTTTTTATTCCTTTCTAGATTATTTTCTTTCCTTTTATATCTTTCACCACATACCCAACTCGCCTTCCCTCACCTTCAAATGAATGCAAACCTCTATATTTGCATTTACTATATTTTCAGTTGTTTTTTCTTGTATGACGTCATAGGAACCGTATTGTTTGCTTAATTTAACTACATATCATTTATTCCATACGCATTTTTTTACCACTAATAACTATATTTTTTATTTTTTTATTTTTCTAGTAACCACCTGACGAATCTCAGGATGAAACAGACTGTTGTGGTTTTTAAACAGTAATTAAATAAATTTTGTATTAAATTGCTCTGATTTTTTTCATTGAGCACTCTACGGGGAAGATCGATTCACTCCTGCAATATATATATATATATATATATTTAAATTAAAAACACTACAACAAAAAGGTTGAAACCACGACAGCCTGTTTCATCTTGTAGAATCGTCAGGTGGTTACTAGAAAAATCAAAAATGCAGTTAGTTTTAGTAAAAATAATACGTAGTTAAATTAGTCTAGCAAACAATACAACTCCTGTGACGTCATAGAAAAAAAATATAAGAAATGCAAGTATGGAGGTTTGCATTCACTTACAAATAAGGGAAGGCGAGTTTGGTGTGTTGAAATAGGTGTAAAAGGAGAAAATTTTATAAAGCAATAAAAGGGGGAACACTGCAGCTTTATAAAGTAGAAAGGTAAAGTGAGTGAAAGACAGTGCAAACGATAGTGAAAGGTACAAGCGGATTAAGGCAAAAGAGAAGGGTGATTCAAGTGTACAAAATTAGGTAGGTCATTTATTTAATTTAAAGTGAATTTGTTTTAGTGGCGGCATACATCGTTTCTTACTTTGTAATAAAAAATCTTATTTAAATAAAAATAATGAATAATGTGGTGCTCGGCAAGCAGGTCAGAGCGGTTTGGATTGAAACATTACAAAAAATTACAAAAATTACGAAAAATCAGTCAAAACCTCAACAGTTTGTTTCACCGCAAGCATAGGCGTACGCAAGGGGGGGGTTTCAGGGGTCAAAACCCCTTCCTTGAAGAATGATGTTTAGTCATATATACAGTACATTGTAATAAATAGGCTTTAATAATAGGATTTTGGTTTCTATTGTTTACCGCAATTTTTAAACTTAATTACTGCTTGCGCATCAATTTTTGCTATCGTTTAAATTGCTTCAAAGTTAGCTCATGTACTGTACATTGCCACTGTGAAGAAGACTTTCAAACTTGTAAAATATTGAAAGTTAAGCATGGGAATGGAAATAAACTGCATGGGAACAATAGCTTCAGTTTACAATTTTTTAATGCTCCAAAACTTCAAAACATTTTGCGCAAGTCCATCAACACGATTTCGTCAACAACAAAAGCTTAAAAACTTGTTCAAAGTTGTGCTATCAGATGGGTCGATCGACACGAGAGTGTTAGTACTTTTTCAAATTTACAATTTACCGTTGTAGAAGCTTTGGCAGAAATTTCAGCATGGCCAGACAGAGAAACCTCATCACGAGCTCTGCAGTTGCTATCGACAATTACGCAAAGTGAATTTTGCATTGCTCTCTTAGTTTTAAAATACGTTTTTGGATACAGTGTTGTTTTGTGTAAAGTTAAGCAAAAAAAGTCGATAAACCTTCTTGAGGCCGTCAACATTGCACAGGATATTGCAAATGAGTTGAAGTGTCTTAGAGAAAAAACCTAATATGAATTTCCCCAGTTCTATATTTTTGCGTAAGAAACGGCCAAAGCCGAAGATTTTATTTTGAAAATACCATGCCCTCTTGAAGACAGACCAATCGATGCAATATTGCTGCTGTAACAGATGAAGAACATTTTAGACTAGGGATTTTTATTCTATTTCTTGATAACTTTATTGTCACTCTCAAAGCAAGATTTTCAGCCCACAAATCGATTATTGGTGAATTTCAGTGTTTAATTTCTGCTGATCAAACTAGTGCACCAACTCCTCAACAAATTAAAAGTATTCAAGTTTTGGAAAAATTTTACGAAAATGATTTAACGAAATCCTGGGGAGAATTAGTGCCTGAACTGATATTATGTTACAGGAAACTTTTTCGGTTGAACGCAGCAGAAAGACCAACTGATGAGTTGAGCAGCATCAAGGAATGCACTTCCGATGCTGTTCCGAACATATTTACATTGATGACCATTTTGTTAACTCTTCCAGTGATAACATGCACTAGTGAACAATTGTAAAGCTTTCCACATTACGCAGACTAAAAACGTGCTTACGAAACACAAGTGGTACCACTCGAATGAATGGATCTGCATTACTAAACATTTATAGGAGCCACACGCGTGCCTTGCCCTGATGATGTAATTAACAGATTAAGTGAAAAAAACAGGCGTTTGAATATAAGCCTTTAAAAAAATTTTAAATATTTGTTAAGTAAGGTTATTTTTTTGTTCGTTTGATTTTCCACCTATTGTTCTCATCATTTACACGAGTTGCTTTTAATTTGAAAAGTTTCTTGTCATGATTGAATTACTCGCACATACCTTTTCAATAGTTAGTTTTACAGTTTGGTAAAAAGAAATTCATGCTACTGCAAGATGTTCTTAAAACCAAAACACTTTATTTTTGAATGTAGGCCTAATTTTGGAAGTTTTTACCCATTGCCAGGACTACTGAGAGCAATCACATTTTCGGCTCCAAAACCCCCCCTTTACAAATTTCTGCGTACGCCACTGACCGCAAGGGTCGTCAGGTGGTGCGAAGAAAATACAGTAAAATAAAACACAATCACAAGGATATAAGGTGAATTAATAAAGCAGTAGTAAAATGGGTATGGCTGCACTTTATCCACTATCTCCAAGGTATGCCAAAATTTGACAACAGTTTATAAGGCGTGAAATGCGAGAAAATGCTGAAATTGTCCCGTAACGAAACAATGAGTAGTCAAAAGGCGAAATGATAATCATAGTGAAATGTTTTGACGGTTGGATGCAAAAATTGGGTAAGAGCAGGAGTTTAATATGAAATTAAAATTAATATACAAGAATTACAAAAAATATACAGAAAATACAAAATTGCTGAAAGTTTCAAACTGCAGAAAACTAGGAAAAATTTTTTAATTTAAATTTGTTTGTATGTCGGCATTTTCCATTTAGCTCAGTTTTTTTGTTTAGAGAAGTGTTTGGATCCGCTCGGAGAATGGCGAGTTTCTCTGATAAGCAGAGATTGCATTCTTTAGCTCCTGGGTGGTAAGGGGTGGTGCGGGTCGCAATATTCCATTATTCCAAAAACTTAAATTGGACGACAGTCCATTATTCTAAAAACTTAAATTGGACGATATTCTATTATTCCAAAAACTTAAATCGATATTCCAAAAACTTAAATTGTAAACAGAGACCGTAAAACAGAGACCGCAAACAATAGAATTAATTAAGAGACTTCCAAAAGACTTCTATACAGTTAATTAACTTTTTCGAATTACATTGCGAGTTTTATCTTATTTTTTTTATGATTTCAACAGATCTATATTGGGAATATAAAAATATTTAAAGTAACCATTTAATTGATGGAAATCAAGCAACCACTTTAAAATCTTTAATTATGCGAAACAGTTTATTTCAATGTAAAAGGGTTTTTATCCCAAAAAATATGTCACTTTTCTAACAACTTTGCAATACCAAAAGACATAATAACGTGACGTGATAAAACAAAAATCAAGTTGAGATTTGGACTCAGTAGCCCGAATTACATATAGAATAGTTGTAGAGATCTTAATAACTAATATGTTGATTTTTTTTATTTGGGATTATTTGGAAAAATTACCCTGATTAAATTTTTTTATTTGTTTCGAAGCTGATTGACTTTTTTTAACAACGTATGTTGCTGATTTTAAAGACTTTTGTTAATGCATTTTTAGGAAAAAGTTGCAGGAATTACTTATTTGAAGGGATTAACGTCCACAGCAAGAGCCCTCAACACAGCTCTTGATCAACTGCAAAAATCTTCTCGATTGAACAACACTGACAATCGTCAAGCCATTATCCTGTTAACTGATGGAAAGTAGGTGTGGTGATGTAATGTTTGGAAAATAATCAAAATAATGCCATTTCTGCGAGACTTCATTTCTGGCATTGAAATGAATATTTGCAAGATCAGGGCTTTCTCTACTTTTTCTTCAGGAGATACTTGATCCATTACAGGTTGTGGAGGCAAAGCTCAAGTTGACACTCATTAATATCTTTGGCCACATCTTTCACTTCGTTGCGACTAAGTTTCAACCCATCCAAATCTCAATTCTCAATTTTTCTCAACCACTTGTTTTCAGTGTCCTAAAGACCTTTCTCACCTGCTTTTGCGATTAAATTATTTGCTAGAGACGCTTCTCGCTTACATGCATATTTTTTAGCTGAAAGTATAATAATTATCACTAAACAGCCAAATCAACTAGCCAGCAGGTTTGCCCAGGTCAAATTTTTTAGGAAAAAGTTTAAAACCAAGGCGTCGAACCGAATTCGAACCGGATCCGTAAACCGGTATTAACCGGTATTAGCCGGTATTATTGGTTGAACTTGAACCGGAGCTGAACCGATAAAAATTAAATTGACCAAACCTGAACTGGAATTTAATTTTAAACGGTTCCCGTTTGATGCTCCAATTTTAACTTTTGATTTTGTTTATATGGGTCGAGGTAAATAATAATTTAAAAAGTTTTTTATTGGTACAAAACTTTAAAATAGCTTTTAACAGCAAATGCTTCATCTAAAGCTCTTTTGTTAAATAAGTAGCCTTAAAAAAGGCTGTTTTAAAAACTCGAACGTTTTCGTCTAGCTCTCTTCAGGAGGTTTCGCTAGAATGAATTGCAGAACTGAACGTAGTATTTCAAAAGTTTTAAGACTGATCCTGATTGGCTAAAAATTAAGGTTAGTAGCAGTTATCATAATAATTAAAAGTATTTAATAAATAAAACCACGTTTCGTCAGCGTAAGAAATTTTTGGCAAAAAAAAAAGGAACAAAATTATGCAAGTTTTGTGCTAAAATTTGGAACTAAAAAGACAATTTTTTACAATTATACTAACAATTTGTGTTTGTAAACAAATTCTTTCTGTCTACACAAATTAGGTTTTCGAAGAGTGATGAAAATTGATTCCAAGACTGATAAATGGAAATCGGATCGTGCTTTAGAGAGAATAAAAAATTGATTGTCCTTATAGTGAGATGCACATTTTTGGTTATGTAACAGATGGTTTCCAATCGCTGAATCACAGTGCGGTATTGAGTTCGCTAGTTTCCTGGGCGTTCTGGTTGTTTAGGTTTTTGACTGGTTCTATTCCGAATAGACTTCGGCACATGCTGGCGGATTCTGTCCTGCAAACGTTGAGACGTTCGACCCACGTACCGACTATCGCAGTGGCACACGTATTCATATACGACGTTACTTTGTTGAAAAGTGGGAAGAACGTCTTTATGTATAGCAGGTAAAATTCGTCTGGTGGAAAAGATCACTCGTGGTTGAACCGCTCCAAAACAATTATTAATAGATAATTTTATTTTTCTTTCAAATTTCAGGGAATTTTCGCCAATCCAAGGCAATTTTAAATAGACAGGGCATTTTTTTTGGGCCTTCTTTAGTGCTTTGTTGGAAACGTAAAAGTTTTTTGGAAATTCTCGAATCAATAAGGAATTCTGGATAACCATTTTTTACAAGAATAGAGCGAATATTTTCTAGTTCATGTTTTAATGTAGATTTAGAGCAGATTTTTAAGGCTCGATGTGTTAAATTATCAATGAGATTTGTTTTACGTTGTTTTGGTCCAAAGGAATTCCAATGAATATATTGACCTGTGAAAGTGGGCTTTCGATAGACTGAAGTGATGAATTTATTATCAGATTTGGTAACAAGTACATCCAAAAAAGGCAGAGAATTATTGGTTTCAATTTCATTGGTAAATTTTAAGGAGGGGTGAAGCGAGTTAAGACAATTTAAAAATTTTGGAATTCAGTTTCTTTGTGAAAAAGGGAAAAGGTGTCATCAACGTAACGACAGTATACGGTAGGTTTCGAAATTTTATTAAAAAGCTTTGATTCATAATAGTCAACAAATATATTTGCCAGAGCGGGACCAAGGGGACTGCCCATAGCAACTCCATCAATTTGCCTGTACATAATGTTGTTAAAGCTAAATTCAACTGAAGTAGTTGCAGTTTTCATCAGTTCAATAAAAACATGTTTAGGAATAACTAGAGTAGGGAGGTGACCGTCGTAAAGTGTTTTAGTACAAATTTCAATGGTTTCCGCTAAAGGTACAAAATTGAAAATTGCATCCGGGACGTTCGTTAAAAAAAAATACGTCTCAAAATGTAGTGGTCTTTAAAAGCAAACGTCTTCACTTTGAATCAGTCTCGGGTTTCATGATCTTCGCCCCAAGAAAGAAAAGTTCTTTAAAAAAAATCTCTTCACTTTGAATCAGTCTCCAATTTCTTAATTTTCGTCTCTAAAATCGCTTCTAATCTGTCTCGGATTTAATGTTTTCGTCCCTAATAAGTAATGTCCTTTAAAAAAAAGGAGGTCTTCACATCAAATCTGTCTTGAATTTCTGAAAACTGGCCGAGAAAAAGCCCTAAAAATCGAAACTGTCCCAGCAAAATTGGGAAGTATGTTAATCCTATTAAAGCAGTAAAATGAAATGATTTGTTGAAATGGACACGCACACCAAATAACAAAACAAATTCATAGACAAAAATCAAATTTTAAGATTATATTATTTTTAACTTGCTAAATATCTTAATATGGGGTTTCACAATTTTTTGTTGTAGCCTTTACAGAGCTAGTTTTCACTAATAGCCGCTAGTTAGAGATGAAACGTAGAAAAGTTCCTTTGAATAAATTCTTGATGACGCAAAACTTAAAATAACCTATGAAATGAACGAACCATTGTCGTGTGCTTTTTTTTTTATTACTAACCAGAAGTCGCGTTGCTTTCAATGTTTTCCAATGCTATTAAACTACAGTTTTCTCGCAGTTCGTCATTTGCCAACAAATTCTTCTGCCAAGAGTTGGCAAAAGAATTCTCAAGAAAACAGTCTTTTGAAAGACTACGGAAAATTTGAAAGAGTTAATGGTTCCGTCCTTTCATTGGTTATTTTAAAAAGTTCCTTTTATTACCACTACCGCGTGTCGCTATTTTTTAACAATTGATTTTATTAAACAGAATTCGTAAAACATTGTTAGCCTATTTGAGTGGTCGGCAGCGTGGTTGAGTGATTAAAGCGCTGGCTCGTGATCAACATGGTCTCGGTTCGAAACCCACTCGCGCCTTTCTGTTGTGTCCTTGGGAAAGACACTTTACGGCACTTTCCCCTGCTTGGTGATCGTGGCAAGCAGTTTTAAATTACAGTCATATCTCTAATATTAATAAATTACAAGCGGACAGCAATATCTTGGCATCTCCGGAAGCAGGTCGGGGTAATTGCCTACCCTATGTATTAGCGCCTCTGTCGCTTTCCTGTGAGTCACAAGGATAAATATAGAGACAAAATAAAAAATGAAAATAAATAATCTTACATGCTTGCAAATGAACTTGCAAGATTAATCAATATAATGCCAAACTAAAGTTGTTAACAATATTGCATAGTCAACAATTTGTATTAAAAGCGAACAAAAGCAGCATTGTTATAATGGGTCCAAAAAAACCGAGAAATTTAAGTAAATTTGTAACGGAATGACGCAAGCATATTTTGAATCCCGACCGCATCCATCATGTTCGCCATCAATATGACACTCTTTAACTACTCGGCCATGGTCCTGACTTTTGTAACAAACATTTATTTAGAGACACATATTTTTTTTACTTACATGAAAATAATACTTATTTGTACCAAACTTTAAATTGGTAAACATTTTTTATCATACAGATCAAAGATTTTCAAACTAAAAAATTGCGCACGCGGAAGGAAGTGCAAAAAGATTTTAAGAGAGGTTTGAAGTTGGTGGAGTATTGTAAAGATATAATACTTACATGGCTGATTTAAAAATTATAAAGAAAAAGTCGAAAAGATTGACGCCAAGGAGTGCAGCGACAAAAGTTTTAGAATACTTGCTATAAAATGAAAAAAAAATATTAAAACTTTTTTATAACTGCTCAAAAAATTAAAAAAAGGAAAACGTAAATTTTTCTATGTAAAATTCGTTAAAATAAAATAAAATTTTGACTTTGTTTTGATCAATAAAACTCCGTAAAAAGAGTCTTAAACAAACAAACTATGAGGTTGTTTTTTTGTTTGATGACGTAATAAAAACCTGGAAAAATTTTGACTTTTTTTGACTTTAGCGTAGAGTTGCCATACCGTCCACAACAAAACAACCAACGTGCAATTTTTTTAGAGAACATTATGATTTTGAGGCAAAAATAGCAAATTCCAAGACCGATTCGAAGTGAAGACCTTATTTTTTTTAAAAGAACACGATGATTTTGGGATGAAAATAGGAAAATCGGAGATCGATTTAAAATAAAGGCTTTTTTTTTGGTCTTTGTCCTAGTTTTGTAAGCAAATTTATTTTGTCCTCCCCTTTAAAAATTTTTTTCGTTGGTGCGCCTATGTTTGTCCGGTATTCCGCCTACATTCAAATATAGCAACCTTACTTTATCGTGCTCGAGTTATAACGTAATCCCTTTCGAGTAAAGTAGTGCATTTTTGCATCACTTATAAATTTACCTGGTCTACCTAAGTTAAGGCTGTTACCAAATGCATACTTTTTTCAGCTTTATTTAAGATAATCCCATTTAAATAAAATTAATTGCTATGCCTGATTTCAAAAAATGTTGACACATGGAAAGAATTTACATCAATTGCTTTTATTTTTTGGGCTTGTTCAAAATTTGCATATTCTTTTTATGCAATCGCAACTCAATTTTAACGTTTTTTTTTACTTTAACATTTTTTAGTCTTGTGAAGAATAATGAATTGTAAACAAACTAAACAACCAAAAGTCATAGGCTCAAGTTTTCTTTATCCTAACTTTTTTCACTTTATGATTACTTTATGTCAAGTTCCAAGATTAATGCATCTCCTTAAAAATCTTGTTTGCTGTCGAGGAAAATAAAAATCTTTTTGAAAAAGCCCTAATAGAAAGCCAACAACTGCAGCAAGAATAAAATAAAATCAAAATTTTAATAAGATCTAAAACCTGACTTAAAAGGGTTATAGCATACAGACAAAATAGAAAAAAACACTTGTAGGATTGTTAGCGCTATACATTATTTGTCGTACATATGCATTTAAGTTGCAGTCCAAAAGAGATTAATAAATGCATTCACACACCAGTATAAAAAAGTTTCAAGACCTTGTCACTGGCTTAAAATAGCAAAAAAACTTTATATTACAAACCTGCGTGGAAGACCACAGGTAGTCGGTTCGATTCGCAGTAAGATAAGCATCACTGATGAGCTCTAACAAGAGAGAAACTCGAGTCTGGTGCTTCTCGTCTTTTAAGCGGCTTGTTTTCTAAGTAATTCTAAATCCTCATAACTATAAAATCTAAACTATAAAAAAATTTACATCAAAAATAAAACTACAAAAAATTTTGCTTTCATTTTAGGGGCACGCAAAGTCACAAGCATTCATTTAACTTCGTTAAAATATACACAGTTGGTTTTAAAATTTACACCTAAATAGTTTGGTGGTAAATAGATTTAATGTTTTAACCTATAAAATTTTCCTTGTGCAACTGTTTATCATGATCCTTCAAGAAACTGCCCATGCCAGTTGACGCTCATGAGATATCATTTGACCACCAACATAACCTTAGAAAGTGAAAGGACAATAAGGACATTGTCACCATCTTGACCAGCAGAACATTCCAGAACACTCTGAAGTTTCGGACTCTGAGTGAGCCTATACTTTTTGACGGATAAAATGCATCTGTAAAAATGTTTCTTGAAATAAAAGAAGTTTATTTTATGTTCAAATAGTTTATTTCAATGTGCTGTAAACCATATTCAATCATAAAATAGTCTTTTTTTTGGTTAAAATTGATTATTTAACTCATAACACTTGTAAATTGATTTTTTAAGGCGCCAAAAAGATTTCGGGTAAGGTTATACTCGTATAGCAAAGCTAATGTATTCTGCTCAGTTATATTTGTTACATTTTAGTTTCTTGGTGAAATTGTACAAAACCATGTATCGAAAATGTTTTCCCCCTTCCCAAATCCTTTGGTCTGGTATGGCTGTGGCTATTATCCTCGAGTCATGTTCTTAGTTTATACGCTTGCAAAAATAGACAGAAAATTATTTTATAAAATTGGAGATGAACCAAAACAAAAAAAAATGTTTCGTAAGATGAGGGATCGAACTAAAACCGAATTGCCGAAATAAGGTTCGATGTACTGAGCAGATCATTAAAACATCTTTGAATATCGAACCTTAACGATCTGCTCAGACGTCAAACTGCAAACTGAACATAAAAAATTTTTCAATACTACTCATGAATGGCTACCACGACCACGCCATCGAGAAAACACTTGCCCGTACAGTAAAAGATTTTACATGACCTACTTCACATGTGGTAAACAAATGTCGTGTCTACCTTCATCTTCCCTGGTTGGGAAATCCTTCGGTTAGAGATGAAAGTAAAATCGATTAGCGGTGCAAAACTTTAAGACAGCTTTAAAAAGCGTGTTCATTCCTCAAAGACTTTTCATCTGACACTGATTGAAAGCAATCGTCAGAATGAACTGAGAGCAATTCAATCGTGCTTATACGAAGGAGTCTAATTAGTTACAAAAGGCGACCAATCAGGAATAGAAAAGAAAAAAACGAGAGTGCATCTGATTGGTCAAGAGAGGCAACCAATCTGAAGCGAAAGTAAGAGAGCGTTAATGAATGAGTTTTAGACTGTAAAGAAACTCCTTGCGTTAACATAGATTAGGTTGAAAAGATT
The DNA here is from genome assembly GCA_963680785.1 of Diplosoma virens. Classification (NCBI taxonomy): domain Eukaryota; kingdom Metazoa; phylum Chordata; class Ascidiacea; order Aplousobranchia; family Didemnidae; genus Diplosoma; species Diplosoma virens. The sequence continues at coordinate 69,649,075 of OY796882.1, read as the reverse complement.
TGATAAAAGTATTAATAGCTTCCAGAGCGGAAAGATGGAAAGAAGTACATCCTCGGGCATGGATGGAGAATTTGGTATTGGCTGGCACAGGAAGGGTTTTTCAAAAGATGTCGTCTAATAACAGATGATATTGTCGAATGTCCAATAATAGATGATGCAAGACAAAACAGCACCTCTCAAATCATTTCCAATAACAGAGTCATTGGAAATGATTTGAGAGGTGTTGTTTGTCTTGCAGACTGGAGCGGTTTTGGGAAGAATGATGGTTTTTGATCAACTTGGTAACATGTTGCTTAATGCATTCTTGCAATCTTTGGGATGTACGTCCAACGTATCGACTACTGCAGTGACACACAAATTGATAAATCGCATTACTGTGGTGATTGTCAGTTAGCACATCCTTCTTGGTTGCGGGAAGAACAGGCCTGGTTGTAAAAACAACTCGTGTTTCAATAGCAAAGTAGCAACGCTGAATGGCTGTAGTAATTTGCTTTTTAAATTCGGTTGAAACATTTCCCAGCCATGAAAGATGGAAATAAACCGGGCATTTCTTGGTCCCTGTTTAGACGACTGGTTTGATTGTCGGATCCTCTTTGTAAACGTGTATGTAATAATATAGTCTGGGTAGCCATGAACAACCAAGATGGATCGAATTTTATTAAGTTCCGCCTGAAGTCTACTAATAGAGCAGATGAACATAGCTCGGTGAACCAGTGTAGTCACAAGATTGATTTTTCGCTTCACAGAGTTGGTGACTGGTCACTAATTTTTCAGAGTTAAAAAAATCCCAGTGTACGTATTGGCCGGTAAAGATGGGTTTCCTATACACAGATGTGATTAATCTAGTTTTGTGCTTCTCAAATAGGACGTCAAGAAACGAGAGAAAAATTTAAGTTCTTTTTCGAACGTGAAACGTAACGAAGAGTGAAGAAAGTTAGTGAAGAATGAATTTTTTCACAATCATCTTCATTTACAAAACGGCAAAGATGTAATCAACGTAGCGATAGTAAATGAGAAATTTCTTTACATTGAGAAAGAGTTTGGTTTCTTGGTAACCAACAAAGATATTAACAAACGGTTACCAAGAAATCAAACTCTTTCTTAATGTAAAAAACCTCTCATTTACTACCGCTATGTTGACGACACCATTGCAGTTTATAAAAACAAAGACGATTAAAAAAAATTTTTTTCTTCATCAGCCATCAGCCCAAAAATTAAAAAATCCATCATCTTAACATCTTCCAGAAAACTCCTACTCTTCCGCGTATAAATGACCACCAACTAAAAACGCATTGTGCCCAGTTGGTTAGCTGAACTGCTTAAATTATAAAAGGTGCATAACCGACTTTAAAAAATTGAATTTCTCCTGGAGATAACTGCATTAAAATTTTTTTAAATCGAATTATTAGAATCGATTTTAAATTTTTCTGGTTGTTTTTTCAAACTTAATGTAAAAAAGCAGTAAATTCTTTGAGAAAAAGTTGGACCGACGAGTGTGCCACTTGCTCGTTCATAAAAATTTTAAATTTTATAAGATTTCTCGCAGCAATTTCTTTTTATGTAGTCTTCAAACTAACAGATTTCAATATGGCATCTATAATATCAGTTTAGATTTTCTAATCAAACTCTTATCATTTGTTGAGTTAGACACAGTAGTTACACTCCTTATTTTTTTCAGAGCGACTGACTCCCAAAATCTTCCAGCAGTTGCTGAAAAAGCCAGAAACAATGGAGTCGCAGTATTTGCAGTTGGAGTTGCTTCATATAATTTGACCGAATTGCTGGTAAACTATATGATACTTGACGAAATTGTTGTAAACTTTTTGCTTTAAGTAGAAGTAATAGAAAATAGAATAGAACCAATGCTCAGAATTCGTGATGTAGATCATTAACGACAATTTAAAACCCCATTTTTTCCAGATCATCACTAAAACAACGCCACCATCTAAACGCGTGTTTGAAGTAACAACATTATACCAACTTCAAAAGATTGTTGACAGGCTACAAAGCGTGATTCTTTCACTTGAAGGTAAATTTAATCCTAAATCGTGGGTAAAAAAACGGAGAGTGAACAAATGGGAAAAAATTACCGTTTTACAAACTTGATTTAACGGTAAGATTTTTGTTTTATTTTAATTCGAAAATGCGGCTTTAAAACGTAAAAGCAGCAGCTAATTTTACAAGATGCGAGCAGACTCTAAGAGTTGAATTGTTTGGGCAATCGGTCAACATCTTATCAAGCGATAAGCAAACCTGCAATAAATACGATTCACGACTTCCGAGGGAGATGTTGTATACACAATAAATTTTAATGTGAAATATTGCTATTTGCAAGATGATAATTTGCGTTTATGCATTCAGGAGAAAGATCGAACAACAAAAATAACTTGCGACTATCACAAACCGGTTTTTCATCTCACCAGAAAAAGGTATGACGTAGTCGTTACTATAAAAGGGATATAACAGCATTGCAGAGTATGATATTTTATTTTGTAATTTTTTCTCCAAAAACAACTTTTTACGGTTTTCACTATGAAGGTTGGCACTGCTCCAATCTTGAAAAAACGTTCAGCTTGTTTGAAACTTGTTTTTATTTAAATTTCCAGCAATTGTTAATTGTAGGTTGCAAACGCGGATGTGTCGTTGGTACCGCTAGATGGAGATATGTAATTATAAGCCATCGAATAAAACAAAAACGTTACTGGTGAAATGGCTCAGCTTAATACAAGTTTCACGCAGTTGTGATGACGTAGTAGTGATGTTGCAACTTTTCATACGCAACTGTTGAATTCGATTCAGGTTCGAGTCTCAATGACCAGCCAGAAGCCGTTTTTTGCTTTGAACCGAGCAGTTGCTTTAACTTGTAATTGCGGTTGACGGTTCAAATCCTAGCTTAGTCGAATCGCTTAGTTTCTTTTCTTAGCAATTTCTTTTCTAATTTTGTTTTTCCTCAAATATTTAGCTCCTTATATTTGTAATTAAATACAAATTAAACCATCCTGGACAAAGATTGACTTTTCCTATGGAGGCTTGAACAGCTCCAAACTCAAAAAACTTTTTGTCTTTTTTTTTTTAATTTATTATTATGTCGCAAAAAAAGAAAATAAGTACACTTAGTCAGAAATAAATACCATTATAATAACTTAAAGATGCGACAAGGTGATTGCGAAGGGACCGTAAGGTCTTCGAGTCAAGCAATCACCTTGTAAAATATAGAAATATAGAAGCAAATTGACAATATTAAAATTGAAAACCATATTAAAATCTTTTCCAAACTTTTTTTAAATTCAATCTCGACTATAAATTTCTAATAACTTCGTCCAGTTTGCGTGGTCGTAAATCACAAGCACGAACAATTCGTGGGTACTGCAAGATGGAGATTTTGAAAATGCATACAACTTGCTCAGAGGCGCCACACTCGCAATTCGGTGAAGAAGTGAGACCCCATTTGTGCATGGTCGAATGGAATCGCCCAACACCAGTTTGCAGGCGGTTGAGCTTAACCCAAGTTGTTCGGGATAAGCCCATCCCAACAGGCCTGGCACCGGTCCCGGGCACAAAAGCATGGAGCCTAAAAGCATTTTTACAGTACTACGTTTTCCATTTGTGATTTGTCCATTCAGAAGCGCGGATGCCACGTCTGGCAAGGTTGTCCAAAAGATTCTGCGCAGCTGGCAAAAACGGGCTTCTGGATCTTAGTCTCACTTGGCGAGTATCTGAAGATCCACTTAAAAGACCATACAAGATATGATCGGGGTCCAGAGATCCACGGTGAGCCAAGGAGAGTGTTGCTCCCAGTCGGCGAAGGTCAGCTGGCTGGATGCCTGAGAGTACAGGTAGGTGGTCCGTTGGAGTGGGACGCAGGCATACAGTGATTATGCGCGAGGCGTCGTTTAAGACAATGTCGATGAGGTGAGTGTAAGCACTGAGACACTAGACTGGCGCACAGTACTTAGCTGTTGAGTAGACTAGAGATAAGGTGGCTGTGCGTAGTGTTTTAGCAAGCACCCCATCCCGAGCCCACGAGTCGCCTCAACAGTGTGACGTGCGATGATATTTTTTTGCGCAGTGCCACTAAATGGTGACGAAACGTGAGCGATCTGTCCAGTTTTACCCCAAGGTAAGTAAGGGTTGGACAGAACGGTAAAAGTTTATCGTTGTCGTAGACCTTTAGCTCACGTTTGACCTCTCGGTTATTTAAGTGAAAGGCTGCCGTCACTGTCTTAGTGTGACTGAGTTTCAACCTCCAAGTCTGGAGATACGCTGACAGTGTGGAAATATCTTGGCTTAATGTCCCCTCCAAGTCCTTCCAGTTTCCAGAAGAGTGCAACAATGCTAAATCATCAGCATAAGCAAATTTTCTGGAAATCATGGAAGGAAGATCGTATGTATAGATGTTAAATAGGAGGGGAGCCACGACCGATCCCTGAGGAACGCCGTTTTTAAGACGGCATAGCCTGCTTTGCTTGCGGTCACCGGTGGTAAGAGTGAAACTTTGTTTTCGGACAAGCTCCATAATCATTTTGACCATGTGCTTATCCGGAAGTAGTCTCAGCAGCTTGCAGGTAAGGCCACGGTGCTAGACAGTGTCATAAGCAGCTGTCAGATTGGCAAATACGGCACCGGCCTTCTTTTTAGCCTCAAAAGTTAGCAGAACAACTTGATCTACGGTTGACTTCCCGCGTCGTAATCCAGCCTGCTCTTTAGGGAGCAGTGAATCGATTAATGGCTCAACGCGGGCCTAGATAAGCCTCTCGAGGATCTTGTAGGAGACACAGAGCAGAAATATTGGTCGATAACTCTTTGGGTCCCCACAGGTTTTGTTGGTTTTTGGGATCGCGACCACAAGCGCTCTTCTCCAGATCTTGGGAATTTTGAGTCGGCGCAAACAGGTAGAAAGAAAGTCACGTAACCAAGACTTCAAAGCAGCTATAGCATGGAGTATAAGCTCTGAGCAGATGGAATCAGGACCCGGAGCTTTACCTGGTTTTAAATGTTGGAGGGCACCAGCAAATTCTCTCTGTGAAAAATTGTCAGAGATATTTACTGCGTCTGGTGTTGTGGCCCTCCAAATGTCTGACACTTCTTGAGAGACAAGTCGAGATAACTTGCAGTCAACAGCCTTGTATTTCCCATTTCCACCAAGCTGAGATGCAATAGCATTGGCTGAAACGGGACAGTGACGAGGAGAGTGTCGTGACCTACGGTTAATCAAAATACTCCACGCATTTCGACTAGAGTGTGAGAAATCAATGCTCCGAACTGTCTCGGACCATCGATCCCTTTGCTTTCTGTCAAGCTTGGCAAGCAGAGCTGTAGCAGCCAAATTTGAGTCGTCTCCCTGAGGAGTCTGCAGAAAGGTTTTATAGAGGGATCTCCGATGTCGGTAGAGATTGGTCCAAAAATGTGTATTTCAGTTGCTCGTGGACAAACGTGGCAAGGCTATGCTTCCTGCTTAAAGAAGACCCAGCTAGTTGGTAGTTTGGTAGTACCAACTTCTCTGCATCAGTACAGTGGGTCTCCTGTAGTAGGATGACGAGTGCCTCAGACTGCATAGCGAGGTGATGAAAAACATTCATCTTGCTTGCAGTGAGGCCTTCGATGTTCAGCTAAAGAATCTTCGGTCTAATCGGAATTTGTTGGCAATGTGCCCTGAAAAGGGCAGTTTTATCCTGGCATTGCCCCGTCCTGAAAAGGACGTTTGCCGATTAGCAGACCCACACTGAACATCGGAATGGGTGGATACCCTTCCATTTTGGTAGGTTCGGTTTTGGTCTGTCATCTTTAACACCAATGAACAGACATACTCACAGCCCAGGCTGCGAGAAAGCACCTATCATCTGGGCCAAAGATTTGTCTAATAACATCAAATGCCAGGTCGTAAAACAAATTAAACTGCTTCTTTAGGTCTATTTGCAATTCATATGCAATTCATACGTTTCAACAAGCATCTCTTTACGCGCACAGCTGACGATGTTTGCGAAATATTATTTACAATGACTCATTCAAAGAAGAATTTCTTTTTTGCTCAGCTTTAGAAACAATTACTAAAGCAGCAGACACTTTGGAGAAGGTTTCAACGTATTTTAAATCGTAGATCTCAGAATGGAAAAATTCTTGCTGGCTGTTGCACAGATGGTGCTCCATTAATGTTGGGTTCACTCTAGTCTTCATGCTTCTGTGAAGAGAAAAGCGCAAACAAGCAAGGCTGTTCACTGCAAGCTGTATATGCAAGATTTAGTTTCCAAAACTTTTCCTGATTCACTTGAAAATGTTTTAGGTCAAATGATAGAGATTTGTTACTTTCTTTCAAAGCAGGAGCATTAAATTCTCGGCCTTTTAAGAAACTAATTGTGGACCTAGAATTCTAAACGTTTTGTATTTCTGCACAACAGTCTGAAAAACTGAAAACTGACAACTGGCAAAGTGAAAAAAAAGTGGAAACCCAAAACTACACAATATATTGGAGAAATTGGTCATACTCCTTGATGCGAGACTAGATGGCATGTCCGATCACTTGAAGAATAAAATTATTGAACTTCTTTCAGCTCTTGAAAGCGAGTTTAAGAGATATTTTCCCAAAGCCACTTATGAATTCTATAACTTTATACGAGTTTCTTTTAGATATCTTATTGAAAAGCTTGCAGATGAATGCCAGGACAATGTTTGAAGCTTATTAATGATTCTACTTCACGCAAGTATACCAACAAAAACTTCTGCTACAACTCTGGATTGTTGAAGGGTCTTACCCCAAAACAACAAAAATGCTCTTCACATTCTTATACTCTTTGTGTCGACCAATTTGCGCGAGTCTGGATTTTCTTTTCTGTTGCAGATTAAAAGCAAACACTGAAATAAACTTGACGTCGAAGATGACTTGCCATCTGCGCTCTCCACCTCGTATTCGGCTGCTTTCAGATAAGAAGCAAGGACAGATATCTCATTGATTTAAAAGTTTAGTAAATGCATTTTTAATTTTGCGTGTTTCCTTATTTTGTCTAGTGATTCCAGTAGTATGTACTCAGTTGGAAAGAATATAAATATTCAGAATAAGCAAGGGGAAAGATGCAACAAAAAAGGTTGAGAACCATTAAAATAAAACAATAAGCATTAATATAACTCAACTTGATACACATTTACGCATGACTCGAATATGACGCTCAAACGTTGTCATAAGCGACGGTTCAAGTTAAATCTGGTTTCGATTTTTGATGATTAGTCAAAAGCAAGTTTGTTTTGAAACAATCAATGCTTAAACTTACAATTGTGGTTGAAGTAGTAGCTCGGTTCGAATCCCAGCTCAGTTTCTTCATGCAGTTTCTTTTCCCTCCCCAGCAATCACGTCTATCTGAGGAGGGGTTTCTTCTGCCGCAAAAGTAAACCCGCTGCAAAGGCTGGCACCTTGACGTGGTGTAGCGGCTTTAAACCAAGTCCAGCCGACGTGAGATGTTTCATAAAAATGCAACGGGTTTGTGCCCCGGGTTGCGCTTATGTTGTTTTATGCAAATTAGTAGGCCTACGTGGCGGACAATTTGTACACCACTAAATCTGCAATCTTTTGGTAGGCCTAATGTCGATCTCATTGTGGTTACAAATTACTCAAGTACTATTTTTCTTGAGCGAAAAGAAGTATTTTGTTTCTTAATTTTTTCATTTTTCTTCAATTTGGACCAAAATTGAATTGTTAAATTTTAGTTTTTAGATGCAATTATTTCATATTTTGAGAGTTTTGTATAAAAATAGACTTTATAGAATGTGGCAAAAAAACAGTTTCAATCAAGTTGCTGCTGAAAATTTTTTTTTTTTTGAGTTTCAAAGATTGTGGATGTCTCTGATAAACCCATGGTTTGATACATAGACATACGAAGCCAGGGGCAGGCAGGCAATTATATCTGCAAAATCAAAAAAATTTGGAAACAGTCAGAATTTTTTTTTGGGAAATGAGTATTGCACTATTTAGGCAAAGAAAAGCTAGTTTATGTGAAGATTTTTGGCAGAGTTATTTTACAATCCAGATCAGAGTCCCAAAACAACTAAGATTTGATATAAAGACTTTTTGCGGGTCTTCAACATTTATTTAGGTAAAACCAATTTACAGGGTGTCCGTAAAATCTGGACTCTTAGGATAATTGAATATTTTTCATGTAATTGAAATAAAGCTACATTTTGACTGTTTATTTTTATTCAAATGACATCTTCTATGTGATTTCCATCATTTGCAATGCAAATGTTGATGCATTGCGCAAAATTTCCATGAACTCGATGCAATAAATTCGTATTGCCTTCAATTTTGTTACATTCACTTCTCATTTGTCAAGTGTATTGAATCTGTGATTTTTGTCTTGAATTTTTATTCACTGAGAAGTACCAGCTTATCTCTTTCTTCTTTCGACAAAGCCATAATAATTAATTAAGCATGCAAAAGTAATTAATCTGTGAATGCAAAAAAATAATAATAATTTTAAAGAATTAAATAAATAAAAGAACAGTTTTTTCTAGGCATTGCCCTGTCCTGAAAAGAATATATGCCGATTAGCAGACCCTCACTGAACATCAGGATGAGTGGATACCCTTCTGTTTTGACAGGTTTGGTTTCGGTCTCATGTTTAACAACAACAGCAAAGTTACTCACGGCCCAGGCTGCAAGAAGCAATCAGCAACTGGGCTACCTGAATTTATCTTCAAATATTTCTTGGTTTTGAAAGTTTTACTCAGATTAGCTAACTTGAACGTAATTACGGCGATAGAAAAAACGATTTTTATTAAAATTTCTAATAAAGCTTTAAAACAAAAAAAAGCGGAAACGACAAAAGCTTATATCATGTAGCATAGCCTACTTGGCGGTAATATGTCATATACGTATAAGTGTGTATCTTTGATCACCCTTTTCCAAGGGGCAGTTTTAACCCCCGAAACCCCTCCCGTCCGTACGTCTATGCTTAGAACCAACTCTGTAATGCGGCCAGTAAAAATAAAATTGTGCATGTTGTACTGAGATATTTAACACAGTTAAAAATAATTATTATTGTCTCAAGATCTGATGTTTGTCTATGACTTTGTTTCATTATTTTTGGTGCTTCTTCATTTTTATAAATATTTCATTTTACTTCTTTAACATGCTACTTGTTTAAACTGTGCTTTTTTTATTTTAGTCACGTGAAAAATTATTTGCTTTAACTTATCGTCTATAGAAAGTCGTTTATGACGTGTCTGTTTTATCATACAGCACGTCAGTGTCCAAACAAATTGTGGCAACTTTAAATACAAAACTGTGATTCATATAGGCCCATATAAAATTAAAATGAGACGGGAGAACCCGATTTGTTTAAATAAAGTTTCGATTCAGGTTCAAGTTCGACAAATTTAATTTATACGGGTTCAGCTCCTGTTCAGGTTCAACAAATTTTATTTTTTCGGGTTCAGTTTCGGTTCAAGTTTAAAGAGTAACATCAGTTAACATCAGTTAACATCAGTTACCACCGGTTAACACCGATCTGATTTGGGTTTGGTATGACGCCCTGGTTTATACGCTTGCAAAAATGGACATAAAAATATTTTATAAAATTGAAAAGATTGAACAAAGCAAGAATCGAAAATCGTATTAACCGCTAATTGTTTTCTTTGAACCCGAACTGGAGCTGAACCTTTAAAAATAAATTTCCATTTCCACTTTTGTATTTCCACTTTTCTGTTTAAGTTTGCCAGTTTAGACTTTAAAGCGCTTTCACCGCTTCAACAAATATAGGTAATGATGTTAGTGTCCTAGCCTTGTGTGTAAAGATTCAATTAGTTTAGCTGCTCAAATATGTCATGTAGCTAAGCAAGTTAGAGTATCCAGTTGAACGTTCATCAATTATTCAGGAATATTTAACCATCTTGTTCTTTAGTTGACAAAATTCTTTCAATTTTTCTTTCAGAACCCCTGGAGAGTTGTCGGGTCTGGCTATGGCAAAGAAATGTCAAATGTTCAAAATCTAGGTCCTCAAATAGTTTTGTAAAAAGTGGAGAATTTAATGCTCCTTGAAAGAAATTAACAATCTCTATCATCTGATCTAAAACTTTTTTCAAGTGAATCCAGCAAAGTTTTGGAAACTAAAACTTGCATATGCAGCATGCAGTGAACGCTCTCGTTTGTTTGTGCTTATCTCTTCACAGAAGCTTGAAAACTAGAGTGGCAACCCATCATTAATGGAGCACCATCTGTGCAATATTATTTTATACGCCTAATAAATTAGTTTAGGGCTAATATACGCCTAATAGCCTACATAACAGTGGTGGAGTCGAAACACAGTGCTTTGAGACCAAGATGAGACGAGACTTTGCAGAAGCAAAACCGAGACGAGACTTTGGAGTACCGAGATCGAGACGAGACACGAGACTTTACGTAAGTAGTTTTGGTTTTAAATCAGAGTCGGAAATCGGAGTGGCTTGGTTTTGATTGGAGTCGGAACGAAGTAGTTTTCTAAATATGCTGAAGCGGGAGCCGCTTTTTTAGATGTGCTAGAGCTATGGTGTGGGATTCGTATTTTTTTTTGGTCAAAACAAATCCAATTTTTGGTTAATTGCTGGAAGCTATAGTCATATTTATCATCTAAATCAGGGCTTCTCAAACTATGGGTCGCGACCCCAAATGGGGTCGCCTAATTTTGGGATCGCGAAACAAATTGGGATTTTGTGCTTTGTGCCGCAAAACTTTAAAAATCTCAGTAGTGCCGCGGAACTTTTGGAAAAAATTTTGGTTATTGCACATGTAATCGGCAAATCAGAGAATTTGGGGAAAAAATTGACAAATTGGAGCTTGATTCTGAGTGCGGAGCTTTTTTTAGAGAACACCTGAAGTTCGCGACGAAAATAGATAAATCGCAGTTCGATTCTGAATGCTGACCTTTTTTTAGAGATTACCATGATTTTGGGAGGAAAATACGGAAAAAGGAGATCGATTCAAAATGAAGACCTTTTTTTTTAGGGATCATCATGATTTTCGGAGAAAAATTGCAAAGTGTGAGATCAAAACTCTTTTTTGTTTTTAGAGAACACCAATTTTTGAGAATTCTTGCCCTCGGGCCCCTAATTTTAAATATCCACCACTAATTGGGGTCACACAAAATTTTATTTTTTAAAACGGGGTCGCAGAACAAAATAGTTTAAGAAGCCTGATCTAAATGATTCAAAAATAAGCAAGCAAAAATACGGAGAGTACGTGGATAGGTCACCTTTTCGACTTTAATTTAAAGTGCAAATTAAAAACGATTTTGGCTTTATAATGACGGGAAAATTTCGCTTTCTATCTGCAAAATTAAATTTAAGTTTCGGTTTGGAAGTTGTTTTGAAAAATTCAATTAAAGATTAAAAAAAGATTTTTACTGGAAAAAAAGCGTGGAAATATGTTTCATTGCTTATCGGTTTTAAAAGTCAAGTGACGCATAAAAAAAAATCTTTATTTAAATTCAGCCCTCCCTAAAAGGTCGAGATTCTTTAAGAATTGTGGGTATTTGTCTAAAGCTACCGCTTGTAATCTCTTATCATTCCCAACACTTATAATATGCATTAACTTAACAAAAAAAAGTGCTTTGGTCAGCGGTTGAGTGTAACCAGAGCAAGAATAAAAAATTTTCAATTTTCCTCTACTCTTAATTGCACACAAAAAAAGGTATCATGAAAAACTAACTCTGCGATTTCTAAAAGCAATTTTTATGTAATGGCGTGTCGCTTCTTATTAGCTGAATTCTCCTGGTGGTAAAATATGATTTATAACCAGGGTTGTGAAGTCAATAAAATTTCTTTTGTTTTCCGTATCTGGAGAAAAAAATTTTCCAACTCCAACTCTCGAGCTTTTTAAAATTTTACGATCTTAACTTTGACTCTAGACAGGGCTTCTTAAACTTTTTTGTTCTGCGACCTCGTTTTAAAAAATAAAATTTTGTGTGACCCCAATTAGTGGTGGATATTTAAAATTAGGGGCCCGAGGGCAAGAATTCTCAAAAATTGGTGTTCTCTAAAAACAAAAGAGAATTTTGATCTCGCGCTTTGCAATTTTTCTCCGAAAATCATGATGATCCCTAAAAAAAAAGGTCTTCACTTTGAATCGATCTCCTTTTTCCATATTTTCCTCCCAAAATCATGATGATCTCTAAAAAAAGGTCTTCACTTCGAATCGATCTTCTTTTTCCGTATTTTCCTCCCAAAATCATGGTGATCTCTAAAAAAAAGGTCTTCACTCAGAATCGAACTGCAATTTATCTATTTTCGTCGCCAACTTCAGGTGTTCTCTAAAAAAAAAGTCCGCACTCAGAATCAAGCTCCAATTTGTCAATTTTTTCCCCAAATTCTCTGATTTGCCGATTACATGTGTAATAACCATAATTTTTTCCAAAAGTTCCGCGGCACTACTGGGATTTTTAAAGTTTTGCGGCACAAAACTCAAAATGCCAATTTGTTTCGCGACCCCATTTGGGGTCGCGACCCATGGTTTAAGAAGCTCTCCTCTAGAACATCAAAAAAAACTACTTTGACTTTATCTTTAAACATGGGACTCCAACGAATTCGATTTCACAACTATAGAGGCCTAATTGTCAAGTGTTTAAAGGCCGTTAAAGCGCCGTGATTTTGATCGACTTGATTTCGGTTCAAAACTTGCTTGAACCACTGTTGTGTCCTTAAGAAAGACAGTTTGCGGAAATTCCCTTGCTTGACGGTCTTGGCAAGCAGTTTTAAATTTTAGTCATATTTTTATAAAGTGAAAAAGAAAATAAAATATCTTTATCGGACAGCAGCATTTTGGCATCTTTGGGAGCCGGACGGGGTAATTGCTTAATTGCTTGCTTATGTACATCGCCTCCGTCGTCGCATTCCTGCACGGCAAGAGGATAAATGTAAAATAGGTATTCTAAAAATGTAAAATAATTTAGCTTAAATCAAAGTCTCCAAATGCAATGAGGAATCCTATTCCTAATTTAACCGAATCTAAAAAAGCAATTCCTATTTGCAACTCTGACTTCATCAAATCTAAAGAAAGTACTCCGACTCTGATCTAAAACATGTGACTCCGGAGGACTCCGACTCCACATCCCTACTTATAATAATATTGTTGGGTCGGGGTTACCATAGCCACATATTTTAGGGTGGAGTTGGACTCTTTTTTTACATGTGTTGAAGTTGGATTCGTATTATTAGATCTCGTTAAATCGGAATCGGAAAACTTTGATATGGTGGAGTTGAAAAATAATCTTTTTGACTTCACAGCCTTGGTTTAAACAATTAGTATAAAAGATATATTAACTTTTTTCTACATCAAAAAATCTTCACCATAAATCACAAGAAAGTTTCGCAAGTTAAATATTGATCCTCGACTTAATAGGCTTCCATTATCAAGGTTTACTTTGCCAGTGCTAGGCATGCCAGTTAAACGATAGAGTTTTTGCAGTTTCGAATAGAGTGATTACATCGCTTTAACGAACAAATTGAAAAGACTTTGTTGTTGTTGAATTCACCTGATGTCGAAGTGACTTACCAAGACTTTTTTAAGACCATCAGAAAGGATCCAAAAAGACTATTTCACGCGTCCACCAAAACAACCGTGAGCCGTATTGGTATGCTGAATGTGAAACTTTCTATAGAACTTTACTGCAGCGCCTCAAAATGAAACACGACTTGATTTTGGGTGCTATGGCTTCATTGACCAGACTTAATTAAAAATTGAGAGATTGATGCTTTCGATCAGAGCATCCATTGTCACACTTTTGTGGAAAAGCATGGCGAATGTTAAAATAATTTTATTTGTAGGTTACAATATTCTCCTTGTCGGGACAACACTCCCCTGGTCGTTTAGAAACGGGAGGTATAAAGCTGTTGACTGCAAGTCAACTTGACTTCTTTTCCAAAAGATGTTTGACTTTTAGGAGGCATCAACACCAGAATCAGTAACCATCTCGAAGAACTCACGTTTCGTTACAACCTTGTGGCATTGCGCAAAAATTACCTTCTACGTTTCGCTGTTGCCCTATATTCGGTCTACTCGACAGCTAAGTACTTTGAAGCGCACTTGCTTGCCTCATAAATAATGTCTTGAATGACGCCTTAAATATTTGAATGCCTGCCTCCCACATCAACAGACCAGTTGTTGATTCTTTTAGGCATTAAGGCAGCTGAACTTAATTGTGGAGTTCTAATTAAAAGTGGAATTCTCCTTGTCCAACAGTGAAACCTTGGGTTTTAACCATCTACTACAGGTATTTTTCCCAACTTGCTTCCAGAAATGTCACGATTTTGCTGTCCGATTAAAATCTTTTATTATTTTTTAAAGATTTATGGGCTTCTACCAGGTGCATTATATTGCACTGATAGAAACGGCATTGTACATCACCCACGCCGATCATCAGATGTTAGAAATATATTGAGTTGTGGACCGACAGCAAGCAATCAAGACGAAAATCAAAAAATTCGAGACAGATTTCAATTAAAGACGAATTGTTTCTGTCAACGAGGTAGCCTACCGATTCATGACTTCAAAAATACGGTCACATTAATTATAAGCAAATCGTATTTTAAATAATGCTATTGCTCTTATTGGGGAGTCATTGTAGGGAGTCGGAGTCGGGAGTCGGATTCGAAGCCAGAATCCTTGAAATTCTAGAAGCTGGAGTCGGATTCGGAGTCGAAATCAAAGAAATTCTGGGAGTCAGAATCGGATCTTAAATTTTTCGACTCCACAACCCCGATAAATATTGCCATGGTTCAATTCTACTGTGACTGATGCAAATTTAAAAAGGACCATCACGTTCAAATAACTAAAAAACGTACAAATAACCTATTTTTACTAAAAATCATGGAATATTTACAACACCTGTGAGCTTTGCCCATATCGCCGCAATGTCTCGACCTGGATTTAAGACACAGTAATCCAAGATCGAGATCGAGACGAGAGTTTGGGGTTACGAGACTGAGACGAGACCGAGACTTCAAAAACCGCGTCTTGAGACATGTCTCGAAGCACACACCTCTGCTACATCCGTAACTCACTATTGGCTTACTTTCACTAGTTAAAATTGACTCTGCATTTCGACTGGCAAAAACAAAATTGTGCATATTGTACTAAGATATTTAACAAAGTTAAAAATAATTAATATTGTGAAATATGTCATGAAATATTATTATTGTCTCAAAATCTGATTTTTGTATATGACTTTGTTTTGTTATTTTTGGTGCGTCTCCATTTCTATAAATATTTCATTTTACTGCTTTAGCATATCATTATTTAAAACTTCGCTTTTTTCATTTTGGTCACGTACCAATTATTTGCTTTATCGCCTATAGAATGTCGATTATGACGTTTTTGTTTTACGACACAGCAATTATAACCAGTGGCCAAGCAAATTGTGGCAACTTCAGATACAAAATTGTAATTCATGTAGCCCCATATAAAATTAAAATGAGACCGTCGAACCGGATCCATTTAAAATAAAGTTAAGTGCAAATTCTTTATTTTTTAGAGTAGAAATTTAAGAAAGAAAATTTATTTATACCGTTCAGGTTCAAGTTCGGCAAATTTAATTTCTACAGGTTCAGCATATTTTATTTTTACGGATTTAGTTCTGTTTCAGGTTAAACAAATTTTTTTCCAGTTTAATTTCACTTCAGATTCATAGAATAATAACGGTTAACACCGGTTTACGGATTCCGTTCGAGTTCAGTTCGACGCCCTGGTGCACTTTTGTAAAGAATTTCATGGATGCCTTGTTTTGTTATTTATGTTCTGATTTGAGACTAATTGATTGACTGTTGCTATGACGTCAGGTATTTATTCAGTTTAATTTTTGCAGTATGAATCCATATATTGTTCCAGGAAAGCAAATTTTAGTGTTATCGAAACTACAAAACGTTCGCATCTTTTTTTTTAAAGAATTGAGAAATATAAAAAAAAAAGAGATTTGATAGTGGTAATTAATTAATTTTTGAGTTACTGGTTAGGGGAATAAATGAGAATTTGTTTTGATATTTACTGTTTGACAGTTAACTCGGTGGCTTTTTAATGACTAATCTTTCTACAAATTAGTTTTTAAAAATTCAGAATTGTATGTTTAAAAACCTAAAAAAATGTGTAAATAACCATTTATTATATCATTATAAAACTAAAAACTTATTTTAAAGTTGATTTTGTGGGACATTACCAGTACCAATACTATAACTACAGTTTCAGTTAACATTTCTGATTTTTAGTTGCTAAAAGAACTCCTATTAATTTTAGTTGTTTGTTTTTTTTAGTAATTTTGTAATAAATTTATAAGAAACGTTTTTGGTGGTAGGGGTTTGGGTATTTTGGTACAGTTCTAAATTTTAGTCAGAATATTTAATTGTACTAGTGAAATAAAAAAACAAAGAAGGTTAATAGTTACTGGATCCAGTAGCCTCTTTTGGGTCTCTTCAAGAAATCACCATAAGCAATTTTTTGTGGTGAAACTACCCTTACCACACCAGGATGGAATAAAAAGAAACCAATAGGAAAAGGATCTTTTTGAGAAGCAATAGTAACCATAAAAGAGATCCATGCCAACAAAATTGCCTCAGGTGGCTTCTTAAAAAGACCCTTTTTTTCTACAAAATTTTTTGCTACCATCTTGAGTTGTGTTAAAGAGATGTGGGCATAAAAGTTACATGATTCAAATCATTAACTAGATTGCAATATCTTGATATCTACAAAAGCTGGCTAAGGTAATTATTATAGTTGAAACTTAAAATCTCTGACATTGTCTTCTGGTTGGAAAGTTAAATACATCAAATAATGAATAAAAGTATTGGGAGTAAGCATTAAGTACAATAATGCATTTTTATTAATTTTAATAAAAATTTATTGTATTACCGTTTTGTTTTTCAGCAAAAAGTAAAAAGAAAACATTAACAAAAGTTTAATAAATTTCAATCTCATGATCTTAGAAATTGAACACTTAAATATTTTTTCTATTTTGATTTATCCTTAATTAATGTTAATTTGAGTTATACAATATAAAATTATTAAAAATTTCTTTAAACAAATGATAAATACAACCTTTGACCAAATATAACTTAACATTTTAATTAATTGTAATTAGTCAAATAATTAAGATTTTTTAAACTTTTAAAAACTTGAGTTTATTATATGCTAACTGCTAGTATGAGGCATGTTATATTTATATTTGAATTATATTTGAAATCAATATTGCTTTAAATGTATATTTTTTTTTATACATAAAATTTGTAATTTCAAATTTGGACAAGAAATATTTTAAAATTTCAATTTATTTTATACCAATATGCTATTTACATCTTTTATAAACTGTTACCGGTATGTTGTTTTTACTTCAATATATAGTTGATTAGTTTAACAATATAACATTTTAATATTTGTACCGTTTTTGCTTTTATTTCATTTATTACAATTAGTTTATTCTTAATTTTTTTTTTTTATAATAGTTTAATAGTTCATATCATCACATGTACAATAATTCAAAAAGAATTTGGTTGTTCATGAACAGTTGATTGCATGTTTTATAGTTAAAAAAAATTTATTAAGAAAGTATTCAAGCATTTTATCTGCTAAAAGCTTTTTTTAAATAATTTTTTTAAACTTTGATGGTACAATATTTTAATGGTGCTCTCCTAATTTTTACTTTTTTATTTTGAATCAGTTATGTCATATATTTTCATAAATTTTAACAGCATTGTCATTTTATCAATATAAGGCAATTATTTAGTTTATAAGATGGTGTGCAGTAGATCAATAGAATAAATTTATAAAGCTATAACTTTACAAAATACCTTGTTAAAAAAAAAATTTTTAACTCTATATGAAAAACACAACAATATAACATTTAAATTTCACTTATGAAAAATAACCTTTATTTTCAACTGCAGCCTTTAATTTCCTGAGCATATTGTTGGAAGTAACATGCAACATTTGAATGGAAAATTTTTTCAGTGCCTTTATCAAATCTTTTTTAAGAGACGGGATATTTTTGTGTGATTTAAGGCATACCTTTTTTTGGAAATAGCCCCAGACAGAAAAATTCATTGGATTTAAATCTGGAGAGCAATGAACCATAAATTTTTTTCCAAACCTTTTTAAAATTTTGTTCTTTTCAGTTAAGATTTGGTTTAAAATAATCTCACTTCTTTCAAGGTGTTTTTTTTGAAGTGCTGTCAAGAGCTGTCCTTTTTGAATTGAGTAAGAACTCATTTCAAGGTATTTTTTCACTATATGTCTCATTGTTCATTTGCTGACATTGATCTTTTCAGATTTCAGCAAATTTTTTCTCTGACTCTTTTTATCAATTTTTTTTGTGCACTTTAGTTGACTATTGTTTTTAGGCTCTTAATGTGACTTTTTGATGATATTTCAACATGTTGTTTTTGGAATACCTAGGCACTTGGATATTACTGAAAACGAGTGTCCATTTTCTTTCATTTTTAAATTTTTTAATCCATAATGTTGCATTACAAAAATAAAAAAATCACAAATTTTTAAACAGAACCTTGATCAAGAAAATTTAAATTTTTTTTATTTTATAATGTTATTAAAGTTATGGCTTTTTAACTTCATTCCATATATCTGCCACACCATGTATTTTATTCTTATATAAAAATTAGTTTAAAAAAGCAATTGAATGTCAAATTATATATATCACTTTAAATGCTTGCTGTAAATGTCAAGCCTATTGTTACTGAGAGATATTTACTCTAGGATATATAATGTTCAGTTATTTCGAACAAAATAAAGTATTAATCAAAAAACAATAAGATACAAAATGTTACTAATATATATATAATGCATAACATGTGAATTACAGTTAAAACCTTCAGTGAAAAATTATATTTTAAACTGATTTTTTTCTTTTCCAATCAATTTAATAATGTCTCAACCAGTGGTTCTCAAGATTTTGCTACATTTCTTCCTTTCATCATTCCTCTCCCTAATGTATCTTTCCTAATGTATCATCATTCCTATCCTCCCCTCCACAAAAAAAAATACCTCAATGATCAAAGTGAAAAATTTTTTTTTTGTCTTCATATGATCCAAATTCTGGTTAGTCCAGAAAGTTAAAAAACTGTACGGTGACCATGCACAATTTTTTGTGCATGTTATAACATATATCGTTTAGTTGCTGTTTCCCTATTTGCAACCTTTGCTCTATTTTGTCTTCAATTATTATCAATTGTTTCTTTTGGGTGCGAATAAAAACAAACTACTACTACTACTAACATTCAAATTTTAATCCATCTCAAATTTCTCAATTTTTGTTCCGAAAAAAGTAGTGATCTCTAAAAAACAAAAATTTTTTTACTTTCCCCTTGTCCCCCCTTCTCTAGGCTCTACAGCTATGATTACAAAAGACAAACCAATATTTTAGTCTACGTACGTTGTACCAAGATTCTCAAATTTCTCCCCAGTTCCTCCACTTGTGATTTTTCTTCCTTTGAGATTTCAAATTTCTCCTTAGGGAGCCAAATGATTCTTTTTGAGAAACATTTGTCTAAACAGAATGAGAAAGCTGTAGCTGATACATTATAGTTATACACTTTTTTGACATACAATCAGTTTTGCAACTTTTCAAGAATAGTTTCTACATATATATAAATGTTGTTGTGGTATCTCAGTCTAATCTTAAAAGCCAGGTTCACTTGTCAGATTTAAAATATTTTAAAACATCTTGAAATCTCGTTGCAATCACTGCTTTTCTGTGCATTGGTATTGAATTGGATCAAAAAACCTATTGTATAGTACATTCTAGATTTTAACACTGCTTGAAATTTATGATTATTACAACCTTAAGTTTTATGTTAGTGTGCAAAGTTTCCACTGCCAAATTAGTTTGATATTTGAATAGATAAATTCACAGACACTGTCTTTGAAGTAGTCTTTCTGGAAAGAGTTGCTATAGACCTTATACAATGTACATATTTATAAAATAGTGAACAATTTTACTTAAGTTTCTTTTTCTCAGTGTTGAGAAAGAGATTGTATCATTTTTATACTATCAGCTTTTGAATTGATTGCATCTGTGTAATTATTGTTGTTGAGCTATCATTTTATGAAGGTAAAATCTTAATTCTCTTTATTATGTGGTTATACATCTTAGACTTTGCATCAATCAATTTAGTTGTATTATCAATAATCTGATTCTTTTGAGTAATCATTTATGATATTTGCTACTTGTTAATAAAAATGCCATAAATGTATTTATATATATACAAACACAATTTTTGATAAACTAACATAATCTCTTACACTGATGTAAATACTAATGCTATAAAAAAATAAAAGATTTCTGGAATTTTTTAGTGGACTGAAAAAAAATTTCTGGAATTTTTTAGTAATAAAAAAATTTTCACAGGTTATAAGTTATGCTGCTGCAAAAGTTACTGATTTTTGAAGCTATAAGAATCATTTCTTTCAAAAATTTTCTTACACAATTAACGGCAATAATAACTTAAATTTTTTTAATAATAAACTGCAGTAAATATAAAATAAATGTTTAATGTTATGTATTTATTTTTATGTAATTGTTATTTTCTAAAAACAGTTGAAATCTAAAATGAACGAAGTTTAACATTGGGCTGTTTTTGTTTCAAAAACATTCCTCATATACAATCAAATTTTTAAAATAATGAAATTCTTAAACAAAAATTAAGTTGAATTTAAAAAATCTCAATGATGAAACTAATTACCCACCAAAATGTCAAAACATTGTATAGCATGGATCAATTCCGACTCACATGTTGTATCCTAGAAAAGTTTATTATTTTGTTAGTTGTGTTACATTTAAAAAATTTTTTTGATACAGTTTCTTTTTTTTGGTTTGTTAAAACTGTATTTTTAGTGTTAAAATATCATAGCTATTTCAACTGCTATATGTCTTTTTGTTATTTTTTAGCTTTTAAATATATTAACTGTATATTTTTGTTCCATTTCTCTAAATTAGTGAGTTTGTTCATGTTAATTTCAAACATTCATTGCAAAATTTATATTACTTTGATGCATTATAGAAAGTTTGTAATATTTGTTTGTTTGGATAATAATTTGATTTTATTTGAAACTAAATTAGTTTTGTTTATATGATTTGTTAATCAATGATATTCCCTTTTTCATTCTTAAGTTATCTTATAATTAATGATTAAAAATTTCTTAATCCAATTTGTTTACAGTTTGATTGTTGGTTATGCATCCATTTAAAATTAGCTTTGTGTTGTTTTTCCTTTTGACAATGACATTTTATTACATTTTCTTTTTGCCAAAAGCATTAAAACAATTTTCTTATGCAAACATGTTAAAAGCTTACAAACTCATTTGCAACATGTGTCATATTTGGTCTACCTCAGGGATGTCCAACCTGCAGCCCACTTGAGGTTCTGGTGCAGCCAAGTGATTTCCATTTTTCTGGCTATAATGAAGGTGACCAAGAAGAGTTCCACAAGATTGCTGAAAGACATTTGGGATTGAAATCGATAAATAAGAGGAGATTCTCAGAGAAGACCTTTTCTTTTTTTAGAGAACACCAGTGTGGGACAAAAATTAAGAAATTGTAGGAAAAAAATAGATGAAAGCTTTTTTTTTTAGAGAACACCTAAATTTTGGGATGAAAATTAAGAAATCAGAGCAAGATTTTGCATAAACAGCATTTTGTAGCCCACCAACTTCAGCTTGATATGAAATTTGGCCCAACTTGGAAAAAGGTTGGACATCCCTGGTCTACCTGAATCATCAAACTGAGGTCTTTAATGCCAAAACCAATAATATAATATAACGACTACATACATCCAGCTGGTTTTAACTTCAAAACAATCATTGCTAATATTATGCTGATGCTTTTTTTTAAATGAATATGAAAGCATTACAACTGGAGAGCAATATTTGGCATCTTTAATTGTATGTTGCCGTAATTGCTCCTCTCCCAGTAAATGCATCTGCTAATAGTACGTGATTCTAAAGAATTGTAAAATTATATAATGTCATTTAACTTTGTTTTAAAATTATTTTCATTTTTTTGTGTCTAAAACTTTATTTTAAAAAAGTTATTTTTAGTATTCAATCACAGACCCTTTTAAAATTAAAGTTTATTTACAGCAGTAGTTTTGTCATTACTTAAAACGAATGTCGATCTATATTCATGTTTAATGACCACATAATCAAGAGTTATATAGACGGACACTATATAAAGACACTATTATTTATTGTTTCCTTGCTGAGTGTTACATGAAGCACACATTCATATTGATCACACACATATTCTATGAAGCATATTGATCACATACAAAATGTACATTTCAATAACTTTATATGAATCGAGTACAATTAAAAGCGATAAAATTCTTTATTCAGGATGAATTTTAATAATTTTTAATAATTAAATACTCTTTTAGTGATAAAACTTAAATTAAATAAAAATACTTAGCAGATTTTGGTTTGGTATTATTCAGCAGAAAGGAACTCATAAGTGTTAAGTAACGAACGCTTGGTCATTATTCCCGTTGTGGAAAATTGTTAGCCCCACGCAAAGCAGAAATCAATGTCCGTATACACAAAATTTCTTAAGTTAAATTGCACCGTTCAAAATTGTTGGATTTTAATGTTCGTACAAATCACAGATACCCGATATTAAATTTGAGCTTATGAACGGAGAATTGGTTGTTATGTTTTTTCTCGCCCTGTTGTGAGAGCGAGCACCAATCAAGCTTAGGTTTCCGTATAGAACCTCTGTATCAGACTTCTGGTGCTGCCAAAATCGTAGCGGCTTCATCGCGCTGAAGTCAGCTGTTATAATTGTGACGTCGCATGTCGTCATGTTGCGATGACTTCAATTGTAGCCATGCTTTCTCTTTATCTTAGTCATTTGCGTCACTTGCTGTATTATTGCTTCTTACTTATTGCGGTAACTCATACTTTCATTTTAATCAGCTGATTAGCAACCGTCCAAGCGTGGTGACTGTGGTTTGCGTAAGGACAGTGGTTTTCATTTATGATTTTTCACTGAGATATGCGTTTAATAGTAGGGACAGTCGTTTTCATTTATGATTTTGATGGTTGCTTGTTTTTGGTTCTTTTGCATTTATATTCTATGTAGATTAATCTATAAGCGTATAAGCATGCTGACATTGCCTTTTCTTTTGAAGACTTATACCAAAACGAACTATTAACAGGATTATTTATTTCAACAAATTTATTTTCAGAAGTTTAACTTGGATTAGACAGGGCTACTGTGTGGGAAACGTAGTAGCATAATGCTTAGATTGTGTGATGGTTAGTGAAAAGGATAATGCTATGCTAACCAAAAATATCATAAGCAACATGTACGGCCCGCCGCAGCCCCACACAAGAAACATTACTGAGGCTTCTGGCCACGTGGGCCTTCCCCCAATCAAGTCCCAGCATGTCCCGACGATCGGCGAGTTGTCCAGCGGATTGCAGGTCGGTGTTTTTTGTACTTGGTCAGTTAATTATTTTTTATGAAATGTTTAGTGAATCTTTGATTAGCATTCTACCTCCCTGTGCGTATATAAATATGCTCACGCTTCAAACGGCAAGTTTAAAACATGAAAACTTCTATTGTGTATTTCTATATAGATCTTTAGTTATGGCGAGCGAATTTGTTATAGGAAGGTGAGTTGTAAATCACTTCCTACTCTGCCCTGCTTTAATGATTATGACCACAATAAATTTTGGTTTTTAATATATTCAGCCGGTCGAGAAAATGTAAACATAGACCAAAAATATTAAAACCCAAAATAGATTTTGGTCACATTCATTAAATCACGTTAGAGTTAGGAGTGAATAATTCACTATTCATTTTTTTTAAATAGAATTACTTGGAACTTACATTTGTTTTGATTCTTGCATAAAATTTATAAATTTTTTCAAGCGTTATAGATTGTACGATAAATTGGTTTGAAACCAATTAAATATTAAATTTATATGTCAGACTGTTGTTTACTGTTGTTAAAATCAATATTTTATAACTATATTTACACTTTCGTATAAAGTGAAATCTGTTGGCCCGTGCAGACATGAAGTTGATTCAAATCATTTATTTCCTCGTTTTATCAACAACTTACAATTTTTAAAGTGTACGCGAAAAAAAAAATTTTATCTTTTGAGCTGACGTTTTACATTCGATTAACAGTTTTACGAAAATTTTTAACTTTAATTTCAAATGTTTAACAGATTATGTTAGAATTTTTATTCAGGTTATTGATTTTGCCATCTGCTTAGGCTGTTACTTCTCTATTATCTTGTTCATTATTTTTTTACGTCATTGCGCCCTTTGTACCATTCAAAGACCTTGTTCTATTTTTATCAATGCTTGGTTGTTGTTCGGCTTTGTTTCCTTTTTGTCTTATAAATATTTTATGTTTTTCTCCGGTTTAAAAACTCCATGACGTTTACACTGAATTACCCTGGCGTTTCACATAATAAGGTATTTTAGCAATAAAAGTTTCTCTTGATCATTTCGTGATAAAATGGAAATGAAACAAAGAAGCATTGCTCGCCTGGAATAAAACGACTTTAATTTGACGTATATCGTGTGTCGCGTCGCTTTTCTGTTGATCGCGTCGTCAGGCTACTTGATCTTATTGGACTATTTCGCCAAGTGTTTTGTATTGGCGTGTATTTTTGGCGGACGATGCTCCATCGATTCATATTGGTTCATTTAAATAGGTGCAACAGCTGTTTGATGGTCACCATGGCGACGGTGGACGTCACAACATTGGGACTATGCAAAGTAAAAAGAACTTATCAGCCCCATCATTGGAAACTTTTAAGCAGCAAAGGTCGACCTTTCCGTCAGTAAAGGACACTCAGGTGGGTAACTTCGTCAAAGATTTCTCACTTACAATTCAGTAGCCGATCCACACTTGCACGCTTGTAAGTGACCTTTTCGCTTTACTTTCAATCGCCCGAAATTTCAATAGTAATAGAAAGTTTTTGTCATAGCCGAAAGAGGGCGCTCATGGGTCTGGCTCTCGGTACGACTCCGCTTCGCGCCGAACATTCACCCTACAGCACCGGAAAAGCTCGACTTCGGCGCATCGCGATGCTCTTTCGACTGGAACCGACACGTCACTCAAGTCGAAGGACGACAGCGATTCAGTGTGCAGCTTCATGAGTCCGGAACGCGCAATGAAGCAGTACATGCACAAGCTGACATCGTTCGAGCATCACGAAGTGTTTAGTTACCCCCAAATTTATTTCACCGGTCCGACAGCCAAGAAGAGACCTGGAGTAGTAGGGGGAAGCAACAATTGCGGGTATGACGACAGCCAAGCCTCTTACATCACTGTGCCCCACGATCATATTTGTTATCGTTATGAGATTCTCAAAGTCATTGGAAAGGGAAGCTTTGGGCAGGTGAGTCGTGCTTTTTTATCGTTTCTCTGTAGACTTCAGATTGAAATTTTCGTTACTGTGATTCTTCTATTGTTTTTATGCTCAAGGTCATCAAGGCTTACGACCACAAGAAGCAACAACATGTCGCGCTGAAGATCGTTCGCAATGAGAAGCGATTTCATCGACAAGCGGCCGAAGAAATTCGAATCTTAGAACACTTGCGGAAGCAAGACAAGGTCTGGGTCACGCCATGCTCCTTATTAAAAATATTAATTCTTAATATTTTCTGACTGCGTAGTGTTTGCTTTTATTCACATGGATAATTACAGTTTACTTTCGTAACTATATTATTGTTCGAAAAAAAAACAATCATAATTGTAATAGAATTTGATTTTTTTTGTCGCATTCCATTCGGTGATTTAATGTTGTTTTTTCTTGACTTGTAGGTCACTAATTTCTATTTCCATAGAAACTATTTAATATTAATTTTGGTTACGTCTTGCTCTTTTTTTGCTTGGTTATTAATTTTATTTCTGGTTTGCAAGGTGTGGGTGTTTCTACAAATACTCTATGATTAGGTCAAACCAACGACCTGGCTCGTAATTGCCAGTCAAACAGAGGGCAAGTTAGAGCTAGATTTTGTCTCTTCTATTAAATGTTCAGCTGTAAATAAAATAGAGTAGTTAAACAAGTATCTGTAAACTTGATGTTCTAATCATCGCTCAGCATCTACTTCCTTATTTGCTTAAAATAAATTTAGAGATTGCCTGAAGAACGCAGATCAATTATCGAGTCATTCATGAGAAACCAATCTAGCAATTGTTTGTTATTAATAGGCCTTCACCTACATGGCGATGACGCGGCGTGGTAATCACATGATTACATCATAATCATTTTTGTGTCTGGTAAATGTGTTATTTAAATGTTTAATGAATGAATATTGGTGACAAATAAGTTGATGAATGACTTGTTTTTGTTTTCTACGACCGGCAATTGTCAAGTGACTCGTTACAAAGTTTCAAACGAGTTTTCTCATCGCGGCCGACCAATACCGTGCTGGTCGCTTAAATTGAGAGGCACTTGCTGTGTTTTTTTGATAGAAACCGGATTGAAGTTCATATTTTCGCATGAACATGTTTAATTAACTACTTTAATTACTCTATTAAAACGTTTTGGTTTCGTTAAACAAATTTAACAGCTAATTTTCAAGTTTTTTGTGTAAGTTTTCAAAATTTCAATTCCCGGTTTTTGTAAACTTTTTGAAACCTAAACTCTAATTTTTTAAATTAAAATACGTTTTATCATTGTGCAATGAAAAAGCGATTGTGGTGATCGACTTTCTTTAAATACAAAATAACAATTTGACTTTGTGAATCGTGTGGTTTAGTTTTTGATATACATATTTATTTGCGGTTAGACCAAAACATTTCCTTGAAGCTGTTTGTGATTGCTTGCTGTAAAATTGTTCGCTTTGTAGAATTTGCTTTAAAACACTAATTGCTCACTGATTTCCCAATTGACTTTTAGTAAAATCCTGAAGATCAATACAAACTATAAAGGTTTTTGATATCACATGTCGTCGACCGTGTTTTGA
This sequence comes from Diplosoma virens, assembly GCA_963680785.1. NCBI lineage: Eukaryota > Metazoa > Chordata > Ascidiacea > Aplousobranchia > Didemnidae > Diplosoma > Diplosoma virens. The sequence goes on along the minus strand of OY796882.1, from coordinate 69,622,130 downwards.
TGCTTGCAGGACAACACGATGAACATTATCCACATGATGGAGAGCTTCACCTTTCGTAACCACATTTGCATGACTTTTGAACTGCTCAGCATAAACCTATACGAGCTCATAAAGAAAAATAAGTTTCAAGGTTTTTCGTTACAGGTTTGTCACGATGCTTTTTTTTAAACTATTGAAATTCCTGAGAGTGCTTCCCTAACGTACTTGTGTTACTTGAACTGCAATTGCCTTATTGTTTGTATTCGGCTAAAGCTATTTCTTCTATCTTGACTTTTCGATTATTTATTTGTATATTTGTGACACTTTTACCTTGTTTTAGCAACTTTAATTTTACGAACTTTCTAACCTTTTTTTCGATAGTTGTACTGTTCTTGCGCTACACAGTTTGTTAACAAGAATAAGGACATTTGATTTTTACTTATGCAGCTCGTCAGAAAGTTCGCTCACTCGATATTGCAATGTCTGGATGCTTTGTCTCGCAACCGTATCATCCACTGCGATTTGAAGCCAGAGAACATTCTGCTGAAACAGCAAGGAAGGTCCGGGATTAAAGTGAGTCAGCTTTCAACGCCGATACTTGTGTGTTCTCGGTGCTTTGTTTCGCTGCAACTTATTCTTTCAACGAAGGCGTGACGCCACTTACCAATGCTAATTAATTTAGCTGTAAAGCTGCAAAATCGATTTTGTTTTAGTTGGTGGCCAATTCGATCTTGATTTAATGTCTGCTATTTACTTGCAATGATTATTATCAATATGTTCCATAGTTTCACCGCACGTCAGCGCGTTCAAATTCCGTTGAGATTGTGCAAATCGCAAATGGAGCGCTAATTTGTCAGTAGTTCGCATCTAGCCGACGGCAATGTGTTGTGTAAATCGAGCCTACAGCTGTTGTGCTAGAGTGGGTCATCAATAACCCGGTCGTCATTTGAAGGTCATTGACTTTGGGTCATCGTGTTATGAGCATCAGCGCGTCTACACTTACATTCAATCCCGGTTCTATCGCGCGCCGGAGGTCATACTTGGAGCGCGCTACGGCATGCCAATTGATATGTGGAGCTTCGGCTGTATCCTCGCGGAACTGCTGACCGGATATCCATTACTTCCGGGAGAAGACGAGGGAGACCAACTTGCTTGTGCAATTGAGCTGCTGGGAATGCCCCCTCGTCGCATATTGGACCAATCAAAGCGCGCCAAAAATTTTATTAATTCTAAAGGCAATCCGCGTTACTGCCAGGTCACGACCCTCCCCGATGGGGGCACTGTGCTGGGGCCTGGCCGCTCCCGCCGCGGTAAGCTCCGTGCCCCCCCGGGCCAGAGGGACTGGGTATCTGCGCTTAAGGGGTGCGATGAGCCGTTGTTTACAGACTTTTTAAAGCGCTGTTTGGAATGGGATCCCTCTCTCCGATTAACTCCTGCTCAAGCACTTCGTCACGCCTGGTTGCGGAGGCGACTTCCGAAGCCCCCGGGTGCGCAACCCGGCCGCGCGGTGGACGGCTACAGCCGACAAACCGCCAGCAACAAAGCGAAGGACATTCCGGTCGTCGTATCTTCTACCAGAACCGTTTTACCAAAAATTCAAGGATAGCTTTTTGCAAGCGCTTGCTTTTTTAATTTTTGTTATTTCGTCATTTAGATATTTCTTGTCTTTCGATGCGCCTCTCTTTGAACGATTCGTGCTTTGCTTTAAACTTAATATAGTCTCTTATGATTATTGTTTTAAGTGTCTTTTAATGAAATTCTTGGTGCTTTCAATTTGTAATCATCAGCCGCTTATGGCCGCTAGTGTGTGCATCCCACCTTCTGATTATGCTTGTGACGTCAATATATTTGTGTAAATGTGTTTTGCTTGCCTTAAATTTTTTTTAGCTTTATAAATCGAGCTACTAGATGTTTCAAAAGAGTTTTAAAGCTTATTTCGAGCCATAGCCGCATGGCAACGTTTAACTTATAGCGTTTTGAGTTGACAATCTTTAATGACGAAGCATATCTACTTTTATCAATTTTTTACTCGTCGAGTTTACTTTCCATTATTCAAAGACTGTGTCAAGTGAAATGTGTTCGCGTTAACTAAAGTTCAAGTTTCCATCGCGTGTGCTAGACTGCAAAACAGTTCCTGCTTTCAGTTTTGAAATTTGCAATCCACATAACATGAAAGCGCCTCTCAATTTTATCAATGCGTAATCAACTTAATATTTCTGTCAAGATGTCGGGTGACCTTTGCGAGTCGAGCAGCATTATTCGAGCATACTGTCTTTGTTTTGTTAACAATACGAGCTTTGTGTCATGTGATAATCCTTTATTATTTCTTATATTCAATTACAACCTGGCCGCCTCGTGTTTACACTTCTGTTTATGGCTACCAGAATCTATTGGTTCATGGGAAACAAGTTATGTGCGTGTGGGGCAAGTACCTTCCCAGTTCGAATATTTTCCAGGAATTTATCTGGCGTTCCACCGTCTACTGTATGATTTCTATCAAACAAGTTCCGTTCCCTTTCTTTGAAGTGACCTCGTAATTGCTTGTGCGAGGATCGAACTCCTCACTCACAGCTTCCTGAACAGGAAACCAACGCTGAAGCAACAGGTGCTGGTTTTTTGATACTTTGCACTGACTGATGAAGTCTTTTGCCGTTCTGTTTTCATTAAGAATTTGTTGTTTTTTACCTTTTTTGACTGTTTGTTCTTACATTGTTACGTATGTATTTTTACGTCATAATGACGCATTTTTTGCCGCGATATGTGCGTAAAGATTTCTTTAAAAACTTGTCAAAGTCTAATTGAATGTGATAGTTTTATGGAGGAAGTGGTCAGTCTCTCGTCGCTCTGCGTGAGGTCGCTCAAAAGTGGATGAGAAACGTGCACTGTTAAAAAAATATGTAATTTTTACTGGAAAATCACGTAAAGTTTGACCGTAGAACATTTCAAGTAAAAATCCGTGGAATTTGTTTCAAAATTAACGACCGTAAAATTATTTACTCGAAATACGTTAAATAATAATTTTTTTGTCCTAAACTATTTTAAGAACAATTTTCAATGGTTTACGTAAAATTTATGTATTAAGTAAAATTAATCATCGTCCCTAAAATTGTTAAAAAACAATTTTTAAAAATTAATGTTTAAATTCATGTAAAAGAGCAAACCACCGCAGCATAAAGTTTAATTTTATATTGGGATCAAATTCCTATGTTTTCAAAAAATAGAAGACGACAAGCAGCAAAACTGAGCACCTTTGCTTGTCTTAAAGCTCAGGAGATTTTTTAAACTGTTTTCGGCTACGTCTTAAATCAGGGATGTCCAACTAGTCACAGTATTCAGCTGCTTACTCAAGTTTTTTTAGTTATATTTTTATAACCGTATCGAATTGCTGTCATAGTAACATATAAGGAAACAAGGTAAATACGTCAGTTGCTGCATTGAGTGACGTTCAATGAACTAATCTATGAAAATTTTTGTAAGCAAAGTTTACCATAAAGACGCTTGCCCCAAGCATCAGTTTTAGTATTTACATTCTTTTGAAATTAAATTAATATTGAATATGTTATTTCCACACATTTTTTACAATATCGAGTAATAGCTGTTAATGACTTATTGGTGGTATAGGTAGTAACTTTGTACCAATGTGGATTGTGGAGTGCATGGTTTGGAATAAGATTACTGTAGTAGCAGCGATGCTGCTGGTGATAAAAGAAGAAATCGTATAGATTTATTTGGAGGGTGAAAAAAGGATCAGACATTTTTAAAGATTCTAGATTCAATCTAAGAATTCAACATATCTCTTTCAGAAACGAGTTCAATTGTACTTTTGTACTGTATAGTCCTGTGAAGTTTGGAGAAGCAATTAACAATTTGAAGAGGTTTTTGGGTTGCATTTACCTTTTGGTGTCAATTAACATAATCATACCGAAAGATTTTTTTCCTTCTTGAGGCACCTTGATGTCAATTGCCACCGAAATTACTAAAAGGAATGTGGTAGGACAAGAGTTGCACCGTTAGCCAAGGAAAGTGTCGCTCTTAGTCGGCGAAGCTCAGCTGGCTGGATGCTTGAAAGTGTTGATAGGCAGTCAATTGGAGTGGGACGCAGGCATTCAGTGACAATGCACCAAGCGTCATACATGACACGGTCTATTAAAAGCGAGTGTTAGCATTGTGATACCAAATTCGTCCGCAGTACTCAGCTGTTAAGTAGTGCAGAGATAGGGCAGCTTTGCACAGTCTTTCAGCAGCAGCACCTCATTCTGAGCCTGCAAGTTGCTTCAGAGTGTGACGCGCTGATACAGTTTTTTTGCTCAATGCCACAAGATGATGATGGAACGTGAGCAATCTGTCCACAATTTATTTTATTATTTCTATCCCTATATTTATCCTTCTGACTCGCAGGAAAGCAACGCAGGCGCTATACATAGGGCAAGCAATTACCCCGACCTGCTTCCGGAGATGCCAAGATATTGCTGTCCGCTTGTGATTTTAATTGAGATAATGACTTTAATTTAGAACTGCTTGTCAAGACCACCAAGCAGGGTAATGTGTGGTAAAGTGTCTTTCCTAAGGACACAACAGAATGGCGCGAGTAGATTTTCAACCGAGACCGTGTCGATCACGATCCCGGCGCTTTAACCACTCAACCACGCTGCCAACTCGACGACGCTGCCGACAAAATATGTGGGGTTGAATAAAATGGTAAAAGTCTAATGCTGTTGTAAACATTTAGCTCACGTTTGGCCTTTTCGTTGTTTAAGTAAAATGCTGCCGTCACCGTCTTAGTGTGCTAATCCCTTCAAAGACCTTTCAGTTTTTAAGGGAATGCAACAATGCTGGATTGTCTGCGCAGGTAAACTTTAAGAAAATCGTGGAGGGCAGATATAGATGTAAATATAAAAAGATTGAAAAGGAAAGGAGCCAGACCGATCTTTGAGGAACGCCGTTTTTCAGATGAAGAATCTTGCTTTGCTTGCTGCACCAGTAGTACAAGTGAAACCTCGTTTTTGACAACCTCAATGATCATTTTAACCATGTGCTTATCTGGCAGAAGTCTCAAGCAGCTTGCATGCGATGATGCCATAAAGAGTCATATGCCGCTGTCAGATCGACAAATTGACAAAAAAATCCTCGATGTTTTCTGTTAATAAAATAACTTGATCCACAGTTGAGTTTTCGCGTCGAAACTCATCCTGGTCTCTAGGGAGCAATGGATCTATAATTGGTTCAACGCAGGCGTAGATAAGTCTTTCGAGGATCTTGCAGGAGACACAGAGCAGAAAAATTGGTCCAAAAACTCTTTATAATTTCACCCATTATGAAAGGTTGAAGATTCCTGCCTTAAATAATTTAGTCAGCCAAAGCAACCAAAATATAAGGACGGCGGAAGCGGGTCAATTTTTTCCTGCCCTGCAATATTTATAGAACTCGGGGTCCTGTGAAATTTTTGAAACAGAACCATTTTATTAGATCTGTCTGCAATTATATAATGTCGACCCAAATTAATCCAACAAAGTTTGCAGAATATCGCTTTAAACAAAGACTTGAAAAAAGTGACATAACAAATAACAGTAAGGGGCAAAATTTAAAAAAAAGTAGGCTACTTTTTGGTTGAAAAGGCGGTGTTAAGAAATAAAAATTTTAGCGTATTAGAAAAACTTTTACTACAAACTTGGTAAAAATCCAAAAAAAAACGTCTTCCCTTGCATTTAAACGCAAATATCTAGTTTAGTGTAAAGTGAAAACAAATAGGCTTTTGTCATAAGCGTTCAATCTTTTTAAGCTAAAAACCAAGAATATTTGCAGGTCAAGAAAGTGAAACCCCACCGTTGGCTCACCATTAAGAGTTTTTTTTTGCTCAAAGTTTTTACTGAAATTTTTTGTAATACACTAAAAATTGAACTGCCTTTTTTACTAGATTTTTCTTCTCCGGCCAAAGCATTTTCGGCCCTCCCGGCCCGCCAAGTTTTCATACTTTCCAGGGCAAATGCTCTTTTTTTTAAAAGCGAAGAAAACCAAAAAAGGTCTTTTTTAAATCAAAAGCGAAAAAGTGGGAAACCGAAGTTATAGATGGAACAATTTTTTAAAAAATTGAAATTATAGTGTTTGAAATTCACGAGAAAGATTTTAAGCTAGTCTGGCATAGGCTAATGACTATTATTAGGGAGGAGGCTAAAAATTTAAATTCATATGAGGACCTTCAAAAAAATAGAATATCCGTATAGATAAATATGTTCATATTATAAAAAATTGTTTTTTTCAAAAAAAACATAGGATGGGTGTAATAAATTTCGATGAGGGCGCAAAGTCGGCAGCGTGGTCAAGTGGTTAGAGCGCCGTGATTGTGATCGACATGGTCTCGATTCAAAACCTACTTGCGCCATTTTGCTGTGTCAATGGAAAAAATACTTTACGGCACTTTTACCTGCTTGGTGGCCTTAACAAGCAGTTTTAAATTTCTGTCATATCTCTATTAAATTTCTAGCGAACACCAATATCTTGGTAGCTGCGAAAGCAGATCGGCCCGAGTTATTGCATATGTATTAACGCCTCCGTCGCTTTCCTGCGAATCAGGAGGACCAATATAGAGATAAAATAAAAAATAAAAATAAAAAACATGAAAAAACAACAAATTTTAATTTAGAGCAATGTTATTTCATTCAAAGCGACAAAGCATTTTCAAATGATACAGAGCATCAAAATAAAGTATTTTTTAAATTTATACAAGAATTAATTTCTTATATAGCTGCAAAATGCTAATATTATAAATGGTAGATACCAACGTTTACCAGCATTGCCAATGAGAAATACTTGCATTAATTCAGCTCTGTTAAAAAACAATGGTGCTGTATATTTTATTATGGCAAGTGCCGAGCCAATAATAAAAATATTTTTGAATTTTTTGTTATCAAGTGATAGATGCTGAAGCCCGAAAATTTGCGGTTTTGATGACTTCTTGACTTCGAAATAGACCACATGCCGAACTATTTACTTTTGCAAATATACTTTTGTTTAATGTCTATAAAAATGTTTCAAAAATTTTTTTGGCATTGATACAAGCAAAGCCCCTAATAAAATTTACTCAAGCTTTTTGCTAGATGAAACGACAAGCCATGAGTCTGTTTTACGATAATAAAGTATATTGATTGCTTAACCAGACTTTTTTTTACTAAGTTTGGTCACAAATCCTTAACAACTAGTAGAACAAAATTTTTGTGAAAAAATAATAGTCCTGCTATTGTGCAGTTATTGTTTTCATTAAAAATGTTTAAATATTTCTTATTCTTATGAGCACATTAAAACACTCTGGCATAGCCTACAATGCTCACATTATGGCACATATTGTTCTATCTTTGAGTTAAATTAATTGCTTGACTGTGCTTTGTGCAGTGGTGCACTGCTTAGAATTGACCTAATTGAGCTGTATTTAAGTACAATATATTTCAATAAAATGATGTTTTCCCACAAATTGATCCCACAAATGCAATTGCTATACAATCAGCTAATATTTCTTTACCTGCTTTAAAATTTGATAGCCTGGAATGATCAATAAACTGTTTTTTAAAGGTTAAATTATGTAGCAGCATAAATCTAACTCAAATTAACAGATTCTCTGGTTGATTGCCTCTTCCTTTTTCTGTTGTGCTTTCTACTACTTACAAATTTCCTACTTCACAATGTTTTTTATGGCGGAGCTGAAATAAAAGATACTGATACTGATTGACTTATACTCAAATTTTTTAAGGATTCATTCAACAATTATGCAATATAAGTTGTTTGGTGTTGGAAACTTTGATGAAAATATTTTTGGATTTTTCACCAAACACGGTTTAGAAAAAGTAGATTACATCTCAATCCCAATAAAGAATTTGGATAAATCAAATGTTGGATTTATAAACTACGAATTAAAGATAGGCGTGAAAAAGCTAATTAGTTAGGGAGGTTTTTGAAAAAGCCAAGTAGCATGATTTAATAAATTAAAGCTAAAAGAAGAGTTTAAAAAATATCACAAAAGCAATCTGGATGTGCCAAAAAATACATCTGTAGGAAAGCTCACAAAATAAATTAGAAAAAAATATGTTTTACCCAAATAACCAAATCAAATTAATGCAAACAGTGTAACGTTTAAACCAGGGTTTCCCAAACTTCTAGTTCATCGGTGGACACTGTAGCAGGTTTGCATGTACCCCCAAAATTTTGTGACGTTTCTCTAAAAAAAAAGGTTTTTACGTAGTTAGAATCAGCCATAATTTTCCCCCAATTCATGCCCAAAATCAAGATGATCTTTGAAAAAAAAAGGTCTTAACTTTGAATCAGATATAAATTTTCCCAATTCATCCCGAAAATCAAGTTGATCTCTAAAAAATGAAAACTCTTCCCTTTTCAGCAGCCACAAATTTTCCCCATTCAAACCCAAAATCACGGTGATCTGTAAAAAAAAGTCTTTCCTCTTAATTGTCCTGTTTGACGTAATTACAATCGACCGGATTCGCAAATTCTAGACATTTGAGTCTATTGTTTCTTCCGGATACGGAATTTAACTTAAATAAGGACATTCTCTCACATAATAATGTACCCCTTGAGAAGCCTAAATGTACCCCAGTTTGGGAACCCCTGGTTTAAAAAGAGATTTACAATATACAAAATTATATAGTTGTCGATTTGTTACACCACAAGAAGTAAATATAATTGCTTAATCAAACTGGAGTTAATTAAACATAAAGCAAAAAGTTCTGTGGCATTATGTCAAATACCACAGAGATACATGCTTGTCATTTCCCATAAGTAATAGCCTAAATATTTTGCTTGATGAAAAGTTAGAAGAACAGGTAAGTAGGAAGGTCATACCGTGTTTCCCCGAAAATAAGACCTAGCCTAAATTTTAAAAATGATTTTAATATAAGCCCTACCCTTAAAATAAGACCTAGTCGATAGCTCGACACGAAAGTTTAGGTGCAAAAATTTGCCAGAAAATTCAGTTAAATAAAAACTCCGTTAAAATTTCTGAATCTAGTGACTTGTAAGACATTCCAGAGGATGATGATATGGTCATTTTTGAATAATCTATGTTTCGCAGTTTTTTAAATAACAACGTGTAAGTAAAGTAAAGGGATATCGGTTTTCATATTTTGAATATTTGAAAATCTCGTAATTCTTTACTTTGTAATTTTGTTTTTGATAAATGAAAATAAAAGACGTCCCCCAAAAATAAGACCATTGTTATTTTCCGAAAGAAAACTAGTATAAGACCCTGTCTTATTTTCGGGGAAACACGGTATTGACGGCGAATACAATCAACAAGTTCCAGTTTACAACTACTTTTGTCATTCTGTTGTCTCCTAGCAGTTTTAAATTACCGTAGATCTACAATCATATCTAAATATCTAAATAAATATAAACTATAATTGCAATGGTCTGCAAAAGCAAACTGGAAATCAAGGTGAAAGCCAAACTTCTGACCATAATATTTAATTCCTTCTTTTTTCAATAGAACTGGCAGTTTAAAGAAAACGTCTTTTAAGTTTTATGAGAATTTTAATGTATAATTTGTGTCTTCTGGAAAGATAGTTGAGGGAAGTTTACTTACCAAACCAGAGTGATAGGATCGCTTTAAAAATCGGTAAGTTATATCACCATATTCAAAAACCTTAATCACTTGTCCGATATAATACCGTACACTTTTTTTGCACACAATCGGATTAGGGCAAATTCATCTTCTTTAATCTCGCTTGCAATTCTTCGTCATCGGGTATGCTCCTGTATGAACTGTTCTCCTCAACTAATAAAACGGTGATGGTATTTCGTAAGGGTCAAACTCAACCAACGTAGTTGTAATGCGTATACAAATGGTCTGGCTAATTTTTGTTATTTTTTGTGTTTTTTATAGTCTCATTTGTCTCAGGAGTGGATTGTCATTTTCACCGACCTTTTTTTTCTTGGAGCTGCTTTGGTGGATGACCGAGCGTTTTCGGAGGTAACATTTAGAAGGGGTTGAGTTTTAGAAAAAATGATAAAGAGCTGTCCAAAACTTGATGTTCCTGGCTGAATGATTGCTGGTGTTTTGATTGGCTGACACTGTCGGCAACATGACTAGCAACAAGCCTTTCAATAATAGGCTATCTGATGGTAAAAACTCCAATCACTAAAAATGTCACGGTCGAAAGGAAAAATTCTCGCCGCCCGTTTACTGGTGTAAATGCTCTACGTAGGAAAAGCCCTTCCAACTATACCAGGAATGTCATCGATAGTCATTGTTTTTATTCTGTTTTCTTTCATTCAACAATCACAAGTACTATTGTAGAAACGATCAAAAGGCCCATAAACTGCCCCATCAAGCGGTTGCAGTTTATGGGAGCAATGGGGTGGGAATGCAAGCAAGATGATACCTTGCTCTTTAGCATAGTCAATGGTTTCCAAGGTAGCATAATAATAATAATAATAATAATAATAATAATAATAGTAATAATAATAATAATAATAATATTTATTTGCCAAACGCACAAACATAAATTTTATAATACACACACACGGTAATGTAAAAGAAAATTGAAATATGTGTGAAGGCAGGGGGCACCGAAGAACATACGTTATCAAGTCAAGTGCCCATAGCTTTGTTGGTTGTCCAATAGCAATAGCATTTTATTGTCATTACTAAGTCTAACATGTGATACAAATTGTTTCATCCAGAAAAATGTTTTATCCAGAAAAGAGTTAGCTAACCCAAACCCTAACCATAAAAAAAAAGATCTTTACTGTGATTTTGAGACAAAAAACGAAATATTTCAGATAGAATCAAAGTGAAGACCTTTTTTTAAACCACTACTTTGTAGGAACAAATTTTTTTCTTTTAACAAACGTCCCGATTTACCCCTTGGAAATATAGCATGCCTACTTAAACTAAAGCAACTTAAAGTCTCGTGTCTCGTCTTATCTTGATCTCAAAGCATCTTGTCTCGAGTTAACCTCTGGCAAAAGTTTTCAATCTTTAGTAATACCGGTACCCAATTCATTCAATTAACATTTTAGGAAGACATTCGTACCGCTAGCTCTCAACCAACTTTGCCAAGTTACTTGTTTATTCAAGATCTAAATCCAATGAAAAAATTAAAGTAATTTTTTTTCGTGTTTTCGCGTCTTTTATGCTAGTTTTGGTTCAAACATATAAAAGTCACCGATCAATAGGTTGAAAAAAGTTGCCTGTTTTGATCAATCATAAATTTGAAAAATTTTAAAGTCGACTTGTAAATAAATAAATTGATTCATTGATGACGTTGATAGACGATAATACTCCTGGAGAAAATAATTCAGGCGTTCGTTGTACTGCAAACTGAGAATCCAAAATGCCTTTTGCTGTTGATCTTTTAGTGGTAAAATGTCACACTTCTGATCAAAAGAAATTCCTATTAAACAATAAGAACCTTTAGAATTTTTTAAAAGGTATTGAGCTAAAAAATAACCGAAGAGCAAAATTTTAACAGCATTGCAAGAAGTTTTTTGAGGCAATTTTTATTCGCAAACAGCCAGTCAAAATAAAAAACTGTAGATTTCTAAGTTAAGCAACTTACTTAAGAGATTGAACACCCCAAGATAAATCACTTCAAAACACGATTTACATTTTTAATAGAGCCGAAATTGTAATAATTACATTATTAACGTTTTGTATAAAATACTCGAAATGTCAAAATAAAAAATGATTCGGCTTCTTGCAATTAGGGGTGGGGGGATTTTTTATCTTATAATTGTATAAACGTTCCAGCCATCATGCTTCGAAGATTTAGCGTTCCTCAACCTTGTGCAGTCTTACATACTTTGTGATCTTTTTAAGTTTTATATAGCCTTTGAACCTATTTTCGCTTTTGTAGATATAGATTTAAAAAGTAGATATAAAGCATTATTACGGAACGTTGGTTCGAGTAAACTTGCAATTCAGGTCTAATTAGCAGATGATTGAAGATATTGACAAAAATTCTCTGGTTAGATCAGTGTTTCTCAACCTGTGTGCTGCAAAGATTTCCAAGTGTGACGCGAAACTTTTTGAACATTTGCCCATTGCTGCTTAACCTTTTTTTAGTGGACTCTACTTTTTAGGGAATAAAAATCAAGAAACCTGAAACAGATTCAAAGTGAAGACCTTTTTCTTTCTTTATCAGAGAACACTGCTTTTTGGGGACAAAAATTAAGTTTTGCACCCTGGCCTAAGTATGCTGTAAATTTTAAAAAAGGTCCAAAAATGTGCTGCGCTGCCAAACGGTTGAGAATCGCTGCGTTACATTGATGATGGGTAAAAAATATAGGCTTGTAGTTAGCGCTCTGTGGTGGTTGGAAGCATTTGAATACACATAGGCTTAGTTAATTTTTGTTTTTTGTTGCCTGCAGGAAAAAAGTTGAAGCCAATTTGTTACCTACCCGAAAATATTTGCTTTTAAAACAAGTTTGTTAATTTGCCACTTGGGCAGCGGAGTTGATGCGCCGTAATTGTAATTGACACGGTCTCGGTTTGAAACCTACTTACGCCATTCTGTTGTATTCTTGGGAAAGACACTACAGCACTTTTCCCTACTTGGTGGTCTAGGCAAGCAGTTCTAAATTTTAGTTATTTATTCTTATTAAATTTCAAGCGAACAGCAATATTTTGGCATTTCCAAAAGCGGATCGGGATAATTACTTACCAGTGGCGTGCGGTCAGGGCATGCAAGTCATGCTTTACATGACCAACAAACTTTTGCGTGATGACCTTTTTTTCGACTTTATAAAGAACACCACGGTTTTGAGACAAAAAAAGGAGAAATCTGAAACTGATTCCAAGTGAAGACCTTTTCTTTTTTTTAAAGAACATGATTTTGCACGAAAATTGGTTTTCGTCCTAGAATCTTAGACAATTTTTTTGACCTATTTGTAAAGTCCGTAAAGTGTTGCATGTTAACTGAATGACCAGCATTGGCATAACAACTGCATGACCAGCCTCAGTGGTCACCGCACGCCACTGTTACTTACCCTATGTATTAGCGCCTCCGTCGCTTTCCTGCGAGTCGAGAGGATAAATATAGAGGTCAAAAGTTTTGGATATCAGAGCTTTGTGACAAAAATTTGACTACGTTACTGGGCTGAATATTTTTGTGGCATAATAGCAATTATAGAAGCCTTATGTTAAGAAATAAAACAGTTTCCCTCGCGTTTCATGAACGGTGACCACGCGATTGTTGTGCCTTGTGCGTTCGATAAAACAATCACAAAACTAAGGTCGAAGACTTCAACAAGTTTCGATTTAAAGTCTTAACATTTACGGTCATCGTTTAATGGCTTTAAGCTGAGGTAAATTAACAAGAAAAACATCTCAATGCCGCGAGCGGGAAAATCAATCGTCGATTGCAACGCTCCGCGCGCGGAGTTGAATCATAATAAGCTCAGTCGCGGCAGCGACGGTCACGTGACGTTCTCCGTAACTCTCTTGGTGGAGCGAAGCATAACTGAGACGAGCGAGAAGAGCGAGTCGCTTCGATCGATACAGATCGATCTGCTCACCGCAGCGCCAGGTTCGTCCTTGAGGATCATCACAGCATCTACACACACGAACTTGTTGGCTTAAAAAAGCATAAGCACACCACTGGGGGCGCCCAATAGCACACGACAAACGACCTCATCGACAATTTCACGACTGAATAAACACAATAATTGACGCAATAAAAAAGCTTAATGCGACAAGTCGTCAACAAGTCACAAATGAGAAAAACAAAATGTAAGAAGCCTATAAGTAGTGCAAATGTTAACAACATTCATACGTGTCGAACCAAGAAAACACCTGCACATACAGTGTTAGTGATGGAGAACAATTAATGACGCAAACAGCGCATTTAACAGGGTTAAAAAAAATAAACGAAAGTCGAGATGTTTTATTGTGGTCGAATTCTGGGATGAAAAGTCCCGACTTGCGGAAGGAGGATCGCGACCGCACCTCGACAGGTCAGAGGCTTTTCCAAAGCATTTTTCAGGTCGATTTTGTTCATAAACGTCACCAAGACCTGAAAACAAAAAGGTTTTATCAGAAATGATAAACAGCCATTATATGAGTACAAACATGGTTAAGTTCATATGAGACAATCATTTGTTCCGTTTTATTTGCAATCAGTTTGATTCGTGTCACTACTGGACGTTAAAACTGATTACGAATAAAGAAACCGAGAATAAACTATATAAATGTACTACGCCAGCATTTCATCCAGAGATATTTGAATTTAAATAATAGTTTATATTCGTGCGTTTACATTGTCATAATTATTCAATAATGCTTTTTTCTGTAATATAAAAGTTAATTTATAATATCGTATGTAAATTGTAATTAGTCCATCCCTAAGGCAACACTGGTGATTTAAACACGAAACATTTGATTTGATCGCGTCGGAGTCACCAATGTGGCTATCGCGATCGACCAATTACAATTTAAACACGATACTAAGAATTAACTTATATATTATAGACGAAACTATTATTGAATAATTTAAATACCGACTTTTATAAACTTTTTGTGAAGCAATCGACAACGATGATTGTTTTGAATAGTTGAAATTGAAGTCTGGGTTCGACTGCACCGCAACTGGTGGCAATACCAAAAAAATAGCAAGGTATATTTATTCAAACTGACGTCTCGTCGATCAGAAATCAACCGACATCTTCAGAGACATCAAAATGTTCACAGTAACAATTGCTAAAAGCAAGTCATCACTAATCGTAGAAATGCACCCAACATGAAACAGCGGGAGGGCTACTTCATCGATCGCTACCGGAACAAAATTAAGTAACAAAGCATGACAATCATTACCGAACAATTTCCAGCGCATGCCACTCCCGAGCAAAGAATAATCTACTTTAAAAACACAGCAATCAATCGTACAATTGCAATATTGAAGTTTCAAACCAAAGTAATCAAGAACAACTGTAACTGTTCAAATTAATAACTTGACAAGGGCGCACTAAAATATTCAATTATAATCCAATAACTTCAATAAACCAAAAGGAAATTACCGTCGTTTCTGTTTATTTTACTCTATTCGATTTGCAAATCATCTTTTATTATAATCAGTTTTAACGTTTAAAAATATTACTTTCCCCCGTTTTATTATGTGATCCATAATTATCGAATGCTCGCAAAGCACTGATAGGTCCGGCCTCTGGTATTGAAAACATCGTTTATGTTCCATTAACCTAAATTTTTAAGTCAGTTTGGTTTGTCCAAAAAAGATGAAAGAATCAGAACAAGAAAATTGATACATTAAACCAGAAAGTTCATCTTTTTCACCTAGTCTTTGGGAGAAGGAACATAATTTTTCATAATTTTGTACGGTTTTAAGAGCAACGTTTATAAAAAATTGATTCAATAACCTTTAATTTTTTTTCATTTATTCTACGAACATATGGTTAAATGGTGGAGCTCTAACAAATTTTGTCTCATATTTATTAGACTCAATTGAACGGAAATTTTCTTTAAGCAAATATGTTCGAGGAAAACCATTGAGCATTAAAATTCGTTGACTGTTCATGTGTGTGATTTTTGTTTGTTTTTGTTTGAAATGTGAGTGTTTACTGTTAGTCGTCGATTACGTAGCGCATTGGCTATAGACAGACGAAGCATCGGCTTAAATGAAAACACCTTACTGGTTTGTTTTAGGGTTTGGTATTATCATCAGTAGAGCATTTGTAACAAGAAGTGATGGCCTTACAAAAAGGGGGGCCACTATTTAGTGTTCCAAAGCAAAGCAATTTCTAAAAAAAGGTCATTGTTAAAGCGGGGCCCATTTTTAGCGTATGAAAACAATCTCTAAAAAAGGTCTTCAATTTAGGGGAGGGCCACTGTTGAGTGTTTAAATCAGTGTGGTCTCTAAAAAAATAGTCATTGTTTTAGGAGGGAACACTTTTTAGTGTCTCAAAACAAAGTTATCTCTAAAAAATTTTTTATTTTTATTTTATTTTAAGACATGCCATCGACGTCCTGGTGCTACTACGAAAAAATAGAGCAACATCTTGTGTAAGGGGTGGCACTTTTTGATGTATTTTAGGGGGGTGGTGCGGCCGCACCGTTTGCACCCTATTAAAGTCATCGTTGGTAACATGATTAGTAAGTTTGTTACATATTACAAAAAACTTTTCGAATATTTTTACGAATTGATGGTAATTTATCCAGGCTACCCGACCTCTCCTAGACGATAAAAAGTAAAACATCAAGGATTGGGGCGCATAATAATTAGAAGTTTATCTGAACTTTAATTTCTTTATAGTCTTATTCCTTAGTAAGTTTCACAAGTTTTTTCAGCACAATTTAATTTTTTTACTAGAAGATTTAAGATACGAAAATGTATTATATTTTTTGCAGTTTTAAATAGACCAAAAGTTTAGAATAAATTGTTCTGCTTACTGTTAGACTTAGTCATGAATAAGCTTCGCAAACGGCTGCTTAGCGAAGATGCGGTTGTAAGCGGCTTTATCGGTTATTGGAAAGCGCAACGCCGAAATTAAGTTGAGAAGCGAGGAATTTAATTTCCACGAGACAAGCTAATTATTCAAGTTGGAACCTTATACAAACTCGTCAGAACTTTATTGTAAAACTTGCTTACAGCCAAGTGAAAAGGCTAGTCATTATGTTTTTAAATAGCTGTTTTATTATAGGTTATCAATTTAAAATTTTATTCGTTTTTTTTAGCTTCTAAAATATAAAAAAATTATAACTCATAGCAAATATTCCAAACTGCCGCACTGAGAAATTTTAAAATACAATTATTTAATGTAACCGTGAGAAACTGCAGGCAACACTGCCGTAAGAAGGGGTCGGGTACGCTTCGATGCCGCCGACTCGATGCCAGCCCAACTCGATGCCAGGCCAACTTGATGCCAAAATATATAGTTTAACTTTCAAGTTGTTGTTTACTAGTAGTGTATTAGTGGTGTCGGCATCGAGTTGGCAACATCGAGTTGGGCCATTTCCCGTAAAAAGTACGGTAAACCAAAGTCTTGAAAATTTTTATTCTGCAAAACTTTTACATCCTTTTATCCCTCTCTACAATAATGCACTAAAAATTAGTAGCAATCTCCTAATAACGCAAGTGAAAAACTTTTTTAAAGCTTCAGTTGAACTTCAGACACAATAATCATTGAAATAAGATTATCGTGATTCGTGTATGCCGAATGCGTGGTTGCAGCATGCTCGGCTCATGCTTTTATTTTATTCACTGTGCTCCGCTTCCCATAATATTTATCGTGTGAAATTTTGTGCAATGATGTTTCTGTGTCCCACGGTCGGTGATTTAGATATTCGGTCATCCTCACCATATACAGTAGAGTTGCCATACCGTCCGGAATTTCGGACAATATTCTTCAATGTCCGGAATTTTAAAGTGTCAGAATAAGATTTTAAAATGACAATAAAGGACATGAAACTCGTATGTTTGATGCCTTAGGTTGATGGAAGACCTTTTTTTTTTTTTTTTGGTCTTCATCCTAGAATTTTAGACAATTCTATTTTCTCCGCCCCTCCAAAAATTTTTTTGGCTGGGTCGCCTATGTCTGTCCGGAATTCCGCCTATTCGGATATGGTAACCCTATATATAGTGATGTGGTTGTGCCACTCAAGAGACAGGCGACGAAATAATGTGTAACGTGATAGCACAACCCTGGAGCAGAGACGTGTTCTTTATTATGATTAATTAACACATTTTATTTTAATAAGTTTTGTAATATTGTGTTAGGGTTAGTTTTAGAATAAACCTTCTAATCCTAACAGTTTTGTCGTCGGAAAAGTAAGCCACGTAATTTATGAGTTCTTGATTTCTAATCAGCTCAGACGCTCCTACCCAGGGAGACACGCAGTCAGTTAGAAGAACGCCAAAAAAATTATAAATAATTAAAAATTGCTTAAAGTTTAAGTTGTCCGTCAAGCAATCTAGCTTTTACAATAGTCATTAGCTGATCAAAAGTATCAATGGCCAGGGGCGCCGGAAGCGGGGAGCACAGGGAGCAGATAGTGGCCTTTAAAATTTGCAATATATAAGCATTGGGTTAGATATTTCTCTGCAATCAAATAAACTCAACCAAAATTAAATCAGACAAAGTTTATTATAAAAGAGTGATTGGAGAACTGCAAATAACAGTAAGTTAGCAAGGCCGCAAAATTGAGAAAAAGAGGCACTTTTTTGGTGGATAAGATACACATAATAAATTTCAACGTTATGAAGAAAACTCATGGGTGTTTGGATCCCACTTTTTTGGTCATGACTAGTTTTTTTGGACGAAAATGACGAAATCGAACACAATTTCAAAGTGAGAACTTTATTTTTTTATCTTTTTGGCCTTTGCTTCGAATTGATGTGACATTTTGCCATTTTTATCCCATAAAATTAGTGAGACCAAAAAAAGCTTTTCACTTTACAACTGTGTTCGCTTTCGCAATTCTCGTCCCAAACAACCTAATAAAGAACAAAAAAAAAGGTTTTCACTTTAAATAGAAGTGGCATTTCAACGTCTCTATGACATGCTACAAGATTATGATTCAGTCAATCGTCGATATAATTTTGGCAAAAATGTATTGTTCGCCAGAAAATATTTTGAGCTTGGGTGGCTATGTCTTCAACTATATTACGAACGCTTAGCTTTCTATTTCAGACAATTTTATTTACTTTTGAAACCTTAACTTCAATTTTTTTTATCCAACAAAATGGAGTTTTTGTTTAAAATTTTGCCCTCCAGCCAAAAAAACTTTTGCCCCCCCGTCAATGGCCAAAGGCCAAAAATTATTGTTCCATGTAATTACACAAAAAAAGCTTTAACCTTGTGCGAGATCGATTTTATGAATTTACATTGTCAATTTAGGAAATAAGTATTCGAGTACTTTCTTATCAATGACGCAATAGTACAAAGCAGAACTAACACAGCATATTTATAATTAAGTAGTAATTTTAATTTGCTTTGAAATCTAATCATGAATAGGTTGGCGTTGCTTTGTATGATTTCATTTTAACAGGATTGCTTTGCTAAGTACATATAAAACCCTTCTTAAAATAATTGCGATTGTTACGTGGCATAGACAAGCGTGTTAAAAACTCGGATATATTCCGAGAGTCTAGCAGTAAATTTTTTAACTGAAAGAAAAAACGCATAAAATAAAACTGCAAAAATTAGCTCACTAAAAGAGAAAGATTATTAAAGACTAGATTTAAAAACATTGGACAGTTTATTAACTTTTTTAATGGAGGAGCAAAAGCCATTGGGAACCTTTTTTCCAAATTAGTAGGAAGGCGGAGTGGTCTCGCAAGTGCAGCTGCTTTACAGTAGAGGCGCAAAGTTATTATCAACGACTGTATTAGGAGCTTTGGGATTTGGTCAAGTAAATTAGCTGATTCCAACAGTTTATAAATATAATTAGATTGGTAAAATATTTGGCAGCGGATCAAGCTCGGCTTTTGATCGGACAAGCAAAAACGGAAAAGCAAAGGAACTCCAATGTGTTCGAACGTTAAAGCGAATACACAAAAAATTTGATAAAGTTATTAATCAATCAGTTAAATTAGTGCTAGAGAACCAATGCTGATTGCTTTCCATAAGATTCATCTAACAAGTACTTAAAAATGACATTCTATAAAAGTACTTGCAACAAACTATATTGAAGATGCAATCAATAAGCAACAATTTGACATCAATACATGACCGTTTTTCCAATGTTTGCCAAACTTTTTTAAGTCGCGACATATATTTTATTGTAAAAAAATTACCGGGCACGTGACCGCACAAAAATCGTTGAAAATCAAATAAAGATAAAAACGTAAACGTTTCCTAGTCCTTTTAGATTATCAATCAAAAATTGTCACTTATGAGAGGCAGAAAGTTTAACTGTAAATAGAAAAATATCTTATATAGATTTGTTTTTTATTAATCAGTGTTTATTAAAGTTTTTATTCAAACTAAAATTTTTTGTTTCAGATTAAATTTTATGTGTTTAATAAATGTGTTAATAAACCTTTGCAAAATGGCTACTCCTCAAGAGAAGGCACAATGTGTATCCTGGTTTATTGAGACAAAATCGGATGTTCAGGCTCAGCGAAAATACAGAACTAAGTATGGAAGAGATCTACCATCAGGTCCTTCAATTCATCGATGGCACAAGAAATTTATAAAGACAGGGTCAGTGTTGGATACAGTTGGAAACGGGCGACCAAGAACATCTGGAGAAATTGTGCTTTCTCTTGAGGAGTAGGCATTTTGCAAAGGTTTATTAACACATTTATTAAACACATAAAAATTTAATTATAACAAAAAATTTCATTTTGAATAAAAATTTTAATAAACACTGATTAATATAAAACAAATCTACGAGTATATAAGATATCTCATCAACTGCCTTTGTAATAAATTTTTTAAATTGTAACAAGACTTTATGGACAACCTGTATTTTTCACAGGCAACGGAAGGCAATTATTCCATAACAATTGGGAAGCAAGAGCCCAATCAAAACAGTATGTTGCGTAAAAAACTAATCAACTATTATTAATTTAAGAATCATACTACGGTGATGACTTCACCAAGCAACCACGTTAACGTACCTTTGCATAGGAACGCGGGCTGGCCCCCCAGACGCTTTGTTTTATTACCGATGCGGAAAAACGGACACAAAGCCTCAGTACGGGCGCACAGTGACGGACACGGTTTTAACTTCTCCCAGGATAAAGTAGTTTCGTTGAAGGTGTACACGACATGGCGAACCGAGCATGCCCATTTCTTGTACGAAAACTAAACAGAAAAGTACAACAATAACACGGTTCACTAACTCAGTCTACGAATAATAATTCTTATACTTAAATCAAAGTCTAAAGTAATTCTATTTTTTTCGTTTAAAAGCCATACATTTAGAAAAAGTACTTCAATCCATATCAAAATTTAATTATTTCATTTGTAATCAACCAAAATGGAAAAGAAATTGACAAGCTTTGCATTATTCACCAACATAAAAAACTAAGAAATGTTAATACAAAACTTCGATGAAATAATAAGAAAAAGACGGAATGGGAGTCAAGCTGACAATTCTCATTTATAATTTAACAGACTGATCAGATCTTAAAGATTTTTAAAACAATAACCACAAAAGATTTGGCTTCTAATAAAGTTAGTGAAAAATTTTCTTTAAAAATTGAACTACTAGCAAGTCAATAAAAACGTTGTCAGGCATCACAAGAAACAAAATTGAAAAACTTAAGCTGTCTTTAATGAATAATTTATTAGAAACTGAATAATAAGATGAAATACTTAAAACAAGTAAAAAACAAACGAATAAGCTCAAGATAACTTGAAACTATAAATCTACTTTTTGAAAAATTTTTTTCAAAGCAAATTTTAAACAACCAATATGTTGGCCCGGCTCAATGTAAATTTTATCTTGCAACAAAAAATACAAACCACTATTGATTTAATTAGATGTGTAGTAAAAAGTATTTATCCTTGAATTTAAAGCTTATAGAATGAAAATTATATATCAAGTAACTTAATCTGTATCTATAGCAAATACAAGATTTTAACTTTATAATAGTGATGAACAGGGGCGCACCCAGCCCCCCCAAAAAGGAGGCTGACAGAATTTCAATATTTTTTCAAAGCCTTCCCACACACCCCCCCCCAGGCTTTTTTCTAATTACCGCCTACTTTAGTAAACTCTACGAGCGCGCCCGATGCTTTGCGCCGTCACAAAGACTTCATCGCGTCTTGCGAAATTGCTGATGGCGGCGTTTTTTTCTGCACATTTCAGCTCGCTATCTAAAAGTCAAGTAGTACTACCGATCATTCTAGCGTTGTTTTAAGAAGGTAACTAAAACCTATAAATTACTGACAATCAAGAAACGTTGCTATAACTTAATCAATTTTAATTGTATTGTGTGTTTACAATACAATGAATGGACGATTATTATGCGACAGGCCTGTTTTGGTCTTTGGACCTTATCAAGCATAAGTTATAGTAACCGCTAAGGTGAAATGGTAGCGCGAAAAGTTAAGCTGAGAATTCCATGGAAATGAAAATAAGAATTCCTATTTCCAAAAGAGTCACTTCATTAATTCCCTTTTCATATATTGTACTTGTTGAAAGCCTATAAGTCTTGTTTTTTATTTGCCTTATTTGTTATTTTGCAAAACGAGTTCTGGTCAGAACCACGTTAAAGAACTATAGGCTACTTAAAATTTTACAGAACAGAGGAATTTTAAGTTGCTCAAAAATTTTGTTTTCATATAAGCAATAAATTTTAACAGATATTTTGGGGATTTAATGGTTTTTGTGATAAAATTAAAACTCAATATCAAAAAACACCGAAATATTTTTTTTTTACTGTAATTGACTGAATTTTAAAATCTCAATTTTATATGTATGGCCATCAGAATTTGCTAGAATGTACTAACCAAATTATTACGTCATAGAAATCGTTTCAATTAAAAAAACTACAGTACTATTTAAAGGTTGTAAGGTAAACTGTTACATCACAATTAATAATCTGCGATCGCAAAATTCAACTCGTATAAGCGCTTTCCTACTTTAGCAAATGATTCGCTTCAGCTGAGCAAAACTACAATATCCTGCATTGTGCAGCATAATCTTTTGAAAGCAAACTGTGTTACAAAAGATCAGTGTGATGTCATAATAAAAGCTATGATAAACTGGATAAACTCTTGGTTAAAAAACTTGAAATAAAATGACTGTTGCCCAGGCTTAAACAATGGCCATCGGGTGCCACATACAGCGCAAATTTGACTAAAGATCCAAGGTTTCGAGTTTCTTTTTAAATGCCGTAAAATGTAAATAACGGTTTTCGCAATCGTTTTAGCAATTAAAACTCATCCACCGTATAGGGGCGTCTGTTAGAAAGTGAACGATGTTTAGTGTATACTTAAGGCATCAGGTAAAAATTTTTGTTGAACGTTGTAGATACTAAAAACGGCAAACGCAATTATAGATCAAAATTTTGCTAAAAATTGGGACACTACGAAAAAAACACTGAAGCGAAAACGTGCTCGTCTCTACCCTTTGAGGAAAGAAAAACAAAAACCATTTGTTATAATTAGGTTGGCACAAAACATCACTTTACTTATCAGCGCAAAAGTTCTATCTTTTTGCGTATCAGCGCGCAAAGGCAAAAAGGAGGCTGACAAAAATGTTTAAAAGGGGGCTGACATGACCTCCAAATCAGCCCCCTGGGTGCGCCTCTGGTGATGAAATTACTTTTCAATTAAAAAACCAATTAGAAATAAAAATATATTACAGATGAATTCACTTAATGGAACACTGTTCAACAACATATTTCACCACATTAGTAAACACACTGATATGATAAGAACAGGTCAAAAGATTGCCAAATTCAATTATTTTACCAAGTCAGGCAATTTATGATAATTTCTGCACATTGTAAATTGATTCTTTGCTTCACGTAATTGGGGTTCTATAGACACAACATATTCATGGAAGTAGGATTTTGTAAAGGCCAAGCAAGAGTACTTCGTAAAAATTGTAAAAGTAGTTCAGATGATTTTATAATTTTGCTAATAAAAAAATCCTTTGTCATTATTATTTACATTTTTTGCCTATTTTTTAAATTTTTTTCTACTCAGCACAAATCAAAAAAGTGCCTAATGACAGAGCAGTTATAATTAATTATCAGAATACAAAAATTACTGTATTTTAACATTAATTTATAAGCTACAGTAACAGTCTGTTTTGCCAATTCAAACTTGTCAAAATTTTAATGGGATCAGCAATAGCTCTCTGACAAGATTGATCTGCAAAACTGACTATTCAAGCTAATGAATTAAAGTTAAAATTTTTGTGGTCTGATAATTTAAATTAATTAAAATGATAGTTTTTTTTGTATTTTATTCATAGTGATTCTAAATGACTGACAATGAATTAACATCATTTTAAAGTGAAGTTGTAGGGTGGCACAGTTGCAAAATAAGCATGGAAAATATCTCACAAAATTTTAAGTTACACATGTTTCAAGTTAATTTGGTACGAAGTTCTCTTTTAACAATAAGTTTTTGGAAAAAGTCAACAAAGTAGAACATTTTATGTTACTATTTTGTGTGAAAACAGATGAGCTTTTAAACAACAGCCCAGTGATGCAAAAAAGTCAGTTTGATATTAATCTTTACAAGGCAATGTATTGGCATTTATCAATATTTTCTTGGTCTTTTAAAAGCTTTTGGCAGTACTTTGATTTGTTGTATATCTTAGATTTTATTCCAAAACATTGAATTAATTTTTATGTGGCAATTTTATGCACATGCATTAGAGAAAAAAGCACTTTTTTTGCAGGGAAGTCGAAGGATTCACAAATGTAAAAATATAGTTTCACCTTTCTATCTCTATTACATAACTTTTTACAAATTTTTGCAAAAGAGCACTTGATTATCTATCATTGTGTGATAATTTTGGCTTCAATGTTGTGTGAAATTGAAATGAGTTCCAAGCAACAAATTAATCTGAAATTTCTTGTTCGACTTGGAAAAACTCCAACAGAGGCTCTAAACTTGCTCAATCAAGTTTATAGGAATAATGAAATGTCAAGAGCTTGTGTTTTTAAGTGATACAAAAAATTCAAGGAGGAAAGGGAGGAGGTGGAGAACAACCCCAGAAGTGGAAGGACTTAACCAGCAGAAATGATGAAAACATTGAACTTGTGAGGCAGAAAGTGCATGGCAACTGTTGGCTGACTGTTTGAATGATAGCAAATAAACTGGGCATTAGCTGCAAAAGAGTATGGACAATCATTACAGAAGACTTAGGGATGAAAAAGATCTGTGCCAAAATGGCCCCATGTTTCTTGTTCGAGGTCGAAATGGAGCAGCATGTTCAAGTGTGTCAAGAGATCCTGAAACAACTGAAAGTTGAACCAGATTTGTGGAGGAGAGTGTTGACAGGTAATGAGTCATGGATATTTGAGTATGATCCACTTAACAAAAAACAGAGCCTTGAGTGGAAGAGTGCAACATCACCTAGACCCAAAAAAGCAAGGCAATTCAAGTCCAGAGTGAAGGTGATGTTGATCACTTATTTTGATGTGAGGGGTGTCGTGCACATGGAGTTTTTGCCACAAGGCCAAACAATCAATCAATCAACACATCTATAAAGGTATTTTACAATGTTTATAATGTGATCAATATGGAAAAGACGAGATTTATGAAAAAAAGCTCCTGGTTCCTCCATCATGACAATGCTCCTGCATGCAATGCCTTAAGTATCTGTAAATTTCTGGCCAAAAATAACATCAATGTGCTCGACCAACTGCCATACTCACTTGACCTGGCTCCCTGTAACTTCTTTCTCTTCCCAAAACTCAAAAAAGTCATCAAAGGAATGCATTTTGAGGTTGTAGAAGCCATAAAAAGAGGCTGTGACAAAGGAGCTTTAAGTGATCCTGCAAGAATCCCTCCAAAAATGCATAAAAGTGTTGCAGAAGAGGATGGCCAAGTGTATCAAAACTGAAGGGGACTACTTTAAAGGTGAAAAGTTGTAGTTTTCCGAAAGCACTTATTTTTATTTTTTATTTTTATCTCTATATTTATCCTCCTGACTTGCAGGAAAGCAATGGAGGTACTAATACAAAGGGTAAGCAATTACCCGATCTGCTTCCAGAGATGCCAAGATATTGCTGTCCGCTAGTAATTTAATAGAGATATTACTGTAATTTAGAACTGCTTGCCAAGACCACCAAGCAGGGGAAAGTGCCAAAAAGTGTCTTTCCCAAGAACAAAACAGAATGGTGCAAGTAGATTTTGAACCAAGACAATGTTGATCATAAGCCCTGTGCTTTAACCACTCAACCACGCTGTCGAATTTTATGCTTATAGTCTCAATACTTTTTTAACAGACCTCATCAGAACATTGAACTTAACTGTAAAAGATTGTAAGTGACAAAATCTGTTGAAATGCTGGTAAAATTCATTTACATCTTAAGTTTATAGATCAAAGTTACACAAACCATATATAAAAATTTGTTTCAAATGATAAAACTTATGTGACCAAATAAGCAAAAAAAGAAAGAGATTGTATATTGAAAAAGTCAAGTTCATTACCTCAATATTTGCTGAAATTAAAAAATTAAGAAAAAACACCTATCAACATGGTAAAATTTAGTTTTATATTAATTTTGTAATTTTAATTTTGATTGTATTTAAAATGCTACACTATTCTTCTGATTTCTTATATGAAATGTGTGACACAAAATCTGGGCAACATAGAAACTGGGCATGCTTCCCTTTAACTACTGATAAAGCAGAAACCTGATGATACTGTTTATGGCAAACAATCAAAAAATTAACTCAAATATCAACAAGGTTTCAAACAAGGGAAATTACTTCATTTATCTTTTTGTTTCAACAAAAGAAAACCAATTTTTAGCATTCTACACTACACCTACCAGTCTTGTGATTGATATAGTGTCAGTCACAGATTTATGAACATTGGAACAAACTTCTGTCCAATGATAAAATTTAGAAGGAAACCAATAAACAATAGCAAATTTCCAATGACAAAACAGATGCACTAATAATTTTTATCTACTTGCTACTACTCACAGATTTATCCAAAAATATAAAATTAGCAACAAACAGGCACAAAAATATCAAATTTAGAAAATGTTAATAGTTACAAAATTTTAAATTTTACTTTTTTTGCTACTATGCATGCATATAAACAGTAGCTGTGATTAAGACGGCTAAATGGTGAATTTTATTAGAAGAATTAATACTTACCATTCCAAAACTTGGAAGTTATCACTTGCTTACCTTTTTAAACTAAGTAATCAGCCTCTAAAAGAGAGGGTTAAAACAAAAAAAAATTTAAAAGGATTTAAAACAAGAGAAGTCAATTTTATAAGTTAAAGTTATGGTTTTAGTTAATATAATCGTCTGGTATTTGTCTATTTTAAGTGTTCACTTCACTTACTCTGGATAAAAGAAATAGGCCATCTGACTCTAAACTTGCAGAATTGCAAATTGAGTCAAGAAAATATTTTTCCTTAGCATAAAAAAGTTATGTTCAGCATTAAAAAATTATTGTTCAGCATTAAAAAGTTAACCTAAAGTAACTTCAAAACTTAGTCAATTCAAAAATTTAAATTTATATTTTGCTTAAGTGCAGGAGCAAATAGGTTAACTGCTATTAATAATTACACATTGTGTTTGGCATTAAATATGTCCTTCCAATTTTTATATTATGATGAATCTTTACTGTACCAACGAACATTTGACAAGCTAAATAATGAGATGAGTTTAAGCTATATACTGTACATGCAAATAATGGTTTTATTTACAACATATTTTATAAACCATACATACTTATATGATTTAATATAATTAAAACTTAAAAATGAAAACTTACCAAACACAGGTCTTGATTCCCTTTATTTGAATAATTTTGAGATGAAACATAATGAGTAATTATATTTTGAAATGAAGTATAAATTTCTAAAGCATCCATATCGTTTTTGAAAATTTCTGTTAATTTTTCTTCACAATTTGTTAGGGCTTGAAAGTCACTAGTAGTGTTTATTTGGAAAAGAGAGATCAATGGAATATGGTCACAAAATAATTGATATTTCAACTGATAAAGATTACACAGTTTCAGACAATGATTTTCAACTTTAAATGCTTTGTTTCTTGAAATCACAGATTTAGCTGCTACAGCTAAATCATTGTTATTAGTTGAAACATCTTTTCTGTTATCAATAGCAGCACTCTTTAAGCAATGATTGTAAATAGTGGCACAACAAAAATGATGATTGCAAAAGTACTTTTCAGACCCAGGAGAAAAAGACAAAGAGCAACTTTTTCTACAGTTTGTTTTGTTGATTAATAAATCCACAGATAAACTAGGTTTTGTAAATTTTGAAAACTTTTCATGTAATATGTAATCTGAACTAGCACTAATTGGCAACGCAAACAAAAGTAAACATATAGAAATAAATTTTAAAAAACAAACAAAAACAATTCTATTGCAATCAATACCAAATGCAAGATTCTTAAACTTGCTGAAAAATTGATCATGTATAAAAGCAAGAGAATAATGATAGAAATCAGTACGTAAGTTTGTTTCAGAGAAATTCACTTTTAATGAACTAAATTTTTCTTTTTCTCTTTCTTTATAACAGTTGCAACAAATCTTTTCCTTGAAATGATTGGATTCTATATAGTCTTTTGTTATATATAAAGTTTGTAAAGTGTTAAGATTAGAGTCAATATTTTTCCCATTCATTGCAAAGATTACTGCTTTAATATCAAGTAATTAATACTTTGTCTTTTTATATGGCATATTATATCACAATGCTGAATACTTTCCCATAATTCTAGATAAAATTCAATATCTAAAAATATTGTGAAATATAATTGAGTCAGAAAATAGTTATTAAAAGGCAGATATATATATATATAGCAGTAAACTTAGTATCTATTGCTTTGGCAGCATATTAGTCACCTTTTGTGACTGATATATTTAAGCAATTTATAAATCTGTTTTTTGTTTGTTTGTTGTTTAATAGATTTATGGCATACATTAATTAATACTTTTATATAAAAGGTTATATATTAGAAACTAAAAAGGTTTAGCTTAACATTTACGGTATCTCAATATTTACAAAAAACCTTGGCAGTTATTCATGAGCAATACAAATAAATAAATGTAAAAATTTTTTGTTATTTTTTTATTAAAACAATATATATGTATATATATATATTAGAATAAATGATTGGACAATGCCAGGAGGAGCTACTACCTGTCTGAACAAACAAATGGTATATATACGAGGGTAAACCAAAAATTATCCGGACTTTTATTTTTATGGATTATTTTAAAAACACAAAACACAAAAACGATTTATCATTTTTCTACATAATCTCCACCCATTTCGATGCACTTGTTCCAGCGGTCTATAAGCTTATAAATGCCATCTGAGAAGAAAGTTTTTGGCTGGTCACACAACCATTGATGCACCGCTTTTTGCACTGATTCATCAGAAGAAAATTTACGACCCCGTAATGCATCTTTGAGTGGGGCAAAAAGATGATAGTCGGAAGGAGCAAGATCTGGACTGTATGCAGGATGCTCCAGCACTTCAAAACCTAGTTTGTTAATGGTTTCAATGGTTGCTTTGGCAACATGTGGGCGTGCATTGTCATGCTGCAGCAAAACCTTCTTTGACAATAATCCTCGGCGTTTGGTGCGAATTGCAGGCTTCAGGCGGTTGGCTAGCAAATCACAATAACTTGCACTGTTGATTGTACTCCCTTTTTCCAGAAAATCCTCCAAAATAGGCCCTTTTGAATCCCAAAAAATGGTTAGCATAACCTTTCCTGCAGAAAGTTGACTCTTGAATTTTTTCTTTACTGGGGAGGACGGATGTTTCCACTCCAAGCTTTGCCTCTTGGTTTCAGGACTGTAGTGATGCACCCATGATTCATCTCCAGTGACTATTCGACTCAAAAATGTCCCCGATGAACCTTCTGACCACAAAAATCGGACCACAGCACGTTGTTCTTCTCTGGTGCATTGTGCAAGTGGAGCGTCCATTTTTATCAACAGAAAATAACACGTGTTAAAACTGAACAAACAATTAGATTAGCAGATCGTGATCACGTGACACAGTAGACAACACGTGCAAAAAAATTTTGAAAAAGCTAAAGCAAGAGTGCGCTATAGAGCAATTCCGGATAATTTTTGATTTACCCTCGTATATATGTGGATATAAACATTACAAGGTGGCAAGCTTATCCAACCTATTCATTTATAGACAGAAATCATAAAAAAGATAGTATTTATTGATAATGTAATAAATCAACACAGTTGGGGAGAGATATGCAGCTGAAAAGGTAAGGCATCTCTGAAAAAAGCAATTAAAGCCGCATCATTATTGTATCATTATCACATGCAATAATCTTCAATTACTGGCATTAATCTTATAAATTAGTATAATATCTTCTAGTAATTGCAAATGAATGTAAAATCAATTGATTACTTCAGTCAGTTATACCTGAAAACTTTTTTATCAATTTTTATATTCACAATTTTATCAATTTTTACTTTCTGCTATTTTTTCTTTTTTTACAATAAAATTAAGACAACAGTTTATGAAAAATTTGTATCTCATTCATTCACTCTTTGCCATTCCAATTTATTACATTTTAAATTTTGGAAAATTACCAAAGAATGCAAGGTTACTGAGAGCTAATATTAAACAAGATCTGAAATTTTTTGAGTCACTTCAAAAAGTCCGTAAGCAATTTTTTTGGTGAAACTAACCCAGAATCCCCCTTTCAGCACCAGGATGAAATAAAGAAGAAACCAAGAGAAAAAGGATTGCTTGAGAAGCAATAGTAAATGCAGGGGAATTCAGGTTAGTTTTATGAACAAAAATTGCTTATGGTGACTTCTTAAAGAGACCTAATGTTTTGTGCCATACATTGGCAAACATTTTTGGAAAAGTTTTGAGATATTTTTTTATACAACCTTAACCCTCACCATAACTCCATAAATAACTTATTTGCTATGCATTAGCAGATCTGAAAAGAGATGGCACATTATACAAATTTTCTACAATTGCAGTTTTCTTTAAGAAATCACCATAAGCAATTTTTGTTTGTAAAACTAACCCAGATCTCTCTGTGGTTACTATTGCTTGTTGAAGAGATGTTTTTCCTCTTGGTTCTTTTTATATTTCATCCTGGTGCTGTAGGATTGTATTAGTTTTACTATAGGCTGATTGAAAAAAATCGCTCACGGTGACTTTTTGAAGAGACCCACAATGCTTCTGAAGATGACAAGATATCAGTGCTTTGAAATTTACATGAATCTGCTTTATCTGTTTACAATTATTTCCTCTGTTTATCTTTCTCCATGTGTGATTTAACCTCACTTGTAAGTGCACCACTGAATGTTGGTTCTGGTGCTATTGTGTGTTGCTTATAATAATATTGCTGTCCGGTTAAAATTTTTTATTTTGTTTTTTTTTAGTTTTAGAGATATGACTAAAATTTAGACCTGCGTACCATGACCGCCAAGTATAGGAAAAGTGCTTGTTAGTGTCTTTTTCAAGGATACAACACAATAACGCGAGTAGGTTTTGAATCCTAACTGTGGCGACCACAATCACGACACTCTTCTAACCATTCGACCACACTGCCGACGCAAATACTTTGTGTACAAAAATCACTGTTTTAGTTATCTTAAGCATTGTGTCGACGTAATAACTATTTTTAATTTGCTTATGCTTAAAAAGTTGGTTAGAGTTGGTAAGTCAAATTTAAATGCATTTTTTGCTTTGCTGATTTTAGCGGTAGATATCCTATGGAGTTGTATAGGATATCCATGATTTTAGCCTAGCTCAATGCTTAGCTTCATTATGTTTTGTTTTAAAGTTCCTTTTTTTCCTGGAATTTTTTAATTTTTTAATTCATCCTTGTTTTCTCCTGTTTGCAAAATATTTTAAATGCTTTGTTAGACCTATAATTTTTCTTCGTGATATATTTAAGCTGTCGCACATTTTTTAAATTGATTTTAGCCCCTCCATTTATTGATTCTTTCCAATTTGACATATTCATTTACTCAGTGATGGCTTTAGTAAGATGCGAACTGAGTGGCCAATCCCCCTATAAAACATCAAAAAATGCCCTCCATATGCAATATATAACTCTTTTTCTTGAAGCACCAAGACGGTGGTATCCCTGAATTAAAGACTTTTTTAATTTTTTTATTTTTAGAGATCACTTTTTTTGATACACTAAAAAGTGGTCCCCCTAAAACGATGAACTTTTTTTTATGGTTGCTTTGTTGCTTTGCTTCGGAAGACTAAAAAGTGGACCCCCTACTTTTCTTGGATCAGGCCCCCCTTTTTGTAAGGCCATCACTGCATCTGCTCTTTAATCCACTTTCTCTTTTCAATATTTAACCACCATGAGTAGTTTAAACAAAAGCTTGCCAAAAGAAGTAGCAGATTAAAAGCTATTCGTTTTAGTTTCCAATTTTGCTACACAGTGTCAAATTCACCATAACCGTTAATTCACTCAAATGACTTCTCTTATGGCATCCTGATAAAGACTTCTATCTGGCTTCTATAAATACGGTTCCGTAGACCTGGGCAACTTTGAGCACTTTTTTTAGTTCTTTGGTTGTAATATTTTTAGCTATTAGATTAAATATCTATAATTTGTCAATTTTGGGAGAGTAGGCTATGTCAATGTTTAAGAAAATCTGAAAAAATTTTAGTAACGTCAAAAATTGGGGCTTTTTCGGTCATAATTAAGGTGTTCAAAGTTAGGGTTGATACAATGCAACTTTGAACACTTACTTATTTTGCTGGCTTTAGAGCCTAATTTATGGAACTGTTTAATGTGTTACATAAATGCAAGTGAGTTCCGTTAAACTACGATATTTTATGAATATTGTTTCCAAATTTTATCATCATTAGAGTTACAATTGCTATGCTATCAGTACGGAATTTGATTTTTTGATAAAAAAAGCAGGCACATGACGATTGACGAAGGCCTATCATTACCTTTAAAACGTTTTATTAACAATTTGTGAGGCACCGCCCAATCGGTTATATTGACTTTACGTATACTTTTTTATGTAAGGTGTTGCAACCATGCATCATTCTTCTAACTATTATATCAAACTATTGTGTGCATGCTATAACGTTTAACGACTTGTTGCTTCTTCCTTTTTCTTCTTCTGCTATAGTCCTCTATGTTTGTTTATTTGTTTCTGTTTTTATTGTGGCGGAGCAGAAATAAAAGATACTGATACTGATACGTGCAGTTACAAAACTACACTAACTAAAATGATTTATATACAATATACAGGTTACAGTTACAAGTTGAATATGCACTAAACTATCAATCAAACACCCCATTCGCTTTTGAGATCTGGCACTCTGAAATAGCCCCGTTTGTTTATTCTAACTACTTGCCCATTTATTTTTTTATGTTTTGAAATTCGTAATCAACCTCATTGGGAAACGTTGGGC
Organism: Diplosoma virens; assembly: GCA_963680785.1. Classification (NCBI taxonomy): domain Eukaryota; kingdom Metazoa; phylum Chordata; class Ascidiacea; order Aplousobranchia; family Didemnidae; genus Diplosoma; species Diplosoma virens. The sequence continues at coordinate 69,589,128 of OY796882.1, read as the reverse complement.
ATCCCCAACCTTATGTTTTAATATAATTTTTGCATAGTGTTATCGTTAAAGCTCTATGTTTTATATCAAGTAATTTCTATTTTGAAACAGTAGGCCTCAGTGTTAGTGTTAAAATATAAAAAAATGTTTACAGGGTCTTGAGGACCAATGGATCATTTCCGTAAGGGACCGATAGATTACTATCTGTAGCAAAATGTACACTTTAAAGAATATAAAAGCAAAAATCAAAAATATTGTGATTATGATTTAAATTTTGCATCAAAAAAGTTTGAATCTTGTTCACTGTTCGCCCTTGTAACTAAAGTTGAAGCTTTCGAATTTTGGGCAATCCCCAAAGCCGGCGAGGTCATAGTAAGAGCTCGTTTCCACTACTAGCGTTGGCGGGAGTGTTCTTTGTTTGTTCATTTAAGCATATTTTGAACTATATCGAGTTTTTAAAAAGTAGCAGGGCAGAGTGTGGCCTCTCTGCCGGGGTCCTTGCTTGTTAAAAATCTTCTTGTTACAGATATATACTGTATTTCTACTGACAAAACAATCCCAAAATTTACAGAGAAATTTAAGAGCAATAAACATCCTCTGTTTGAAACAGCTTTGCTCATTATGCCTTCGATTTCACAGCAATTAGGAAACACCTTTTATTGTCAAATGTTTAAAAACCGACCAACGCACTTCGCACTTTTGCCGTGTGTGCAACACAGTGCAAAAGTGATAACGAAACAATTGCAAAACGTAACAGAGGGGGAAATTGTGACGTCACGGCGGTGTGACGACAATAAGCAGATGTTGGATGTCGGAGACGTTCTCGAGCAAGTCAGGAGCTCGGAAGTGGAGGTTGCTGATGGTGAAGTCGCATGGGGGAAAGACGTGGAGAACGAACTGGGCTTTCTGTAACAATAATGCTAATTGAAAAACCGAAATGCGAATGGAACTGTTCGAGCGCTTACGTGAGTTAAGATAACAATATCACACAGAGATTAACACAACGAACAAACAGGTCAATGAATAAGGATGGTGTGGTGGTGGTGGTGGGCCTACCCAACCCATTTCCAAGGATGAGGGCGGGGATCAACACTGCGGAGTTTTAATAGTCGGGTAATCCCCCAGGGATTAGACCATAGGCCTAGGATAGTGAGGGAGTGGCCAAAGATGGCCAGACGTAAAGGATCAAGTAGAGGGCAGTCTAGCACGAGATGAAAGATATCATGTGATTCAAAACCACAGTTGCTGCACGAAGGAGTTTCGGCTTGACCAATCCTGTGGAGATATGTGCGAAGAAGAGTGCTGTGTCTGTTGCAGTGTAAACGAGAGAGGGCACATCGAGCGCAGAGAGAGGGAGATACAACATGCAGTCGATCTACTAGGTGAAAAACCAGCTTTGCACAAGTGAGAGGATGTTGTTGTATTCATGAAAATAGGCAAGTCGTCCAAAAAACCATTTTTTGGAAGAGTTTAGAAGTGCAGGAAATGAGAGAGATAGGGCGATAGGAGGAGAGTGAATCAGAAGGTTCGCCTGATTTAAGAATTGGGATGATAGTCGATTGTCTCCAGGAAGATGGAAAAGTGTGTATGTGGATCAAGACTGGTTAAAGATAGGTAGGAGGAATAATTGTGGAAGGTGGATTAACCCTTTAAGGACCAGTGGTACATATGTGTACCATGATTGTGATTGTAATGTAACAAAAGCACTTTTGCGAAGGCATTATAATTCTAATTTTTAGATATTTGTGACATATTATTGAACCATTGTTATTTTATTTTACAATCGAATTCTTATAGCCCTCAAAGGGTTTACAGTGCAGGGGCCGATGAAGTAGAATTTGAAAGTAGGGAGATAGCTGAGGAAAGTTTGAGGGAAGTGAAAGGTGAGTAAAAAGTGGGATGAAAAAGATTACATTGAGCAGATCTGATCTCGTTCATTTGGCTTTTTTCAGAGCTGCGAAAGGATATGGGGGTTTGAGCAGAGAAGTGGGACTGTAGATGTACGAAAAGTTGGTTTGCACAGTCTACGGGGTAATGACAGTTTGGAAAATTGAATGGAGGTGAAGAGAAACCTTAGATGAAGCGAAATAGAGAAGACTTCACTTAGACGGGTTTTAGGAGAAAGGCTAAAGCAAGTTTTTCTGCCATGACTCAGCTTCTAGCCTTTGAAATCACAGTAGAGGTATACCTTGGGATAGCAATATAGTTCTGGCGGTCTTCTTCAGAATAATTTGGTCTTGCGAATGCCTTTCGGCGTTTTGCAACGGCGTCTGCAACTTCAGGAGGCCACCAGGTTTTGGCAGGGCGATTGATGTTGCCGAAGGAAATGGCAGAAGCGGCAGCATCATCGAGGAGTTTGGTAAAGGTGTGGGTGGCTTTTGAGAGAGAGAGTGTAGTAAAGCTGGAAGGAGGAGGGCAATGAGTGTTGATTTAAGAGAGATTTATCACAGCAGGCTTTATTATAGTTGAATGAGGGAGGGCGAGAGGTTGAAGTAGTTAGAGGGGAGGTAGGAATAATAATAGAAATAGGAAGATGATTGGAACTGAGGTCTGGAAGGATCTGCCATGTACAATTAGAGGCTATGGGGACAGGGACAAGAAAGATATCAGGAGAGCAACGATTTCCAGTGGGGCAGTGTAGTAAGGTGTGATGGTCAGGGTAGTTAAGAGGTAATAGATCAAAGAAGAGCCAGTCAAGCAAACTTTGCCTAACTGGTCCTCAGGACTCTGAGAGTCCCAGAATGAATGATGGCAGTTAAAATCTCCATAATAAAGGTTGTAGGGGATGAGGGTAAGAGGAAGGGAGAGAAGGATTTGGGACAAGTCAGAAGGCGAAAAGGTGGGACATTGAGATTGAAAAGGTGAATAGAAGAGGCCCCTTTTATTTTGACTGTGATAGCTGAACAATCGAAGCAAGGATCAAGCAAGGATCAAGCAAGGAAAGGTGTCGGGTAGAGAGGGGGAGCAGGCTCTTGACAAGAATAAGGACATCATCTCTCAGGTTTCCCGTAGAGTTGGTGGTTCCTCTCCTCGTCACAGAGCGGTTATTTCGGAGGGCTTTACATTCAAGTACATGGAGAATGGAGTCAAAAGAAAGGTGTGACTCCTGCAAGATGAGGTCGTACTGATTTAGAGAAAAAAATTGAATAAGTTGAGTATGACGGGGGCGAATCCCATTGGCATTCCATTGAAGGATGCGTAGGCAGTTTTGTTAGGGAGTAGAATGATAGAAAATGGATTGTGTAAGAAAGACGTAGAGGGTTGAAGTTGAGGAGGAGGTAGAGATGAAGCTGAGGGTAGATAAGTAGAAGTTAATTGAGGGTGGTTAGAAAGATTGGAGGAGTTATGATTGGTAGATGGATTTTTTGGGAGTTTTCTTTTTTGAAGTTGTGGAATTAAAGACAGGGTGAGAAAGAGAGGGAGAACACTTTGGACAGACACAGGAGTGTTTTTTCGGAATTTGCACTGGAGAATTTTTTCGGAATATGAATAGGGGTCGCCGAATATACTGAACTGAGAACACGATAGTCTTAAGACAAGGGAAGAATAACGCAACAAGAAGCTGATGGTGTCACATCAAATATTCATAAAAACACAATTTGATCATTCGAAAAGCACCCACATTCTGCGAAGCCTTTATTGGTCCATCCACGTACACGATTCCAGCCACTTCCTTATGCTGCAAATACTCGATGAATCCTGTCCTCAGCGCATCGGCCTGTAAGACTACGTCATCCTTGTCTTTGCCACAAGGAAGCGCTAGCAACAAGCAGCAATCTTCCATTCTCTACAAAAAAGCCAAAATATTACGAGAAGTGCACAGCTTGGCTTTATCACACAAAGTCATCTCACCGCCATTTTATCCTGAAGCGAGCGCATTTGCTCCGCTTTTATCCTCATCCGCTGCATGATCCGCAGCACGGCCATTCCGGTTCCATCGCTCTGCTCGCCTGGTTCCGGCAGTCCCGCCTTCCCGATGTTCATGTTTCCGGCGACGTAGTGGATTTGCACTGCCGCAGAGTCGTTCTTAAGCGCGAGCTTGCCCTGCCAGAAGACCGGGTAGCGCTGCAACAGATGGTCGGGTTGAGGCGGGAGTAGGAGGGGGCAACTTATTGATTATGACGAAAATAAAATTACAAAAATAACAAAATTTTTATTGAATCGGTTTTAAAACGAGTCATCAAATCTTTCGCAGTTCCATTCAAACATTCGAGTGAAATTGTCTCGCGATTAACTGTTTACTGTTGATTGCTTTTTTTTGTTCGTTAGAAACTAAGCCACCTAAAACGAGAAGCACCAGACTCTAGTTTTGTTCTTGTTAGAGCTCTTCAGTGATGCATATCTCAATCTAGTTTTAAGTGGCTTAGTTCTAACTAATAATATAAATCTTCATGTCAACAACTATATATTTTTCTTTGTTCATAACAAAATTGCACGCACTTGGAACAAATTTTGAAGGTCCATGGACGACTCTTCCTGGGAAGATTGCGGAGACACGTGTTGCTCTCTAGAAGATTCTATCGCCCTCTGGGGGTGAGAATGAAGTACATCATGTGGAGCCCGGCCGTGCTGTGGGGCACCGCTTGGAGTTTGTGGAGGTGGGAGATGGGCTTGATCCCGCATAGGAAGGGGAGCACGCTGCCGAAACTGCTCCGCGAACAATTGAGCACTGGATGTTAAAGCTGAGGGAGTTGAGGCCACATTCAGTACCGAAGAATGAGGTAGGTCCTTTTTGGGAGAGTGACCCTGTGGCTGGCCTACAATAGATGATTGTTACGTGGTGTCACATCTGCAATGAGAACATTAACTACAATCAAACCTGGCACAGCCGTACGTAACGGAGCAGGAGAAGGATGTGATAAAGATGGCAGATGCACCCCTAAAATACAACTCAATAAATTATTCTCCCGCGAAGAAATGCTTGATTAAGGAATTAAAAAGAATAGATTTCCATCAATGTTTTTGTAATCAAGTTGAACTGATAGTGATAAAAGTTGCTTAAGTAAACTTTGGTTGGACCAGTACCTTTTATGGTGGAATTGGTCTCGTTCAAAATGGAACTGGTGCCGGCAAAACCAAACTAAGTTGACCATAAAATTCAATGTAAATAGCATTAGCTTTTTAAAGATTCAGTAATTTTGCAACCCAAGGCATGAAACATAAGCAAAAAATAGCCACCGCCATTTTCTAATTATTTATCTTATTTCTGGTATTTTTTTTTTCTTTTGTTCAAGTATAATTTGCTTGAGTATACTGTCTTTTAAAAATCTATGCATCTTTAATTTATCTTGTTTAATGTTACTTTTTAATTGTTAGAGTCGACAGCGCAAACAAGTATTTCCCAAAAAAAGTGTAACCAACCTTGGTTTTAAATTTATAATAAACAAAAAAGCGTTTGGATTTTGCGTTGCAGCGGAAAAATTATAAACTGAACACTGCACGAAAACTACAATCAATATACATATTTTTATAGGAGAGACACAATGCGAGAATACATTAACGAAACACACGGGAAATGCCTTGCACCAACCTGACATGTAGAAGTGCTGATCGACCATTTTCACGGGGTCCCCGGCAGCACTCATGGACAGGCGCGCGTGTTCCTCATCCGAAGTGGGGAAAGAGGGGCGAACCCCCACAGATTGTTCATGGGGAAGCATTGGGGGTCTTGCCATGGCGTGATGCAGTTTGGGAAGAAAGTCCTGATTTTTAGCAGTTGATTGGAGAGGTTGTGGAAGGGAGGGCGGCATAGGTCGACTTGGAGTTGGGTGACGGCTTTTTTCTGGTTCTGGCCCGAGTGGCACTCGTGTGGCCGCCTCTAAAATTTCTTGGGAAACGTCGACGAAAGGATTAGGGGGCCTAGTTTGAAACAGATACCTTGAGTGGTGGGGTTGTTGGTGGGTCAGGCTCTGTGCTAAGGGCATGGGCACAGTAAATCCTGAAAAAGGGGGAGGCCGGTAAGACATGGGTGGGTGTCTAGGAATGGAATACATTGAAATACCTGCAAAAAAAGCGGAAGTTACATTGACACAAACGCGAAGCGACTATTGCGAAATTATTCGAAGCAGCAAGAAGCGAGCAAACTGTGAGAGGAGCATGGAAGGAGGCAGACCTTGCTGAGGGAAAAACATGGGTTGATGTGGCTGAAACTGAGACATAATTTGGGGTGAATTTGATGGGAGAGCCACTCCTCTGTTGGAATCTTTGACTTCTTCGCGGCCAGAAGGGGCGGTTGAAACGGGGTGACGGAACGATGAGGTGGAAAACTGAAAACCCACCAGTTAAGTTTCGGACAATGGTTGACGACATGAGGTCCCCACAAATTAATACAAGATTACCGGAATGCTGCTGTGTGGCTCTGGTTTCCCTGCTTCGACAAACGCAGAAGCACGCTGGCCCGGCAAGTTGGTTGAAGGGGTTTGGTGAGTGGGAGCACCACTGGAGGGAGGACGAGCGGGAAAGAGTGGTTTTCTAGAGTCTAAAACAATAATTTTTTAAAAACCAACATAAGTACTGGACTCCATTTCAAGTATAAACTATTGGTTCTTCCCATTTCAAGATTTCGGAACGGTAACAAATCAAAAACACTGGAATAAATGTAAAAAGCTTAAAAAAGTTTTATCAATCACTTTAACAAGTTTCACTAGTAGTTGGCTTTGTTTGAAATGTTGACCTTTGTTTGTTTTTTTTCATAACTTTGCCAAAGTTTCGTGTAGTTGTGTTTGCAATCAACTTAGTTCATTTGTTAGTAAAAGCTGAAAACCGAGACCTGAGTATGGAGGTAGCGACAAAAGTTATTACAAAGCGAATGAACAAAACTAAAAAGAGTTGAAAATTGACATCACAGCTATACGAAAAGAGAATACTAAAATCATTAAGTGAAAAAACTAAAAAATCTTGAAAGTCACTTTACTTCATTCTTTGTACTCCGCCAAGTATCGGGCTATTCTTCTATTGCCAGCTACGAATTTACACACTTAATTATTTATATACTATTTTCGGGAAAGACCAAAGGAAGTAACATTAGATTAGCATTTGCTTCAGATGATCATCTCGAGTACATTTTACATTGAAGATTAAGTTAGTCTGTTCAATTAACAGTTTAAGTAATACAACAATTACAAACGAACACACACAAAGCAAATCCCCTACCTGCAACGGTGGGCGGTGGGGGCAGACTGTGAGAAGCATGCAACTGGGGAGGAATGACGTCAGAAGAGGACGTCGAGACCTGTAAGTGCAAAGCAATGTTCAAAAGAGCGCAATCAACCGAAGATTTTCACGTAGAGGTCGCATCCCGGTCGGAACAAGTCGGGGAGGGAATGCCGCCCCACAGCCGGTACCTGGAAAGACTCCTGGCTTGCAGCGAGTGCAGATACCGGGCCAGTTGAAACAGGGAGGGGCGAGGGCGTTTCCACTTTTGATTGTTCAAACGAGTGGACAGAGTCGGGAGGATGAGCAACCGAAGAGACAGGTGGCGGAATAACCGGCTCTTTTGGATGCTTTTGAGAAGACATCTTGACAACGGATGGTGGCGCCGCATGCGTTTGCTCTGCGGAGACATTAACATTAGTAGAGAATAAAACCTGCGAATGTGTTGATTCTAAAATCACTTGAAGTAAACCATTCCACGAAAGAAAACAAAACAAGATTTTGTCTGAAAATATACTTTTTCACTAATTACTGTGATTGCTGTAATATTTTCATACTTTCTTGTTCCGGGAGACCCTTGGGGTCGGCACAAAAAACATTTAATCAGAGGTGCATTTTATTTTTTTTGTGGATCACAGAACAACACAATCAACGAAAGACTTTTCATTTCCCTCACAGAACTAGAATTCGATCCTCAAATACATATGAAGAACAAAAAAGTCATCCCTTTGATTGGTGAAACCCGGTTGGATAAAACTGATGACCTTTTTTTCTTCAACCGATTTGGAAGTACGAATTCTAATTGCCAACATAATGAATTCAAAAAATATTAAGTTGAAATCTGAGTACAGACCAAAAAAATTTCTTCAAAAAAAATCCCGACATGTTTTTGCATAGGGGTCCATTGAATAATATTTAGAGCAAAAGGGGTCCATAGGTTAAAAAAAGGTTAAGAATCCCTGGTTTAAACTGACTTTACTTTTCCAGTTTAGGTTCGAAACATATGCTCGAACAAAAGCCCGCACGAGAACGAACAAACCGGTGAATGAGGCTTCGCACAACGCACTGAGCACCCCATGGAGGGGCAGGTGGGAAGCACCCCATAGCGGGGCGGGTGGATCGGAACTTGGCGATGGGATCTGATCACGTGCTTGCTAGTGCCACCACATCAACCACAAGCACCCCAGAGTGCACATCGGGTGCAGTTCAAGTTTGACAGGAAAGTCACACCACCCAAGTGCGGCTATGACAGCCTCTCAAAGCTTGGTGAAAACATTGGTGCAGAAACACAGCAGGGTGCCACACAATTAACATGCAGCGATTACCTTTGTTTAAGCTGCGAAAGTACTGCTCATGAGAGGGGGTTTCGACATATACGGGAGGTGTCCGGAATAGGTTCGAGAAAAATATTGATGAAAAAGTTTTTTGAAACGTCGTAGGCTGAAGGTTAAAAAAAAGAGGCATTGAATGTGCAGGGAGTATAGATCCATTTACTGTGGGGTTGACCAACGACTGCACGGAAAAAATATTGGTTTTAGTGGATTGGTTAGAAATGGATGTGAAAGAGTTGGAGAGGCTCATTAGCAAAGAATGAGAGTTTGCATGCACGTTGCTGACACCTTGAGGCGGGGTCGAAGGGGCCGTTGATGGTTCCATGGCAGGGCTTCGACAGACAGGGGTAAGCTTTTCCGATTGGACGACAGCGCGAGAGGGGGTAGAAACCAGTAGAGAAGGCCCGGGGTTGGAGGGGGTGGGGAGTGGATCTGAAAATTGAATCGTTCATCGAAAACTTGAAATCTCCGCAATAGTGTTCACTAGAGGCGCTGCTACTACAATGTTTTACCTTTCAACGACACGAACGGATGAGTTGGAGTCCACGAGCTGCTTGACGAAATAATAGGCGCCTGTGACGTCATTTGAGGCGTCATGAAAGATGGCGGAGATTCTGTCTTTTTTGCCGAGTGCTTTGGTTCCGGCTGAAAAAGAAGAAACAAGAGATTATAACAAAGCGCATGAAAAAGAAGAGTTAAGCTACCGACCAAAGGGGCTTCAAACTCGCATCTCGGGGAGGAGGCTTCTGGAGGGCCAGCGCTCTTTGTTTCAAGTTGTAGGTTCGCTTCTGGCTCAAAAAGCTGAAAAAGAAGATACTACGTAAGATACCTGATTTGCACAACAGACTTGCGGGGGATTAAACGCCTTAGATTTTTTCCAACATACTTGCAATACGAAACTACGCCAATAAATTGATTTCAAATTTTATCGTGGGAAGAAATAAGAAAGCTATGGCCAATGGATCGTTGATTCTGTCGAATTGAAGCGAAGACTTTGCGCTTAATTCGAGTTTTCAAGAACAGTGAATTGAACTAGATTTATTTTCCTTCCAAAAAGTTTGTGAAAAGTTGATTAGGACGGGCCTGCGATTTTTCATGCTTCATGGGGACATCGTCGACAGTTAGGTTTCCCTCCTTGAATTTGGACTTTGAAGACAAACAGAGCTTTTCAGCAGTAATTTTGTTAGATTTGCAAAAAATACGGCAAAATCGCTATAATTGCTAGGAGTACCAATGCTAGATTTAATCCAAAAGTTAGGAGGTCAAACTGATCCACAAAATATGATGGTCGAGAAGAAATGAAGCAACAAGCGCTTCTTGGCAGCCAAGATTAAACAACACTAAATTGTTTCGAATATTTGGTTTAAAACAACTGCATGTATCAAGTAATGATTACACCACTCTCAAAATAAACACGATTCAAATTTGACAGACAGATAATAATAAAAAAATTACAAAGATCACAGGTGTCGCAACAACTATGAATTATGCTTTCAAGCACAGCACAGCGCAGCGCTACAGACACAACACGATTCACAACCTCACCTGCTCAGGAGCGGGTTGAAACGGATCCGCAATGGAAGAAGACTTTTCCTCTTCCGCCAGCTCCTCTTCAGTCGAGTCAGGACGATCAATTGTCAAAGAAGTTGTTTGCTTTCCCTCGGAGGGACTTGATGTCGTCGAAGAATCAAATTCTCCAGGATTGTTTCGGGTTGCGTCAGAAGGATGTTTTAAATCTTCGCTCTCTTCCTGTCTTTCTTCGTTGAGAGGAATATCATCTTGAGTTGTTTCTCCTAACAGCGCAGAGGCAGCCTGAGCAGCTTCGTCTGAACCACGTTGGGCGACATCCGCTGCATCAGGCTTCTTCAGCTTTACATCCTTCTCTTTGTGCGATTTGTACATTTCTGTTTGATAAACTTTAGGTCTGGCAGGAGAAGGTTTACTGGAGGAATCAAAGTCACCGAAGCCTTCTATAGAACGGAGAGCAGCCGCCAACTCATCCTCTTCCGCCATTGATCTCGGTTCTAAGACGGGACTGGAAGTAGACTTACGGTCGTCTTCCGATAGATTCTCATCAGCGTGGCTACTCGAAGCAACATCCGCTGTGGGCTCAAGGTGCGGAGCAGTTGAAGGGTAGCTTGGTGTTTTTTCTTTTTCTATTTCAACCAATGGTTGGGCAGGACTTGGATCGCAATAAAAACGGGAATCTTCCTCACCCATGATTGATCTTACTGCCTCCTCATCTCGGAGTCGAGATTCCTTTTTTAATTCCTCGATATGTTTCAAATGCCGTTCTTTTTCTAATTGAAATTTTTCATACGAAGAAAGGCGTTTTGCTCTTCCTTCTGAAGAGGAATCTTTGCTCCATCTTCGAGGTTTTGTCTCTTCACTTATTACGTCCGCAGCTGATTCGTCGTCTTCAGTAAGTTTTGCAATTTTGGATGAAACAAAGGTTTGGTTCAAAGTAGGCGAGGAAGCGGGTGAATCATTTGAGCGAGACTCTTCAAAATTAGGTGAATTTTCATCTGTAGCTTCCTCATCTTTTGAAGGAGAGAAAAGAGATTTATGAGTGGAAACTGCAGGAGAATGATTAAGAGAAGAATTTTCCTTCTCTTTCCAAAGACCAAATGAGATCTTGTGCGCGGAATCACTCGCTTTGCCATCAAAATTGTCTTCCGGATCAAGAACAATAGACAGCTGATCTTCTTTCTCATCATCCGAGCTGTCGGAACAGAAGAAGCTTCGACCGGGAGCATCGAAGTCCATCTTCGTCTCCTTTTCTTTATCAACTTGAGGGGAAGGAAAAATGAAATCAGCTTTTCTGGTCTCTTGCTGGCCATCTTTCTGAGGCCGATGGGCTGAATCAAGCCGGGGAATTTTTTTCTCGGCCGTTTCAGCACGATCGACGACCTTCTGCTCTGCCAACGCAGAAGCGGGTCGTTCTTTCGAAATTTTTTTAACTTTTCCCGAGTCACGATCTTTGGACGGTTTTTGATTTTTCATAGAGATCGTTTGTTCTTTAACTTTCTCAGAACTGTGCCTTTCTTTGACTGACTTGCTGCATATTTCTTTAGAATTTTGTTTTAAAACTTTAGCATGGAGGGGTTGGTCGCGTCGAGCCTTTGCCTTATCATCGGAGCCACCTCTTTGACGAGAAGCATCGGATGTGGAAGGTCTTTCTTTGTTTCCGAAGTCGACGTGATGCGAATGCCTGGGCTTTTCAGGTTTGTCCAACTTGTTTTTATCAGAAAGATGCGAGCGGATCTTCTCTTTTTTGCTCTTCCCGTCTGGATGTTCTCCATGTTTCAAATGCTTTTCCTCCTGATGACGACGATGCTTGTCCGGTTTATCCTCCGGCTTCAACCTTTTGACCGGTTTTTGATCATGAACTTTAGGTTTAAGCACAGTTGCTTCCGTCTTTTCTTTAGTTACTTTGGATGCAGATGAAGAAATTTTTTCGTCTTGCTTTGTAAAATGACGCTGCTTTTGTTCGATTGCGCGCTTTGGTTTATCAACAATTTGCTTTATCTTTTGGTCTCGCTTATGATCATGTCCTTTTGCCAAGTGTTTATTGCCCATTTCCTCCGAAGGCTTCGATAGCCGAAGATTTTGATCTTTGTTCTCTTTCTTTACTTTCGCTTTTCTCTCAACGGGTTCGATTCTCTTCTGCTCTGATTTTACTTTTCCAGAAGCAGGAGACCTGCGAATTGGAGGATGCTCTCTTTGATCTGGATCATCGGAAGAGTCGGATCCAAAAAATTTTTTTTTGTCTTCAGCGGTTATCTCTGAATATTTTTCGTCAATTTCAAGTTCTCCACCGCTAGAGCTGCTGGTGTAAATCAGCTGTGTTGGCGGCCCAGGCTTGGTCGACTTCTGAGGGGGGGGACACTTGGCCGCCTCGAGTGTATCGAGTAAATAGCCAGATGGAAACACTCTGTCGTCTTTGATGGTCTCGACGGTGAGCAGTGAAGACGAAGATGGTGACGGAGGAGGAAAGTCATAGGAATCGCTGGAAGAAGAGCTCAACTTCCGCATACCCGACCATGTGGAATCCTTCTTCGGAGAAGTTTTGTGTGTCATTTTGTGCGATTCTTCTCTTGACGATAAATTTTCAGTTTTTTTGCGCTTATTTTTCGCTTTCACACTTTTGAACATCATCTTAGCTTGTCCTGGGTCATCGCTAAATGACTCATCGGACTCAGATATGTACTTTGTTTTTCTGTCAGAAGATTTTTTTAAATATTCTTCGTCGGAATCTAGATCCTTGATGATGGACTGTTTTGCGGAGTTTTTTCTTTTACTAGAGGATTTAGACTTCTCAGTGCTCGAGTGCGACTTTTCAGATGCCTTATGTTTCTTCACTTTACTTTTGAAATCTTTAGACGAAGCCAGCTTCTTGCCAGACTGATCCGAGCGATCGGGATCGGATCGCTCGGATTTGCTCGGCTTCTTTACAACCGCCTTCGACACCTTGACGTCGTCCTCACTGGTCCCGCTGCTGGTGTAAATGGGGTTTGCTGAAACGTTTGAGAAAGAAGACCTTGAATTCCCGCCTCCCATTTGCGAAATAAAGTCATCGAAGTTATCGCTCGACTCGTCATCGCTTGATACAAGCGCGCCACGCGTGTCAGCGGGATTGGGTTTGGGTTTCGGAAGAGGAACCTTTTCCAGTTTTCTACCAACTCCGCTCGAAGATGGAGCTGCTTTCGCTTTTTTTTCCTGATTCTGGCTCCTCCTTTTCAGTTCCAATTCTTCCAGTTCCTCTGGTTCCGAGTCAGAACTGGAGACAAAAAGACTCTTCGACTTCCGGGAAGAGGGAGCGAGATCAAGCTTCTGTTTTTTTTTGAACGGCTCGCTTCCGGTGGCGCCTTTCGTTTGTTTGGTTTTCATTTTTGGCTTAAATTCGGGCTTCTGCAAAACTGTCCCCTTCAAAAACTCGCTCTCCCGCGGCTTTTCTTTCTTGATGCGATCCACCATATCAGAGGGTTTCTTGTGTTTATCCAAGGCAGGCTTTAGTTTTGCTTTTGTATTTTCATCGAGTTTTAACTTTTTATGAGAACTTGAGACAGAGTCTTTGTCATGCTTGTTTTTGAAAGAATCTCGCTTTTTTTCGTTCTCGTGCTTGTGCGTGTGCGCCTTCTTCTCCGGTTCAGCGACCAGCGATTTGAACTTTTTATCTGATTTTTTGTGTGGTTTCGGCAAATTGTCGTTATTCTTGTGTAAGCTCCCTTCTTCAACAGCAACTGTTGACGTATGATCGGTCTCAAAAGACTTGGGAGCTGCTTTCGATTCTTTTTTCACATTGAGATCGGCGGAAGTGACGTGTAGTTTATTCGAAGCCTTTTCCGACTTTGCCTCGGTAGGTTTCGTTTTAACAGAAAGTGTTTTTGTCTTTTCTTCTTTTATCATCTTTTTGTGGGGTTTTTCCTGCATCTTATCACCGCCCGATTTCGCCGGAAATCCGCTTTTCAAAGGTTTGGATGATTTGTGGGGCTTATCCTTTGGAGAACCACCGAGCTTCTTTTCTTTTCGGATTTTTTCAAGCTTCTTCTTCTCCGAAACCTTCTTCTCAGGAGGCTCATCGCGAGGTTTTGCTGCAGTCTTCGGAACAAAACTTTCGAGGTTTTTCGAAGATTCCGAGGGCAAACGGAAACTATTTGATGGGTCTGAAAGTTTGGAGGTTTCTTTTACATCGGGAAGAAGGGGCTGGCGCTGGTCCGATTCGCTCGGCTGAAGCAGAGTTGCTGAAGCACTGGGGGTGCCAGAGACACTTGCATTGCTTTCTTGCTTTAAGTTAGAATCAATTTCCTGAGTTGGATGCTCCGGAACAAACACCGTGCTTCCTGGAGGATCCACAGATTTAGGAGGATCCGTTCGGTGAGTTTGTTCTTCACCTTCAACTTCTTGCATCGAAACATCGTTTCCCTGGACGGGGATATCAACCGAGATGGCCACACCTGAAGGGGAATCACCGTCACAATCAACGACCTCGGTCGTGGCCACGTCTGTCAATCCCGCAATGTAGCTGTCCTGAGAAACGCTCTCCTCGTAGACGGGTCGAAATTCTTCATCCGCCACCACGTCGTTCACCCCCAATACGAGCTCCGACCGGTTTTTGTCATCCGCTACGTCATCGAACGAAGACGCAACAAGTGGCATTTCGTTCTTCATTGAACGCTCCACATCCGGAGGTCTGCTTCCCGCTTGATCAGGAGGATTTTGACCGGATTTCTTATCAAGAGGAGGCAAGGTAACGTCGTGTCCGACCAAACCGTCATTACGATGCGGAATAGTCAATTGCGACGGAGCCGTGTCTTGCGAAACATTTCCGATCAACTCCGGCGTCTCGCTCACGGAAGTTTGGCTCAAGTCCTTTTCTTGATGCTCGTGTTCCTCGTCAATACACGTCACTTCCTCAACTGACGTCACGTTCTCATTGGGAATTTGACCGACAGATACATTGACGTCAGAAATTACAGGTTTTTGGGCAGTCTCCGTAATGTCGGTCACAATCCCACCGATTCTTCTCCCGGCCCTCTCTACCTCTGGACTCTCAGCACAGACCGGGAGGACAATTTCACTGCTGAGAGGTCGCGCGTTTTTTGGAAGATTTGTGATCGGGCCATGATTGAGTGTGACGTCAAGCGAAGGAAGCGCTTCGGTTTTTTCGACAATGGCGCTAAAGAGCGGCTTGTCTTCAGGGAGTTCTCCGGCATCGAGAGAGGGGAGGACAGGAGGATGAGACACAGAGGAGGAGCATTGTAAGTGGGAGAGACGCTGTGAGTCCTGATCAAATATGCTCGATCTGAAAGCAAGAATTCAACTTTTAAAATCAAATTTAAACCCGTTCGATATTGATCTAGTTAGAATACACACAAGTACGCATGCGCTTAAGTTCCCAATTTCAACTTCCAGCCCCAAGATAATGATTTCCACTGCAGCCTGAGGAGCTTTTGGGGTTTTGCGTTTTGGGACAATTTTTGTATTACCAACTAATCTACGCGCTGTATAATAAAAGTCGCCATGAAAATGACAGAAATAACAAATAGATATTGAAGACAGGAAGTTAAATTCTGAATTTTATGAAAATACAGTAGTCAAACAAACTGAGCAACACGAAAACTAACTTGAAGAATCTGGAATTGCTGAATTTCAATTTTGCTGAAGGATCAGAAATTCTCCGTTGTTCCGACTGACTCCTGCTGCAGTCCCCATCATCTGATTTCATTTTTTTCTTCACTTTTCCGAGCAATTTCATCCTCTCCGTAAGGCTCGTACTCCCCCCAGAGGTGGAAGCTGAAGGAGAAGATCCAATGACAGGAGACGCTCCGGTGATAGGAGACATTCCGCTTTTTCCGTATGAATCCGGCTAAAAGAACATCTCGAGACATTAACACTTAATGCGGCTTGCGCGTTGCCGAGGAAGTGACCAAATTTGAGCATCTATGGCTCAACGCAATTTCACACACTGTATAAAGAATCAACACATAATACGTTGGCAATATCTCCTGTTACGACAAAAGCCAACCTCTCCGTAATATGACATGCAATGTGGAGGCTGCACAGAGTGTACACTGTACAGCGTATGGCAAAAAAAGCAAAAAAGTAATGCTAAGAATTAATAATACTTACAGTCATACTATCAAGAGATGGGCTCTTCAATATAGGACTCATCGGGGGGATGAGAGACTCGGAATCAGGAGAAGGGGAATAAAACCCTTGAGATATTTCCAGTTCTTTTTTCACTTTTGCTACTTCGAGACAAAGACGATCAAGTTCTTTTTTATCCAAGGGCTAAATAAAACAAAAAACCGAAGATATTAGTATCATCTGCTAATATTAATATAATTAAATCTAATATTGAATCAACTATAGCTGGGCTTATCGATAAAAATTCTTATTGTTTAGTTCTGAGCCAAAAGATGCAACTTACTTTAGAAAAGTCTCCCTCTCTAGACACGGTCAGATTAGTAAAGTGTTTCAATTGGACAGGGGTCTTGGTTTGCCAATTACGATTGTCGTGCTTGTGGGAAGATTTAGGATCGCTTTTTCTCTGTTTGCTATCGACGGCTTTGTCCTCGGATATTCTCCGGTCTCCGCGAGGGCGGATCTTTCCGGATGAGCTGGATAAGAAAGTAATCCTTACAAAACAACACAAACTCTCAAGCAAGAGTACAACTTCAAAACAAATCAAGTTGGGATAAATAGTTTTTAGTTAAATATCGATCAATATCACTATCAATGTCGAACCCTAGATTACTCTTGGGTAGCCTTTAAACATGAAAATATTAAAAAATAAAAAAGCACTTGTTTAAACCAACCTCACATCGCTACGGGGGTGAAGTTTTGGTTTGGGAGAAGGAGTTAATGGGGTCGCAGAGGCGCTACTTTGCCCGGAACTTTGAGACGACCTTTCCACATGAGGAGCACTTGCAGGGGTGAAAGGAGAGGTTGAAACTTTAGTTGCTTCTTCAACAATGTTAAGGTGAGATGATTTGTGGAGAGTTGGGGAGCTTTTGGGAGTACATCCGGAGGTGAAAGGAACAGCAAAAGCAGGGGTGTGGTTCTTTAATTTTGCTTCATTAGTGTTCGCGCTATCAGTACTATCATAGCGATTTTCGCTTGGAACCTGCCCCTGAATTGGAGAGTTAGAGCACCTTGAGGTTCTGGCATCATCTTCTTGAACATGTAAAGAAACATTTGTTGTTTCTAAACGATTATCATCATTACTTGCATCCAAATTTGAAGGTTTATCCTCTATTACATCTTTGTTTTTCTCTTGTTTCACTTCTTCAACAAAAGTTTCGAGTTCGGGTTTTTTCCGAACACTTTGATGGTCTTCAGCATCTTCTTCATCGATCATGGAGCTCACAATTGTCTGACTAGGTCCTCGCATTTGCTCCACCTTGCGCTTATGACGTGCTGTCTCTTTCTTTTGCTTCTTGAGCAAAGAACGGTGATACTTCTCTTTATGATGGTCGGATTTAAATCTGCTTGTAACGGAAGCCTCCTCTTTTCCGGCTTTGCTGTCTGTGGATTCTGGTATGGACTGCGACGGAGACAGAACCGCTTCACGGATTGTTGGAGTTATTTCTGAGCCTGCTTCTTCAAACACGGCTTCTTCTGCTAGTGAAACTTCTTCCTCCACTATCATGTGCTCCTCTACAATTTCCGGACCTTCTACAACTTGCTCCACTTCTATTTCTTCGGATATAACTTCTGAAAGCACTTTGTCATCTACATCTTCTTCCTCTACTGCCAACTCTTCAACAGGTTGAGGCACATTTGCATTGGCTTCTTTTTTCATCTTCTTTTCCTTCTTTGCATTCAACTTCGACTTAAACCGATTCGCCACTTCATTCAAATAGACATCCGCCACCTGGGAGGCCTCTTCTGCCACAAGCTGCTGTTTTGAATCCAGTTTTTCGAGCAAAGCCTGGAGTTTTGCTTTTTCCTCTTCAAGCCGGACCAATTTCTCTTGCGAATCCGCGCTTTCGTTTTCTCCTTCCAGTGTTTCTTGTGACGTGTTTTCGTTTGTTTCGTCATATTCGACAGTTTGGTCAGGGGTTTTTCCAGTCATGGCAACCTGAATGTCATAAGGTTGCACCGCTGTGAAGAAAGGCTGCGCAATGGCGACTCTTGGTCGTGCGGCGCTTGTCGGAAGTGGAGCGTCGTGCTGCCATTGCGATTCTTCGTTGTGCTCCTCCACTGAATCAGAGACATCGCTGGATGATTTCGAATCGTCTTCATGATCATCACTTTCCGGATCAACTTCCACAACTTCCTCTCGCACCACCAGCTTTGGGCGAAATTGACTCGATGGCTCCTCCATGTCCGTATTAACCTCTTCATCATCAACATCATCCATGAAACTCTGGCTAGCCACAGGAACAGGAGCCTCGTGTTTGGTGCTGCTCTTGCGAGAGCGCTTGCTGGCTCTTTGATCATCTGAAATCGAATTCGATCGGACCCTCTTCAGCAACTCGTGTCCATCCGTGGAATCGTTATAAGAGGGCTTTACTGAAACAAAGAAGATTAATCATGAATCAACATACTTCGTTTACACTGCACCTCCTAATAAACTTTTGCTTTGGGTGTTTTGCTACACTGGTCACAGCTAAAAGCATTGTATCAAAAAATTTTCTAAAACCAGCTGAACGTACATTGCCACAAAAAGGGCGAAATTTTTTAGAGGGCCAAGAGGTAATTTAACAAGAGCAAATGAAGCAATTTGTTGATAGCATGGTAGAGTGGTTCAGAGCACATTGACTGTGATCCTAGTTTAAAACCTGCTCGCGCCATTCTGTTGTATCCTTGGGAAAGATACTTTGCAGCACTTTCCCCTGCTTGGCGATATTGGCAAGCAGCTATAATTTTAAGTCATATCTCAGTAAAAAATCAAAAAACGCCAACCGGACAACAAAGGAAGCAGGTTAAAGCGATTGCTTGTCCTATGTATAGCGCCTTTGAGGCTTTCCTGGAGTCAGAAGGATAAATATAAAGATAAAATTAAATAAAGTAAAGCATCTTAAAAAGTTATTAAAAGGTGGGTGATCAATTCTAATTGAAAAACCGCATCTAAAAAAACATCATTTTTACAACGTAACAGTTCTTATAATTTAAAACCTAGCTAGTCGAGAATGCAAGTTAAACTGAAGCACTATTACCTGAAGAATTCGACGAATTCCTCCTGCTCATGTGAAGGCCCCCATCTTCCAGGTCACTGAGAGTACCTTCCTTCTTTTCACGTCTCTTCCGAGATTTATCTTCGGCCGTTTTGTGCTTCCGATGATCAGAAGAAGACTTGGAGGAGCTTCTTTTCTGCTTCTTCAGCTCACTCCCGCTCTCCTCCACCGATGAAGGAGAGAACTCCCGTTTGATCAGAGCTGACGGTTTGCAGTGAGCTTTCTCTTGATGACGTTGTTTCAAATCGTGAGAGCGCGAAAGCTTTCTTTTCTTCTCTTCTTTAGCAGATGCTGATGATTTGCTTTTTTTCACTTTATCAAGGTCAGATCGCTTGCTGGACTTGTACTTTTTCTCGTGAATAGATTCTTTCTGTTTGCTATCATCAGATGCAGGCGAGTGCTTCCGTTGCGCATCGCCAATGTTACTTCCGGCAGCCGATTCTTTGACGCCCGCGTCTTTCAAATGTGACGACTTCTGATTTTTCTTCTTTGTTACGTGATTGCTGCCGTCTTTTATTCGTTTCTTGTCGTCGACGTGTTTTGGCGCCTTGTGACGGACAACGGGAGGTTGCTTGATGATCACCTCCCCGATCGACGCCGTATTTTCATCGCGCGTCGGCGTCTCGCTACGGCTTCTATCGTAATCAGCCATTTCCCAACCAGCAAAACCCAGATCGGCCTTCGAGTGTTCCTTCGCCGTGCTCCCCGCATTCGACCACACCCCTGGGCTGCTGTACCCGGGAGATGCCCGGCTCCTTCCCCGAGATGATCGCGGACTCCCGGGGAGGCTCTTAGGCTCTCGCAGCTCGATTCTGCGTTCATCGTCTCTGCGCAGGAACACGGTGGACGGCGAGTGCGGGGTGTGATCCCGGGGCTTGCGGGGCTGCCACGAGTCAGTAACCGACACACGACTGTCTTTCGAACCGGGAGACTTGACTGGGCTCCTGCCGCGAGACAAGGAGTGGTCACGGTGACTTCGAGGCCGCGAGTCCGCTTTCAGGTCAAACTCTTGACTTCGGTTGCGACTGCTTGATGGGGGCGCCCGGGGAGAAATGCTGCGACTTCGGCGGAGACCCACTCGACCGGGTGGGGTCATGTGGGAGTGGAAGGACTCGTGGTGTTCGCGGCCCTTCAACGAGCGATGGTGGTCGTCGGGGTAGGCGCGGTGGAAGTCGTGGCTGTGCTCGCGACGAATGTACTCGGCGCCGCGGTAGTCAGGCTCGTAGCGACCTGGCGCCCGATCAAAGTGCTCGCCCTCCCGCGGGTAGGGGTCCGCTCTGTCGTCGTGGTAACGGCGACCGCGTGGCGATAGCGTCTGATAGACGGGCCGGCCTCGGTTTCGGTCCTCCCAGCCCCTCCAATCACTTCGGGGAGGAAGGCCCGAGTCATAGGCATGGGGCGGGCCGTGATAACGAGAAAGGTGGATATCGTCGTAGTAAGGATCGGGTCTTCCTGGATACGGATGTGACGATCCGGATCTTCCGGATCTGGATCCCTGCATGGAATTCGAAGATGGAATCCCCGGACCAGATGGCGTGGGGAGGAGTAGATGGCGGATGCTGTCGAAGGTAGTCACGGCCTGGCCTAAAAAAATACAATGCTAAGCAACAAACAGACCCCAAATGACCACAAAGACATTGCGTCACAAACAATTTAATGCAGCAGCAAGTACCGGAGTTCTGCATCCGGGAGAGGAACATCTCCACGAGCTCGTGACTAGCGTAGTCCAGCTTCAGCCGGCTGTTGTTCAAAGTCCGACCACGAAGGTTGTTGATCGCTTTCTGTGCGTGCTCGTACTTGGGGTAGAAGACCAGCGCTTGGCTCAGTCTCCGATCCACAATAACACGCTTCACTGAACCATACCTACCATATGACGTCATAATCAGAAGACATATTTAAATACAATTTCGTAGAAGATTTTGTACAGTGAAAAGCATTGCTGTTGCAAAATTATTTTGCTTTAAAAAAGGCAAAACAATTCTTCTTGGGTTCACGTAATAAACAATCAAGACTCACTTGTGAAAGCAACTGGCCAAGTAGTGTTCAGTAAAGCCGTCGGTGACCCCTTCAACCCACACGCATGACGACATCACCGTCTTCCCGAAGCCCAACTAGAAAACATTGACAGTTGGCGAGGTTGAATTGAGTTTCTGCGACTTGAACAAAACTTGGTGCTGGTGACACATTTATTCGTAATAAACGCACAACTGAGGGCTACGCGAATTAATGGATAGAGGCAAGCAAGCTCGCCAGCAGCAAAATCAAAAAGCTAATTCAACCTTCAATACGTTCCTTCCTAAAAGTTCGCCGTCCATCTTTTGAATGGCCTTGACCACACTTGCAATGTTCGTGTACTGCAAGAAGGCGTACTGAGGAATGTTGCACATCTTCTTTATGTCGATGGCCTGAAACAAAAAATGATCTGATCACTGCTTATTAAAATTGACAGCCAACATTATCACGTGATCTCATGTTATGTCAAAAGCGTGGTCGAGTGGTTAAGAGCGATATTGATGGCGAACGGGTCGACACAGTCGCGCTTCAAAACCTACTCAAGCCATTCTGTTGTGTCCTTGAAAAAAACAATTTACGACTCTTTCCTCTGTTTGGCGGTCTTCGCAAGTAACTTCAAATTTTAATCATGTCTCTAAATAAAACTAAAAAATTTCAACTGGACAGCAATATCTGGGCATCTGCAGAAGCAGGTCGGGATAATTGCTTGATTTTCCTGCTGGTCAAAAGGATTAACCTGGAGATAAAATAAAAAAATTACAAGCACATGATCACCCAAACAATCACCAACTACACACCACTATCTCGCCGAAACGAACGAAGATGTTCTGAATGTCGCTGTACTGAACAGTTTTATCCAGGTTTCCGATGAATAGTGTCCGAGATGCGCGAGGATGAAACTCATCCACGATCCCTCCGCACTCCTGCAGCTCCTTCCCACTCACTGCATCAACCATAAGGTGAGGACAGCTTTTACAAATTGGGAAAGCTTTGAAGTTGAGCGCCATCGAGTGGCACTCAACAAAAAAAGGCCCTCGTGTTGTTGGGGGCCACTTTTCTTTTCGAACAGTTGCATCGAATAATCGCAAAAACACAATCTTGGTGTGCTCGACGAGACGCAGAAGACCATCAGCCAGGACTAGCCAGGCGGTCGGGATCTCGCGCCCTCTCACACAAGTGGCAGGTCCGTGGCAGGTTTCAACACAACTCTTTTTATGCAATTACGCAGACAATAACTTGGTTATTTTTGTAATTTAACAAATCAATTAAAATTTTAATGCAATCAACAGGTTAAAGCAAAAACTCTACTATATCAATGCTAAAAAGAATTCAGCCAATTAGTGTGAACAACACTTTATTAATTTACTCGCCAGCTTGCTGACAACTAGTCGCCGTCGTGCGCCGCGCATGCTGCTGCTGGTGGAGCAATGTGCTTTTAATTCGAATACTACAGCCGACACAAAAAGTATACAATATAAAATTAAAGTAGTAACATAAACGGAAAAACATTTTAAAATCATTAAAGATTAAATATCCTACATTTTCGACAAGCCGTCAATCCTCGTTTCAAAAGTAACGCGCCTTGTCAGATAACGACATAACTAGTCAAGCGATTGGGGTATTTCCCGTTAATTATGACGTCGTTTCAGGAAGACAACGACTCCTAAACCGTGTCTAAAATAAGCAGACGCGACGAACGCAACAAGATAGATTGCAGAAGTTTTTTTACAACTAGGAACAACATTAAGATAAAAATGTCAAGTTCCAGATCAGCCAGCAGAACCTCACCTTCCCCGTCGTAGAGCGAGGCCTCTATCGCGGCCCCGAAAAGCAGCTTGGTCTTGGCGTGACTGATCGCTTTGTGCGCTTCGGACGCGTTGCGAAAGAGCACGAGTGCGTGTCGGAGGTTGTTGTCTCCGCGGACGACAACCGACTTCACTTTCCCGCACTTTTTGAACTCGTGATAAATCCCGTCTCTCAGGCTGCTCACTAAATGAGTAGTAGTCAAGTTTACATGCGTCAGCAATGAAATAAAGCGGAAGGAGATTCTACATTTGAATTAAATGACTGAACGGCAGCGAAAACTATCAGATGAGATTTAAGCAAATTATTAATTCGTAGTGTTTCATTATTGTGCGAAAACATAAAACATTTATTTCTTCCATATAAGAATAAAGTCTGTGGAAAAAAGCCTTTAGAAGCAGCAGAGGTAATCCGAGAGTGGAAATCTAGATTGGCTTCTTGGAGAGATTAAGGAATGGCTACTCCAAGATATTCTTGGAGGAGGGGCAACAACAACAACACAAGAATAAACTATGTCTGTGTACACGCTTTCTCGATACGTTGAATATATTAAAACCAAAGGCGAGGTTCATTCAACCAAAACATAATCGGATTTCATTCTCTGGTTACCTTTACAGACAAAGGTTTTATAAAGTTTAATAACAAAAAAAAACTTTCCCCACTTCGTGAGCTTTCTCAGAAGTCGCATCTGGGTCGCGCGGTCGCGACCATTCGTGTCAATGCGAATACCCACTACGTCATAAACTTATTCGATGTGACCTCATTCAGTCGCGCAGTTTGAATTGATTAATTATTATCAAAGCATCGCGCAAGTGAGAGAAGCGTCGCAAGCAAAAAACTTCGTAAAAGGGAAACCGGCCAAGTGCTTGCGCAGACGAACCTCGCAATGCGCGAGAATGAACTTTTTACGGCGCGGATCAAAATTCGAATGTGATTCCTATTTCGTGTCTTTCTTGACTTGCTTTACAATCAACAACGCAACTATATTTTATTGGAGAAGGACTACAATAACCCAGCTCAAAATTAATTGAAAAACTCGAAAATAAGTTCTTCAGTTTTTACTTAAAATTAAAGGCGAAAAGTGTCTTATGGCTACATCTCTCTGATAAAATCAAGCATATCCAAATGGGACGTTTTGTAAATAAATGAAACGAAAAAAATGTCATTAAAAGGCAAGCAGGTGGATCACTGAAATACAAATGGCGGATCGATGAATTAACTTGTTGAAAAGAGCGTCTAATAGCGAAGTACCATATTTAAAACATCAACATAATTCGGGCTTTGGACTCATGCCAGAGTGAACATGTATAACGTAGTAAAATCGCGTCAAACATAAAAATGTCCGATATTTGCAAGGCAGAGAAGAACCGAAAAAAGTGCTTAAAGCGATTCAAACAATGGGCAACACCCAAATGCTCGAGGCAATAATAAAGAGAAAAAAGTTTCTCTCTTTACGCTGAGAAATTTTTTTTTCTTTTTAGTCGAATCATGAGTAAGAGCGCAACTACATTCGCACACATTAACTTATGTTTACTATAACTCCAAAGCTAAATATAGCTCAAGAAAGAGCACGACAGACAGGGTACGACGTGTTAAGTCTAGCAGTTAATGCGATATTAGCCAGTCTGCGTGTCATCAGCAAGTACAGCCAAAAGTTTATTTGAAAAGCGACAGATCTGCATTGGTCTTTTGGATCTTTTTAAGACTATCATGATCGCATAGTTTTTCACACAAACCATAACGACCTTTTTCCTGATAAAAACCAACTTAATACAATACTTATGAAGTGAACATAAAAAATCATGATACGGTACTTACAAGATGTGATGTAAATATTATATGAAACAAGTCATAGGACTTACCACTAGGTCGCGATGGGAGTTTTTTGATAATGATTGTTACCAGCTTTTGATCTCCATGGTTGCTTCCTATACTTGACTTTGAACTAAAATCAGTCTGATTTCAACAAAAGAAAATCTAAAGAATTCTAAGCAAACAGAAACAATTTGTTCACTTGTGAAGCAGATGACACATCCAACCATGGTGCTGGGATGAGGAGGGAGCTTACCTGGATGATCCTGAACTGTTTGATAGTGAAGTGGAGGAGGCTGTAGAAGCGGAAGAGTCGGATGAGCTTTGCTCGGAACTATCATCTGAATCAGTTGAAGTAGAATCATCATCATCAAATTCATCATCATCATCATCTTCATCTGAAGAAATTGCTTCTTTCTTCTTAGTACTAGCAGTTTTCCGCTTACTGTATTCTTTTTGTTTAATCCCTTTGCTAGCTGAACATCAAATATTGTCAGAAATAGCAAAACCAAGATTAAAAAATGGGAACTTTTGTAGTTTACTAATCAAAACATAATATTTATTATATTTTCGTATCTCATTATAGTTTCACAATATTGTCTATTTTGACAGACAAATTTTTTTCTAAACCAAATTAAAACTAAATCAAGTTAAATTATATAAACTAAACTGCTTTCAAATTACCCCTTAAGTGTTACACATTAAAAAAATTAGTTGGTTTTTAAAACAGTTATTGTAATAAAAAATGTATTTACACCTGAATAGCAGGTTTGTGCAAAACATTTCACATGTCAACCAAAACATTTTAATCACTAAACAAAGATTTCAAAACTATTTACATTTATTCATGGATTTTAATTTTTCTGCAAGCTTTTTGTGTTTTTTCTTTCCAACCTTCATATTTTCTGCTTTATTTATTTTTCTAAAAGAAATCTAAACATTAGATATGCTTATACTAAGTTTGAGTAGCGACAAAAACTGAAAATATTTTAAATTGAACAAAGTATACTTAACAATGAAAAAAATTAAAAAACAAAAACTTGTTACCTTTCTGTCTTGGTGCCAGCCTCACGACCCCTTGAGCTTTTACGTTTTAGCGAGTTCTTGGCTTCCCCATGCTCGGGGCCTTTATACTGAACAGGTGACAAATGGGAGCCTCGATGCCGGTCTGCAGTGTACCTTCGATCACTTGAATGCCTGAATACATGAAATCATTATAAAATCTAAACATCGATACAACTCCAAGGTAGAATAAGAATTATTTTGAACTTGCAACTTTTTGGTTGTTACGGATTAATGCATATAATATATAAGACAATTTTTATTAGATGAAATAGCATCAATATCAAGCCAAGTAAAAAAACTTAAACCTTAATTCAATGTTCTACAAATGAGTTGTAGATATTAAAAATTGGATTAATACACAAACAAGGTTTAAACAAAACCTATATTTACAATTTGTTATAAACAATAGTAGCGGCAAAAAATCGAAAATGAGAATACAAAAACTGTTCTATTAAATAAAAATTTTAAAATTTGTTAAGATGTGATTACAACTTTGTAAAAATTTCAATACAGATAAAACACAGTAAAATATATTGCAAAACATTACAACAATATTTTATACCAAGATATTTGATGACTCTTGTCAACTCAAACTCAACACAATACTTTGAAAATGTTGAATGCAAAAAATTCTTTACGTTTTTTAAAAGTTGTTTGTTTCCCATTTTTTATGAACAAAAACCGCTATTTTGAAAGAGCAATAAGAGTAATTTATTGTTTAAAGATAGTTAAAGGCCTTTAGTACATTTATATATTTTTTCTTTTTTTAAAGACTTATGTAATCATTCAACTTTAAAATAGATATTATTTTTAATTTTTAGAACTAGTGCTAATAATACAAATTCTTCTTTAAAACCAAACACAAACATTATACTAAATATAAAGTTATCATAACCAAAAAAGTTTGATACACTCATAAAAACTAAACATTTTACAAAAGATACCCACCCAAAAATGACTTGACAAGTTTTCAGACAATAGTAGAATATATCCCATGAATAGTTTCCGTTAGCAAATACTTTACCAGTATAATTTGAAGACTAATACTAGACCAATACCTGAAAGGATTGATACCAATTTCTTTAAGCCCTTACTGCTAACATCTGTTCTCACAAAATTGTACTTTGCTGTATTATCCTTTCTTAACTGTCTTTAGTGAAATAATCCATATTCATCAGAGAAGTTTCTTGGTAATGTAATCCAACAGATATAAATTTAAAATCATGATTTATAATTTGTTAATCCGTGTAAGATAAAGCTGGTAAAAAGTAATTAAATCCAGGGTATATATGTCAATACTGATATATCCCACATATTGATAATATAATAATATGTATTCCAAGTTAGACATCAGAACGCAAGACACTAAAACAGCAGCAGTTGATAATTTTTCTTAAATGCAAGATTTGTGTACTATATCCAAAAATAAGTTTTCATAAATATAAATTACTGGTACAATTGGAACTAGTTTAAAGCAAAAAACACTGCAAAGACATCAATACTGCTGGTACAATAATATTATAGTAAAAAACATAAATATACATAACATACCCCTCAAATGGCTTTGAAGAATCTATTCGTTGTGCCACTGAATGAATTCGATAATTAGATCCATGTTGATTAGGTGAGAGATCACTTCGACGACTACATGAAGAACTCATTGCTAAATAGGTCAATAAACTTTTTAACTACAAAATTTCATAACAAAAACTATCAAAAATAGCAGATACAAACTTATGGCAGTATGCAAAAAGTTTCTTGTACAATTTTATCACAACATACATCAAATGATGTTAAATTATACTTTAAACAAACAAAACGTTTTTTTATAAATTTCTGTAAATTTACACACCAGCTGGGTCACTGTAACTAATTTGAAGTTGCTTGTCTCCAACTAAATTCAGAGAACTTTGTGCATTCTGAGCAGATCGTATATCAACAAAAGCTACAATTGCTGAAGCGTCTTCAAAATTTCGTTTTGGGTTAAGTTTTACTTTTTCTACACGACCGTACCTAAAAATAAGAAAAATAATTTGCAAGAAAAAAAATTGAACATATAAGATTATTAAAATGCTATCACAGAAAAGTTTAATATTTCACCGTTTAAAATAATCTGCTACTTTATCTTCTCTTATGTTTTCAGGAAGATTTTTAATCAACAGATATCTTGTTTCTTTCATTCTCTCATGGCAATAAAAATAATATTTTCAGCACCATATTAAAAGTGGTTAAAACTAACAAGCATTAATCTATTCACTATAAATTAAGAATAAATAATATGACTGATAAATTAAAGAATAGTCAAAGATTAAATTTTGAGGTTAAACATTTGATAAAATCCCACAATAAGTTTTTCTCTCCTTCTATGACCAGCTTTGCAAACATAACCTAAGAAAATAGACTGTTCCTGATAAGTGTTAGAAATTCAAAACCAAGGTTAATCAGTGAGTTTTAGTTTGACATGTGTAACGCACAATGCATAGATGCCTCTCTTTAATGCTGTCTGTTTACAACTCATATTCATTCACTAAAAAGTAATAAAAAACAAAATTGCACAAAATATTTTAGTAGTTATTGTACATTTTAATACCAAAGCCATACTATTAAACACATCACAGTAATACAAAGTCTAATAAGTATCATGAAGTTGAAATAAAATAAACAAATTATAAATATTCAAGCATAATTAAAGTTTTAATAATTTAGAATGACATTTTTGGTTATTGCATAATTACAAAAAAATTATCTTATTTTTTTTGAAGTTTTTTTGATGGTTATGATGAATTGTTTTATACATCGAAATTTTAAAGTATTTATATAAAAATGCTTTACTATTTAAAAGTTAGCTATATTCAAAATTATATTAAAGCTTTTTTTACATCTTGTTTCAAATATGCCTTAGACAAATATTTGCAATGATGAAGAAATGAATTTTTACTTTTTATGTTTTAACAATCATGTGTTATATCTTTTGCAGCTGTAAATACATTTTGTACTAGATAAATTTGTAAATTGAGGGCCTTATTACTAAAAATTGTTTCATGTCTTGTTAGTGTTGTGTATACTTGCAGCTATATGAAAATAATGAAGATATTTTATGTCACTCTGAAAAAATTTTGTACATGGGTAAATAAAATTGGCTATAAGTAAAAAAGCTGAACAAAATTAAAAAACCATGATCAAATAAAGCTAAGAGAGAGGCTCTAGAGTACTACTCAATAAATCAGCTTATTTGCAATAATAGTGAATACACTGTTCTATCAAATAGTTTTTGTATATTTTTTCTCACAAATTTTTTAATAATGTAAACGTAAACTTTTAATAATGTAATTTTGAAAAATTTGATAAAATGATTGCTTATAAAGAAAATATAAAACTTAAATTGTTTTAAAAGATGTGGCAAGTGAACATGACAAAGCTTTGGTAAAAATTTGAATCGCAACAATATAAAAATCAGCTGATAAATAAATCCATTAAATACAAATACACTGAGGTTAATAAGACAATGACTATAGTTATGTGACTGTAGTAAATTTTCTACAGACTATTTTACATGAGTTATAAATTTTAACTTTTCTAATAGCAACAAAGCTATCTAAATTACTAAAATAAAAAATCTACCAATCCAAACAAAAATTTAAGCCTAGATTAAGCATAAGCTCAAGACTTTTTTATTTTTGGAATACTTGGAAAAGTGCCATGTTTTTAGAAAAATTGCTCAATTTCATTTAACAAAATCTCAACTGTGCGATCAAACTGCAGTTTTATAAATGTCATATTTTTAAATATGATTTTTTCTGTCTCTTAAAAAACTATAAAAATGATTTATTTGAAAGGAAACTAAGTTATTGTTAGGCTTAAATGTTATGCAAAAAATTTGATAGTTTAGTAACAATTCTTTAAAATTCTTAGCTATTTGTTTGTTTTTTATAAAGAACCATTATATACTACATTGCTTTAATAAGCTATTCTCAAATTAATTTCAGCTTAATTTTTAAGAAATATAGATATAAATAAGCACCTCAATTTCCATTTTTACAAACATTGCCGATGATGCAAGTTTTTCCACTTACACTAGAAATGTAAAAAATATATTGGGGAAATTAAATTACAGATTTGCAAGAATTTTCAAAATAATTCATTTTCAATAAACTTACTGCAAACTATATATTTATTTCGCATTTTTTTAATTGATACTTTATACATGTAAGTGAACTATGGCAGCACCTTACTGTGCTAACTAATTTATGGTTGCTCTACTGTGCTAAATAATACTTAGTGCTAAATAACCACTTTACTGAATAATTTTTGGTTGATGTTACTATTACAGCCACTTATTAACCAAAAATTATTCAATCCAATGTATGTTCCACTTATCAATCAAAAATTATTCAATATATTTTAACTTAAAGGTCGTTTCCATAACATAAAGGTCATTTCCATATATTTTAACTTAAAGAATGAAAATTTAAATCCCCAAACAAAATCTCTGTTCTTTGAAGCAAACAAACTGAAAAAAGAACATCAATGGAAATACATCTGGACCAAAAATGGAACCATTTTCACAAAAAAAGATGATAATACTCAAACTTTCATCATCAGAACTGATAAAGACTTACAAAATATTAAATGACTGAAGAACGATATTAGTAAGTGCTATTTTTACTTTGCTATACATATATTATTATTGTGCAGCATATATAATCTCAATGTGATTCGTAATCCAGATGACAAAAATATTAGCACCAACATGTGGTCCGTAAAAAAAGATGTCGTAAAAACCAAAATTGCATAGAATGTGACAATTGCCAAAATAAATTTCATTACAAATGCACAGATTTAAATCCTAAAAAAAATAGTTGCTCTATGTCTGACACAATGATATTTTACTGTAAAGTTTGCTATGTGCATGTATTTCCATTCACCAGCTTAAGTGATTGTGATTTTATTAATATGTTCAAAGATATTGATTCTAATTCGGTACAATTAATTGATAATGTAAAATTTGCCAATCTTGAAGTATCAGATAACATCTACAACCATGAATATCTACAAAACCAATGCAACTATACAAGCTTGCATTCATTCAGTACATTACTTAAGCAAAATAAATCTGAATTTGATTTAAGTTTAATACATTTTAACATGAGATCCTTACCTAAAAATCTTCATAAAATTGAAGATTTTTTATTTTGCTGTAATGCATTGCCCAAAATAATAGCTATTTCAGAAAGCAAAGTATGCAATGTGAACCTAAATAACTACTCATTCCTACATAACGATTCAATTACTCAAGCTGGAGGAGTGGGATTATATGTACATAGCAACATAAAATATTTAATAAGAGAAGATCTATTTATTGACTTAGAAGGGTGCAAAAATTTATGGATTGAAATTATCACCCCTCCAAACAAAAAAAATATGATTATTTCGGTTATTTACAGACATTCCTATTGTAATGTTGATTTATTTCAAGATAAATTATGTAGCGTACTAAAAGCTATTTCTTCTTATAAATATACTATTTGTGGGGACATCAATATTGATCTTTTAAAATGGGAAAGCAATATTCAAACTAGTAACTATATGAATGAACTATACAGTGCAGGGGCTGTCTTAGCTATTGATAAACCTACAAGATTAACAAACACCTCAGCCACACTTATTGATCATATCTACACTAACAACTTACTTAACAATGTACCAGTTGGAATTCTTATATACGAAGTATCAGATCATCTTCCAGTTTATATTATATTTAAAGACATTATTACACAAAAACAGCAAAACCGCGTTTACAAGGACATAAAAAATTTTAACATCAACACATACAGAGAAGAAATGTTTGAGAAACTCAATAAAAGATACATTAAAACATTACATGACAACCAAAATTTTCTCTATCATAATTTTGCTGAAATTTTCTGTAATCTTCTGAATTCCCATGCACCTTTAAAGCAATCCTCCCACAAAGATTTAAGATTCATAAATAAACCATGGTTAACATCTGGTATTATCAAATCAATTAAAACTAAAAATAAAATGTTTAAAAAATGCTACAAATCATGTGATTCTCTTTTAATTAAAAAATATAAACAATATTCTAACAAACTTACAAAAATTAAAAATGCTGCAAAAATCTCTTATTATACCGAAAAACTTGAGACAACAAAAAATGATATTCGTAAACAATGGAAAGTTATAAATGAAGTAATTGGTAGAAAACATTTAAATTCTCATACACCCACAAAAATTGTTGACCAAAAAGGCAACCAAATAACTGAGCAACAAGAAATTTGCAATGAATTTAATAACTTTTTCTCTAATATTGGACAAAATATTAGTAAAACTATTCCTCTATGTACAATATCAAATAATCCAAGTTCAATAATTTCACAACACAAGAAATCCTTTTTCTTCACTCCTATTACATCCAATGAAATTATGATCCAAATTGGTAAACCGGACAATAAAAAATCACCTGGAATTGACAAAATTCAGAATAAATTTCTCAAATATGTTGGTGACATCATTTCTCCATTCCTTGCTGAAATCTTTAATAATCATATAACATTAGGAAAATTTCCCCACGAATTAAAAACAGCTAAAATAGTACCTATACACAAAAATGGATCTCATTCTTTAACAACCAACTATCGTCCCATTTCTATACTATCTTCATTTTCAAAAATTTTTGAAAAATGTATATACAAAAGACTTTATAAATACCTTACTTCTAAAAATATTCTAAGCCATGACCAATTTGGGTTCCAACAAGGACATTCTACAACTTTAGCTGTAACAGACATTTACAATAAGATTTTACACAGTATTGAGCAAAAAAAGTATACTTGTGCAATCTTCTTGGATTTAAAAAAAGCATTTGACACTGTCAATCACTCAATTCTACTCAACAAATTACACAAATATGGCATAAGAGGAAATATGCATGAATTATTATCTGATTATCTAACAAACAGAACACAATTTACTGTCTTACACAAAATCATATCTCAGCCAAATGTATTAAATACAGGGGTTCCTCAAGGTTCAACATTAGGTCCTCTACTATTTTTGATTTATATAAATGATCTCCCACTAATCTCTAACTTTTCGACAAGATTATTTGCAGATGACATTGTTTAATTATGACTGACTCTAATCTGAAACTTTTAAACAAAAAAGTAAATATAGAAATAAATAAAGTTTCCCAATGGATGAATTTAAACAAACTGAAGCTAAATTATGACAAATGTAAATATATGCTCTTTAAACCTTCTAATAAAAAAATTTATGACAATATTACCTTCCAAATTTCATTGACAAATTCAATTAAACTAGAGCAGGTAAAATCCTTTGAATACTTAAGAGTAGTGCTTGACGAAAAATTAAAATGGACAAATCATATTCAACTTCTTTGTAAAAAATTAGCACAAGTTTGTGGAATTCTCAGAACTATAAAACCACTAGTAAATTCCAAAACTCTATTAAATGTTTATTACTGCATGGCATACTCACAATTACAATATGGCATATTAGCTTGGGGAAATGCAAACAAAACCAACTTGTCACCACTCAACAAGGTACATAATAGAATTATTAAAATGATTCAAGAAAAAGAGAATTTTCAAAGTAACTTACTAAACATGGAACAAATATACAAATTAGAAATCGGAAAATTCATGTTTCGCTATAATGCTAATCAACTCCCAATGTCTTTTATTAAATACTTTACATCAATACAATCAATACATAGCTACCCTACTAGGCTCTCTAAACAACAAAACTATTTTTTACCGCGATATTGATTGCAACAAAGCCAAAAACTTATTAGTTATACAGGAGCTAAATTGTGGTCAGAAATCCCGGAAAACATAAAAAAATTTTCCCACAAAAATTTTTCTAAAAAATTAAAAAATCATCTAGCTTCATCTACATTTTAGAGCACATCATAGTTTACAATATATATATATATATATTAGTGTATGCATTATAATCAAATGTTCACTTGCTGTATAATACATTCTTGTGTAAAAGAATTATACTAATATAATTGTAAAGAGGAAAAGGAAAAATTAATAATCAATGAAAATTGTAAATCAATGATAATAAGAATAAACATTCTCTGCAATTTGTTAACTGTAGTTGTTTTCTGTTATCAGATGGCGCTTTCTTAACTGTACTGCAATTTTTAGGCATGACACTTTTTTTCAGGTTAATTTTTAAACTGTTTAAAAGATATAAAATTATGATAATCCTTGACCTGCACCCAAATGATTTATGCTCAATTTTATCTTTTTTTTTTTTTTTTTTTGGTAATTAAATTTTTGTATATTTCTTGTGTTTCTTTCTTTTTTTTCCTTTTTTTTATGTTCTTAATTTTTTTTTTTTTTATTAGTATTGTTTTTCTTTTTTTTATGAACCTAAACAAAAAATTTAGTGATTCAGTTAATCTAAAATAATAAACACTGCTGAGGCAGCTGGACTTGGTGATCAAATGATCTTTTGCTGTTTCAATTGTTTGACAGTTATGTCATATCTTTTTTGATTGTTTTTTTTTTTTTTGTCAAATCAACAAATGTGATATGTGTTTATTGAACTTATAAAGCATTGGAAGAATAAAATAAACTTGAAACTTTCCACCACAAGCATTGGCAGGATTCAGGAGTATTCTATGTTTGTTTATTGAAATTTTTCATTTCTTCTTCATGCTTTAAGTGCAAAGATAAAAAAAAGTTAATAAAACAAAGTATTGGTACATCAACCCTCTGAGCAGTGGTGTGCAGTGACCTCTGAGGTGGCATTTAGTTGGTATGCCAACATTGGTCGTGCAATTAACAAGTAATATTATATGAAAAGGACAAAAAAAATTGTCTGCGATTCTAGGACGAAGAAAAATTTTTGTCCCAAAATTATGTTGTTCTCTAAAAGAAAAAAAGGTCTTCACTTGGAAGTAGTCTCAGATTTCTTATTTTTCATCCAAAAATCATAGTGTTCCCCACCAAAAAAAAGTTTTTACTTGATATGAGTGTCAGATTTCTCTTATTTTGTTACAAAACCATGATATTTTTTATTAAGTAAAAAAAAAATCATCTTGGAGAAGTTTGTTGGTATGCAAAATCAATGACTTGCATGACCTGACTAGACACCACTGCTTTTGAGAGTTAACAATGGCAACACAGCCAATTAAGTTAAAGCAAAATTGTACATCAATTCCAAATTCAGCAACAACAAAAAAAACTATTATTTAATAGTGGTTCTATATTCAAATTCTGATTTTATATATTTAATAATTTCAAAACTTGGGATAAATCAAGTAATCTTGCTTTATAATAAATAAAATTTAAAAAAGGTTAAGAACCTTATACCATGGAAATCCACAGGGCAAAACAAATGATAAACTATTTATATATCACTTTTTTTTTAAACAAGATATAAGCACTTTTTATGTTGAAAAAATTTGGTCATCTCCAAAATATTTTCACTACTTGGAATAAGTTTCTTTATACAGTTTATATAAAGAAAAATTGTGAAACATTTTATTTATTTATTTTCATTTTTACTCATAATCAACTTGAAATTAATCATAGTGCATGTAGAAATAAAGATTGTGAATAAGGAACTGACGTTGTGCATGGTCGCTGTACCTTTGAACAAAGCAATGTCATGTTAATAAGAAAAGGAAAGCAAAAAGAAGTAATTAATACACACATCCGAGCCATAGTCAGAGAATGTTGTGTAATCATGGGTGGGAGAAACAACAAACTCAAAGACCAAAAGGGTCAGGCAGGCAAAGAAACCCATCAAAAGAAATCCTACCATGGGTCAAAAGGACCATTTCAAAAGCATATGGCTGGACAAAAATTTATATACGTAAAATAAAACATACAAATAGCAAACAAGAATAGGTGCAAAAGAAGTAAATTATGTGAACTTTTATCCAACTGGACGGGCTGTAATGATCTGGATGTTGCTTTTGAAGTCACATCGAGCTTTTATCACTTTCAATTTCTTTGTCCAATTGTCCAATTAGGCAATTTCAAAAACTACTTAAAACCCATCTGTTCAAACTTGCTTTTGAAGTTTAAGCATATTTTGTATATTGTTTGATGATTTTCAATTTTAGCTTAACTAGGTGTTAAAAGGTGTACAACTAGTGTTTTGTCTTTAGTGTTTGTATTTTGTTTTAGTGATATATACTTGTACAAATTTTGAATATTTTGAGTTTAAAACAAGTCTCTTCAAAAAGTCATCATAAGCGAATTTTGTTGCTGAAACTAACCTGGATCACCCTGCAGTTACTATCGCTTCTTGAAAGATCCTTTTCCTTTTGGTTTCTTTTTTTATTCTATTCTGATGCTGAAAGAGAAAAAAACTAACTTGGACAAGTTAACTTAGTTTCACCCAAAAAAATTGCTTACAGTGACTTTTTGAAGAGACCCTTTAATGTCATATCAACTGCATAGAGTAGCTGAGGTCGCTGTCTGATCTCAGCATATGTGAGGCAATACAATTTTAATTATTATTATTAGCATGTGATTCACAATTTGTTATAATCACATAAAAGAAAACTATATAATAATTAATTTGTCAGTCTCACAGCAACAATCATTGCAAATAAATAATTATTTAATAATATTTTAATCAAATGAAGCAATTTATAAAAAAACTAATTAAAAAACATCATTTCTGGCAATTTTAAGTTAGTTCAAGTTCATTTTTGCTAAGCACAATTAATTGATTGGTTTACAAACATACACAATATTATGAATAACAAATTCCTCAATAATATCCTTTATTAATATAACATTTTTTGCTCTAATATTAAATAGCTCACTAACTAAATAGAGCATCACAAAAAGCTTTTAACTAACATGACATTAACTATTTAGACTAGCATTAAAGTTCTGTATACAAAAAAGTTCCAGACAAAATATAATCCAATAGCTATTCAAAAACAAATAAATTGATTATGGAAACAATGCTAAAAGTTTCAACTTTTCAGCAAAGTAAAAGTGACAAATTTATTTAACTGGTCAAATTGCAATAAATTAATTAATAAAATCAGTCAAAGTTTAATGAGCAAAATATTTAATGAAGAAATTTAAAACTAAAACCAACCAAATCAAATTAAAAAATCAATTTTAATCTATAACGGTCATCATCAGTTTCTTACAGTCAAATGGTTTTAAGATCAAATATAAGTCTACAGAATAATGCATACAGCACAGCTCAAAGACACCACATCACAACCCGTTTTCTTGAGTCACAAATAAAAAATACCCGAGTAGTGTAATAATAAACAAATTTTTTATAAAATTTTTATTTGAATAACATGGCATAAATCTTTTCTAAATATGTTCTGCCTTTCTTGCCAAAAAAATAACAAATTTTTGCCAATTATAATTCACTATAGCCAATTAATAAAAAAATTTTAGATAAAACAATTTTTACCATTTCCCGATATGCAGTATCAGAAATTTACTAATTTGCACTATGCTACAGCCCTAGGATCAATTATATATTTTCTTCAATTGTAAATTTTTATTTTTATGGAGTAAGTAATTAGTTGACTTCTAAATGTAAAAAATAAATATACTTTGGTAGGAGCTGAAGCCCGCAGAAATTTTGATACCTTCAGCTTCGACTCCGGCTCCACAAAATATGAGAAACTTAGCTTCGGCTTTAGCTCCAGCTCCAGCTCCAGCTCATTCAATACTGGCCGGCTCCATGGCTCCGAGCTCCGGCTGTAGTCCTAGTCAAAATATAATAAAAGATGTTGATAAATAAGGCAA
The DNA here is from genome assembly GCA_963680785.1 of Diplosoma virens. NCBI lineage: Eukaryota > Metazoa > Chordata > Ascidiacea > Aplousobranchia > Didemnidae > Diplosoma > Diplosoma virens. The sequence goes on along the minus strand of OY796882.1, from coordinate 69,551,493 downwards.
CCTTATTTTATTTTTTTTTATTTATTCTCTATATTTATTCTCCTGACTCGCAGGAATGCGACGGAGGCGGTAATACGTAGGATAGACAATTACCCCGACCTGCTTCCGGAGATACCAAGATATTGCTGTCCGCTAGTAATTTAATAGAGATATGACTGTAATTTAGAACTGCTTGCCAGGACCACCAAGCAGGGGAGTGTGCCGTAAAGTGTCTTTCCCAAGGACACAACAGAATGGCGCGAGTGGGTTTTGAACCGAGACCATGTTGGTCACGAGCCCGGCGCTTTAACCACTCGACCACGCTGCCGACCTTATTTTGATTCCGAGTATCTTACCTTAGTACCTTAGTATTACCTTAGTACCTTATACCTTAGTACATTATTAACTCCGACTTATCAAGACGCTTATTAACTCCGAGTATACGTTACTGCATTGAACTCTTTATTTTCAGCCATCACTTCATTTTCAACGTCTTTTATTTTGGAAGGCGCAAAAATTACTTTTAACTATAGACATTATTATTGGTATTTAAAACATAACTGGTAGGTCGTGTATAAAAAAAACAGAGAAAAAGTTTAATAAGCCTAGAAATATAATTACTTTAAGGGGTTCTGATCCCACTCAATAAGCGGCAAGATCAAAACCGACGAAAAATAGCTAGCGCTTAATCGTTTGTTTACTGTTCTTATCAAATGCATTTAAAGTTGCCATAAAGCGCTATATAGGCTAAGAAGCGCCAAGGCAGCAGATTCGGATTGGTTTAAAAATGGGTTACAGTTTAAAATAGTGATTATAAAACTAATTTTTAAAAGGCATCAAATCTAGGGCATCGGAAATAAAGGGTTAAAATTTTTTTATAAAAATTTTACTTGAAGTGTTGATGTTATGTGATGTAAATTTATAATTCATTGCATTTTGTTTGCGTTTTATGAAGCATTTTATAATATGGTAGACCGAGTTTTAATTGTTTGAAAATTTGTTAGAAAAAATGAATTTATCAAATTTTATCATGGTATATACTGTAATAATTAAATTTTTCCAAATTAATAACCCTATTTTCAGGCATACACCACCTACAAATTTTTAACATAGATTTGCTTTTAGTTTTTTTACAATATTTATTTAGATAAACATAACCATACCTCGCTAACACCAAGGGTAGTTAGTTGGAAAGTATACGGGATTTTGTTGAAAACCGCAATCAAAAATACAAACAGGGGCATTTGTAATCACAAATAGAAAATATATTAGTTGTTACAATGCCGTAATGTATGCACTTCTTTGGAGAAAGGTTCTTAGAGATCAAACAAACCGTTAAAATTGGCGTTGTAGACAAGATACGAGGGTCAGTCAAAAAGTAATGAGCCCTGTTAACTTTAACCGCTTTAACCTTCATATTTTTTCTAGAAATTTTAAGGGTGTTTAGTAAATTTACTGCTTTAAAGATAAATTGTAAAAAAAAATTGTTTCAACGTGTCCACTTTTGGTATTGTGTTTTGGAAATGACGTCATTACTGGATGTCCGTCAGAAGCAGAGAGCTGTGATTGAATTTCTTGTTTCGGAAGGGGAGCCACCAAAACAAATTTTCGAAAGATTGGTAAATGTTTATGGAGATGCTTCATTAGCCTACAGCACTGTGAAAAAGTGGGTATCCAGGATTAAACACGAAGAAGATGATCCAAGTTTGAGTAGCCTCCAGGACAGACCAAGAAGTGGAAGACCATCTTCTGCAGTCAATCCTGGAAACAATGATAAGGTTGAGAAATTGATTAGAGATGATCGCAGAATCACTATTGATGACATTGCTGAACGTGTTGGAGTTAGCCATGGAAGTGCTGTGAATATTGTTAATGAGCTAGGCTTTGCAAAGGTTTGCGCCAGATGGGTTCCGAGGCAACTTTTGGATTTTCACAAGCAAGCCCGTTTTGAAGCTTGTTCGGAGCTTATTGAGTGTCACAGAAGTGACAAAACTTTTCTCAGCCGTATAGTGACAGGAGATGAAACCTGGGTTCATCACTATGAACCTCTGTCGAAAAGATCATCCATGGAATGGCGTCACCCCACGTCCCCAAGAGCCAAGAAATTCAAAAGTCAACGTTCTGACTTTTACAAGGCTGGCATAGTGTCCCTTGTTCATCGATGGACAGTTGGAATTGAAAAGTGCGGAGATTACATTGAAAAGTAGAACTGAGATCTCCTATCCCTGGGCTTTCTTTTGATGTATGACTTTTGATTTTATTGCAACAAATATGGCCAGGAGAGACTTGGGCTCATTATTTTTTGACTGACCCTCGTATTAATAATTTTTAGCAATGAAATTGTTAAACAGCTTTTTGCATGCGTTATGATCTTTTACGAATTGTTACAAAAAAATCAAATAAAAAATAATCATTTCTACATCAACGCTTTGTACTTCTTTTGTCTATAGCGTGAGGTAACATAACATCAACGCCATTAATCAATCACATTTTGTCTAACTGCGAACCTTCAGGCGTTTCAGGAAGCACAAATCTTGGCTATCATTAACTCATTAATAGACCTGGAGCAAGCAAAACAAATTAAAAAATCTAAATTAACCTCACTATCACCAATATATCAGTCACTAAGCTTGCGTATTTTTTATTTATTTTTTTTTTTATTAAAAAAGATGGTCGGCTATTAGGAATTGACTGCATAATAAATTTTCATTGCCATAGAAATAGGCAAGCTATATATAATTTTTAGGAGCAATTTTCTTCAAAAATTACATTTTTTTGATCAAAAAAACAATTTTGATTTATTGTTTAACACTTTACTTAAATTGAAATCATTTTAACTAACCCCTAACAGAGTTTTTTATCTAAACCCATTTAATAAAACATATTAAATTTACTTCAAGATTATGAAATACATTTGATTACCTACTGAAACTGCAATACTTTTTTCTTTCAGGTAAAGCCTATGCCCTATGGTTGTCGTCGTTCGGAAGAGCATCCACTCCAGGTCAGACACAAACAGGAACGTGGCTGAGGGTTTATCCTTTTACTACCACAGGCTGCTGTACTGCCCGGATCAGATGCTGGCAGCGATGTTTTTAAGCCAGCATCAAATTTTGTCATCCAAAACCGTCAGACCTCGTGCTCCATTTGGTGCCCGATGTATGGGGAACGCTATTAGAACTTGGTCTGCGGTTTGTTCAGAGGCGCCGCACTCGCAATTTGGTGAAGGAGCGAGACTCCATTTGTGCATGGACTAATGGAATCGCCCAACACCAGTCCGCAGGCGGTTGAGCTTAAACCAAGCTGCTCGGGGCAAGTCCATCCCAACAGGCCTGGCACCGGTCCTGGACACAAAACACGGAGCGTGGAAATATTTTCACAGTACTCCGCATTCCATTTGTGATTTGTCCATTCAGAAGCCCGAATGCCAAGTCTGGCAAGGTTGTCCAAAAGGTTCCGTGCAATTGGCACAAATGGGCGCCTAGATCTTAGTATCTCTTGGCGAGCATCTGAGGACCACTTAAAAGACCATACAAGATATGATCAGGGTCCAGAGATCCACGGTGGGCCAAGGAGAGTGTCGCTCCCAGTTGGCGAAGCTCAACTGGCTGGATGCCTGAAAGTATGGGTAGGTGATCCGTTGGAGTGGGACGCAGGCATCCAGTAACTATGTGCAAGGCATCGTTCAAGACAATATGGTTCAAGGCCCTATGGTTAATAAGCATTAACACAATTTTCTTTTTTCTTCAGCTCTTTACTGTTTTACTGACTTATAGGCAGTGATAGGATTCGGAGGATTTGCACGAGTTCGCACGAACCCATTCTTGGAATTTCATAACTTTCAGCAAACCCGTTTTTAATTTAACGTAATCTCTGTATCTGTATATCTCTGTACAATGAGAGAACCTGTTGTTAGTGAAATTCTAGACCAGTGGTTTTCAACCTTTTCTGTACCGTGGCCTATTTTTCAACCCAAGTTAACTTCACAACCCACTTTGGTCAACAAAATTAAATTCCCATCCCAAAATCATAGTGTTCTCTAAAAAAAAAAAGTCTTCGTGTGGTTGACTGCACAGGATGCCAGAAAAATGCCTAAAAAATGGGACGGATGGCAAGCCTAATTATACATATATATTATACATATTGCTTTCATTTTGATTTATGCTCCATGGCCCACTAAAAAAACCACTGTGGCCCACTACTGGGCCATGGCCCATAGGTTGAAAACCCCTGTTCTAGACGAAAGAGAACCTGTTCATAAAACCTTAAATCCCATCACTGCTTATAAGCCAGTAAAAAATTTAGCTCAAACTAAAAAAATTGAACATTTCAAGCCAGCTAACCAATTCGTGTGTGATTCAAACAAAAATTTTGTGCAAACTTTTTGTCAAGATCATGAAACACATGATAGAATTAAATCACTTTCAAAATTTCTAGAAAATTTAAAAAATTCAATGTTTTAACTAACCTCACTTTTCAACAAGCCCCGGTCTTCCCAATTGTTTTGTTGGTAGGCCCAGTGATGGCTTTTATTCGGAGCAAACCGAGCAACCGCTCCGGGGCCCCTACAAAACGTCAAAAAGTGCCCTTCTAAGCAAAATATTGTTTTATTTCTTTGTCTAAATCTGCATCTAAACTTTTGGACGAAAGTAGCTATAATGAATTTTTTTAGAGATCACTAAATTTTTGCGACGAAAATGAAGATTTTGGACAATGATGACTTTCCTTAGTTACACCAGTTGCAATCGTGGCACAAAGTTGATCGATTGTGCTTGTTTTAGGGCTTATCAGAGGAAGAGTTTAGTACTAAAAAATTGTGTTGTCACCACGGTGGGTCATACCGCAGTACCCGACAAATTTTCATTCCACACTGCGGTTTGATTCCACGTTTGATTACACGTGTCCATACCGCAATGAATATGTTAAAGATCTTTACTGTTCAAACCAATGATATTGCTGGCTTCAAATCGATAAAATTTCTTACTTTGAAATGAGTTATACATGGACTTCTTAATAGTCTTTGACTTACGAGAGTCGCCAATTTGTAATGGCTCATTACCCACGATATAATTTGTCACTTATTATTCAAACTTAGTTGGTGCTCCCAGTAATTTCGATCGGATGGGAATTTATATTCGAGTGTAACAAAACTTTGCATACATTCAGTGTAGTTTTAATGATAATTTTTTTAAACGATTCTGTAAAAAACAAAACTTTCTTGCAGCCAATTTTAGAACTCTCAAAGCATGCTTCTTAGAGTTATAAAAGAAAATGCAAAATTGAGTCAAGTAACCTAGTTTTCTACTCAACGTCTTTATCATGAAAAACGCAAAAAGAAAGTTGAAAGTCAAACTCTTTGTTGTTGTTTCCCATGTTTAGCGACCATTTCGAACGACAAGATTAACCCTTACACGTCCGCAGTGCCTTTTTTTGCCAGTCCATATGGATACAAAAAAAAACGCTGCAAAATGGATTTTTTAACAATTAAGCAATATTTAATTAGTATTTCCCCATTAACTATAAAAAGAAGCGGTTTAACCCTATTCAGATTACGCTTTTTGGAAACTTTGTACGACTGGGGGGGACTGAAAATGTCCGCGCTCTATGCTTACTTATATCTCGACAATTACTAGTACCAGAATTGTCATTCAAGTTTGTATAGAAAAGAAATTTTATACTCTTTTAATATAGATACTTAAATGTTGCATTTAAACATTATTTGGAATTGAAAAAGCTAGTTTTCAAAGGGTAGTCAATTTTCGTAAATTGGCTGAAAACGAGAGAGCGATTTGAGAGAATTAACAACTTCGGCTGTTTGTCGAACGTCATTAATCCATAAAATTAAAAGTATTTTTTATTATTTTTTTTATTTTATCTTTGTATTTATCCTCCTGACTCGCAGGAATGCGACGGAGGCGGTAATACATAGGGAAAGCAATTACCCTGACCTGCTTCCGGAGATACCAAAGTATTACTGTCCACGTGTAATTTAATAGAGATATGACTGTAATTTAGAACTGCTTGCCAGGATCACCAAACAGGGGAGTGTGCCGTAAAATGTCTTTCTCAAGGACACAACAGAATGGCGCGAGTGGGTTTTGAACCGAAACCGTGTTGGTCACGAGCCCGGCGCTTTAACCACTCGACCACGCTGCCGACATGTAAGAATGCTGACAGCTGAAATGCAGTTGGCAAGATTATTACTGTTTACAGAGAAAGAAATTCTACACAAGCAAATCTGCTAAAACCTGGTTTTATTAGTGCTTACAACGCTTCGATCTTTGCTAGTGATCAAATAATTTTATAAATTCATTCCCTTTTGTGAACATTTAGGCAAGAAATTTTATAACATAAAAAGAAAGCAAATTATTACACAAAAAAATTGTGTTTGTAGTTCCACATCGCAGGAACTCACCTTAATTTTCTTTACTATAAAAGAATATTTCGACTTGACTAATTTATTTAGAGGTGATTGCTTTTGATCACATCGATTTTTTTAATTTTACAGAAATTCTTTTTTGTTTCGAATGTTTTTTTCTTTTGGTTAAGTACGCTAATTCATTAATAAAATATTTGTTTAATAAAATTTTGCTAACGTTTTCTGACTTAATTTTTTTAACTTTTAATTGTTGTACGACTTGTTTAATTAGTTAGGTCTAGTTTTCGTAAGAGTTGCAAAAAATTACAATGTTTTTAAAAAAGTAATTTAATTACCATCAACTTATATTTCAACTGTGACGAGTAACGTAACTTTGTTCAAAACTTATGAAACTGATATTTTTTTTGCGATAAAAATTATTCAATTGATAATCCTAATTTCAACGTTATTGTTTGAAAAACAAAAGCATCAGTACAATCACAGAATAATAATGCACTCAAGAACAGCTCAATGTATTTTGTTTGAATATTTTTTGAGTTTGTTTATGTGAATTTTTGAAAATTATTACCAGGCTGAACAAAAGATTGGAAGCGCCATTTTAATACCTTTTTTTTTTAATTCCGGACCTGATATTTCTGATATACTGTACATATTTCACACCGACGTTTTTTTCTGATTGAGAAGAAAATATCGATAACAAAGCGGTATAAATAATAATTGGTTCCACGACATTTTCGCTAAGTATCAACTTTATTGTAGAATTTCACTGGTTAGACCAATAGTTCTCAAACGGAGTGGAGCACCCAAGAGTGCCATTTGAATTTTGCTAGGGTCCTAGGGTGTTGCAAGCTATTGCAGATTATTCAGTAGTCCAGGAAACGGTTGAGTGTTGTAATGTTATTTTGAATTATCAGCTTCAATGTTACTACATATATCTGTATTTCTCAGCCTATGTGCCGCGAAAGATTTCGGAAAAAAATTAGCTAGGGTCGTCGAATATTGCGCTTTTTACACACGAATATGTAATATTCGGAGCGATGACCGTTTTTATTTAGAAAGAACTGATTAGGGAAAGGAAATTCATAGAAAGACCGTGAATGCAGGTGAAGAGCTTTTTTTTAGACATCACATAATTTTGGGGGCGGAAATTAAGGCTCCTTGCTAAAGTGCTCCGCGAACTTCATAAGATACCAATTTTGTGCCGCAACCAGAGCAACGGTATTTTTAGGACATAACTGATTTTAGGGACAAAAGCTAAAAATATAAGCCCAATTCTGGGTGAAAACGTTTTTTTTTAGTGATCACCTGATTTTGGAAACAAAATTTAATAAAAATAGTCTAAAAGTGCCGCGATTTTTGAAAAATTTCAAAAATTTGCCGCGATCGGAAAAAGGTTGAGAAACACTGGGTTAGACCTTGCCTTGGATGAAAGATTTTACTAATTTCAAAACGAGAATAAAGCCAACTTTAAACAAATTTTGTTCGCGCGGCTCCGCGCGTTTATTCATTGCTAATACACTTGCTGCATTTATGCGAGAAATATACATGTAGAGCAAATACGAAAATGCAATTGTGGTCCATTTTCGAGACTTGGTTTTACTCGAATAGAAAGTAATTTTTGGTCTACAATGTCTGTACCTCCTTTCGTATAATCACATAACTTGTATAAAGCGGATTTCTTCTTTTAATTTTTTAAAATTTAAAAAATTGGGTGCATTGTTGATAAGATGGCAATATTTCGCTTTCCTTTGGTTTTAGAGTTTACAATAAAAGAATTGAAGTTGATATTTTTTTCAGGTTCGTTCCAAAAAACTTTTTAGAAACCAATATCTCTATTACGCACTTGCTTTATTTCGTTTGATATTTCTTTGCGCTTAACTTGAATAGTTTCCATGGTAGTAATATTCCGTTCCAATAGCCATTATACCAAAGTATTGAAGTGTATGATCGTTTGTAAGATCAACTTTTATAATAAAGCCAAATCAAGTGGTCGGGATTTTATCCGAATTTGTTAGAAAATTTTATACGAAAAGAAATCTAAATCTACAGTTACTTCTTTTTCTACATAAACAACTTCCCTTGGAAAGTGAGATTGAAAGCGTTTTATTGCCTCGTAAAGTGCTTGAGTAGACATAGTTAATGAACGGTTCAGTCTCAATTGTTTTGATCAACAGATTACAATTTGCCTTTTTCTCGCTTTTGGCTGCTTTTTTCTCACGTTTTATGAAATAGTCAAAAAAGTAGTGACTAGGTGTCAACAAACTATTAATAACTCCAAAATTACATGAGTGATTTTTTCAAAAATTGCACCAACTTTTAGATGAATAAAAATCAAGAAAAGTCATTAAATTTGAAAAAATTCGTGCAATTAGTTTTTGAGCAGCACACAGCATTTTAACACCGCTGGCAGTTTCAGCCCCCTCCCCCCAGTCTTAATAGGGATAAATTTTATATTATTGAAAAAATAATTTTTTTCGTGAGTAAAATGATACAAATTTTTTTTTAATTTCTTGAAAAACAAGTTTGCAATTAAAAAAGTAAAAGAACCCACTTTTCCTTGCAAAAAATCTCTTTTTACCCCCCCCCAATAATTACAACTAGCGGCAAGATATTTCCTATTTTTCAGTCGCTACGTGACGCTAGAATCGTCCTCTCTGGTGAAATGATTTTTATTTTTGGATATTTTGCGAAACACCAGTATTATGTTTTAGCACAATATTTTCAATTGGCTGATTTAACTTTAGCAAATAGAAATCAATAAATCAATTTTTTATGAAATTATTGAATTATTTTGTGTAATAACCAATAAAGCATTTTTACTAACACAAGGTACTACCTGTACTCTCAGGCATCCAGCCAGCTGAGCTTCGCCGACTGGGAGCGACACTCTCCTTGGCTTACCGTGGATCTCTGGACCCCGATCATATCTTGCATGGTCTTTTAAGTGGGTCCTCAGATACTGGCCAAGTGAGACTAAGATCCAGACGCCCGTTTGTGCCAGGTGCGCGGAATCTCTTGGACAATCTTGCCAGACTTGGCATCCGCGCCTCTGAATGGACAAATCACAAATGGAAAACGGAGTACTGTGAAAATGCTTCCAGGCTCCGTGCTTTTGTGCCCGGGACCAGTGTCAGGCCTGTTGGGATGGGCTTGCCCCGAGCAGCTTGGGTTAAGCTCAACCGCCTGCGGACTGGTGTTGGGCGATTCCATTCGTCCATGCACAAATGGGGTCTCGCTCCTTCACCGAATTGCGAGTGTGGCGCCTCAGAGCAAACCGCAGACCATGTACTAACAATGTGCCCCATACATCGGGCACCACATGGAGCACGCGGTCTGACGGTTTTGGATGACGAAACTCGATGCTGGCTTAATAACATCACTGCCAGCATCTGATCCAGGCAGTGCAGCAATCTGGGGTAGTAAAAGGATAAACCCTCGGCCCCAGTTCTGTTTGTGTCTGGCCTGGAGTGGATGCCCTTCAAACGACGACGACGACAACTAACACAAGGTCACCGTGCACATGGCACACCAGTCCTTTATTATATTTATTATTTATTTTCATAGTATCCCCCTCACTCGGTAAAAAGCTTCGGAGACGCTATAAATAGAGCAACTGTCAAATAATTATTGCGAACTGCTTCCGGAGATGCCAAGATATTGTTGTCGGGTTCAAATTTTATATTTTGCTTTCTTAGTCGTTATTTCGAGATATTAACGAAATCTAGAGCTACTTTTCAAGACCGCCAAGCAAAGGAAAGTGCCGTAAAGTGTCTTTCACAAGGACAAAATAATGTGAGTAGTTTTCCAACCGCTACCGTGTCGATCGCATTCGCCATCAATCGAAGCGCTTTTATCCAATCGGTCACGCTGTTAACTTTTTATAACGAATACGAAATTATACACCAGGAGTGGGCAAAATTTTTCAAATACGAGCTGTATTCAATAAACTAATTAAGTTCGCGAGCCGCAAAAATTAATAAAAATGCAATTAGGTAAAAATTAAAATAAATTAGCTTATTTAATCCAGAGGTTTGCCCAAATTTTATAACTTTTGTCCAAATTTTTGTCCTAAAAAAATAATCATCTATAAAAAAGTCTTCACTTAAAATTTGCGTTCAATTTCTTGATTTTCCTCTCAAAGACGTAGTGATCTGTAAAAATGGTCTTTTCTTCGGGACATATAAGCCAATGCAAACGGCCATCTTCATAGTTAACATATGCCACGAGTCGCATATAAGAAGTAGGCGAGCTGCATATGGCTCGCGAGTGACGGTTCGCCCACCGTTGTTATATAATACAGAAAAATTTTTTGTAATTCTGACCTGATTAGCTAAAATATGATTTATTAATAGTACATTGAACAATCTACGCCATTCGTTGCTGGGTTTTTAAAAGCTTTTTAGCTGACAATTGAAACTCTCACTTTGCATCAAAGCGCAGCCGTATATGAATGGATTGCGCATTTGCTTAGGTGTTGTGGCGTCACAGAGGGTTTTTTGGAAATTTTGGTAAATAAAATCAAGCCGTGTACATTATTGGTTGTCATCTCAAGATGCCAGCGAACGTGCTACGCTAAGCAGCTGTGGCTGCCAGGGACGCGTAAGGGTTAAATCAGTGTTTCTAAAACCATAGTCGCGACCTAAAAGTGGGTCTCCAAGGCTATGCGGATGGGTCGCGAAGGCTTGCAAATTACCGCGCGTAAAAGAAAAAGATCTGCGAGCACAAGATTTGAGAAGTGAAGAACCTTCTTGAGGTGTCATTACGAATTTAAGAGGAAAATGAAGAAAATCGGAATCAGATTCAAGATGAAGACCTTTTTTATAAAGAACACTACGTTTTCACTACGCTCAGTCAAATTTACTTGGGTCGCAGACATCTTTGCAAATCGTTGTTTTTAGCGATTTTTGGTCGCCAAAAAAAAGGCTTGAGAAACACTGGGTTAAATGGAAAAATAAGCAATTTTCAAAAACTGTAGCTACAATCTTGAAAAATTTTTGCTTTTTTTAACTTGGAAAATTTTGGATAATTTTTGCTTTCTTTTGTCGGCAGCATGGTCGAGTGGTTAAGGCGCCGTGCTCATGACCAACATGGTCTTGGTTCAAAACCCACTGAGCCATTCTGTTGTGTCCTTGGGAAAGACACTTCATGCAGTTCTAAATTACAATCATATCTCTATTAAATTACAAGCGGACAGCAATATCTTGGCATCTCCGGAAGCAGGTCGGGGTAATTGCCTATCCTACGTATTAGCACCTCCGTCGCATTCCTGCGAGTCAGGAGGATAAATATATAGACAAAATAAAAAATTAATAGAAAAACTTCAATAAGCAGATGTGGTTTAATTGATATAAAGTGCTAAATCAGAACAGAACAGAACAGAGATTCATTTGTCCAGTATGTTTGACATGCACATTGCAGTTAAAAAAAACAATTACAACAGACAAAAATAAATTACAGTAAGAAACAAGCAAATATCACGTAACTTATTACAATGTAAAAGTTTTTTTTTTCTTTTTCTCAAAAACTTATACTTATTTAATTTAATAAGTTTGAGCATATCAAATTTATAATTGAACTGGACAGCGAAAGACCATTTTATTGCAAATCAAAAAATTACTAATTAAAAAACATTACAGGTCCCATTTTATTGCGCATGGTCTATTTCTCAACCGGGGCCAAAGAAAATTTTAGGGCGTTTATTGGAACAAAATATTCTAATGTAGGTCAATCAACAATCAACAAAACTTTTTTGGTTTATTGTAACTCAAAGTTGCTTTAAGACGAAAAAATAAAGAAGCTCAAAAAGGTAATACCCAAATAGCATTTACGACGGAAATTGTTTCGCAAATGTGAGAGAAGACTTTTTTTGGTTTTCAAGTAATGTGAGGTACGATTTTTAGTCTACCATAAGGGAAAATCTGAGTGAAGACCAAAAAGAGGGGTCTTCACTCGGGCTGTGAACAAAAAAATGCACCCATGTTTATGTACAGTATAGTGGTCCACCAAATGATTTTTTCTGTAAAAAGGCCCAAGAGTGAAAAAAAGTTGGAAACTCCTCAAGCTTTAATTTGAGAGATATAAGACTCATTAAAAATTTGGCCGACGTAAAATTACAAATTGGTGGTCGATAGGCTATTGTATATCTTAAATCCACTTTCTTCTGACGCAGATAAAATTGTTTAAAAAGGTAATTAATCAAAAGTTTTGTCAAAATAATATTCAATTATGGCTATTACTTAAAAGTTTTTAAATAGAAATTTGAAATTTAATAATGTTATAACATTATTAACCAATCTTGTTTCAACGTCAGTCCGAAATTGCTTCAAATAGACGAAGCGGTAAACCGATCTCTTTCCGACACAAAGAAAATGCTTAAATTGATACAAAATCAAAGAATCTTTTTAAAATACAATTAGATTATAGTAATCACATTGAACTTTTTATAACTTATAAAAATTAAAAATTTAATGATGTTTAATTATCCAATCTTGAACTAACATCAGTCCGACATTGCTGTGCCAACATTGCTTTGTGCAAACCGACAAAAAACTTTAAACTAGCCTATGTTGTCTTACAAAAATAGGGGAAACTGGGGCAAGATGATCACCTTAAACCTAAACTTGTTATAACTTTGTAAATGATTTCAATGGTTAAAAAAATTTGATGATATTAAAATCTGTGTTCATTTCTGCATCTATTATTTGGCTATTTTTTGTAATAGGTACCTTTTTGTAATAGCCTACGCTAACCTAAAACGCTAAAAGCTGCAGAAAATGATTGTCTTGCCCCACCGTCGGGCAAGACGATTAGACTTTTTAATAAGGATTATTGATATTAAAGAACAAGATTACCTTTATAAAACATCAAATAAACAACAAAAATGTTTTTAAAACTAGACTGATACGGTATTTTAAAAGAACAGGAACAAAAGAAATGAGGCAAGGTGGCTAGCATCTCAGTTTTTGCCAAAGGATTTGAAAAAACTGCTAACAATCATATCTCATTAAATTACAAGAGACAGCAATATCTTGGCATCTCCGGAAACAGGTTGCGGTAATTGCTTACCCTATGTATTAGCGCCTCCGTCGCATTCCTGCGAGTCAGGAGGATAAATATAGAGATAAAACGAAAAAAAAATTAAAAGAACTTATAGCAAATTTTAGGACATAAGGAAATTAATTATATGTAAAGACTGATTTTAAAATTGTTGCGAAAGATTTGTTCATATCTATTTTCAGCCCATTTACTCTAGCTGTTACGTGAACTGGCTATTTGATTGGCTTTTTGGGAAATCGCTACGACGAATCGTCACTGTCACGGGATCGCGCGATGGTCACAAGATTGCACGAGGCACACATGACCAAAAATCATGGGACCTCATGTGACTCATCGCTATATAGACCACAATTGAAACCGGTGTCTTACTTTGGTCGTGGCTAGGAACGACGAAGTAATGCGTGGTAAGCAATCTAGAATATGTAAAATAGGTAAAATAACTATTAATTAATAAATTAACCTGCGCGGCATAATGTGGCAATTATAAATTGTAGTAATTTTGATTATGTTTATGTAGACAATGGAATATCAAATTTAACTCCTTTAAATCTTTAAATGGCTCCTGACGTAATAAAATTAAATACACTATTTGATTGAAGTTCTCTGATTGCTTGAAGATTTGGTGTTAAGATTATCCCTAAGTCTTTTCGAGTAGAATCACTCGAAACTTTAGAACCGTTTGAAAAGACGAGCTTACACTAACAAAAAAATATTTTGACATCCCAAACAAATCCCTGCTTAGAAAAGTTGGGAAAAACTTTTACAAATTAATTGCAGATAAATTGTAATCACAATAAAATTGGTGTGACTTCCTTTCACTTCCGGTCATAAATTGAGGAGAAAATAATTTACTTACTATATCAGCTTTAGTGAATGATCCTTCATTTGCTTCATTAAAATTCAAATACCAACTTGTCAAAGATCCCACAGCTTTAAATCGTTTTGAGTAATATACCATTCAATATCTTTAAATGAATCTATTCTTACAATGAAAGGAACAACTTAAGATTTTTCTTTAATATTACTGTCTTCTTCTTCTCCTTTCGGCCTTTCCCATTAGTCAGGGGTGGCCACAGCGTATCATCATTTTCCACATCTTTCTGTCTTCAATGTCCATCTCCTTCACACCAACTTCCTTCATATCTTCTTTTACCACATCTAAAAATCTTCTCTTTGGTCTCCCTCTTCTTCTCTTTCCTGGTAACTCCATTTCCATCATCTTTCTTCCTACATACTCTTGGTCTCTCCTCATGACATGTCCATACCACCTCATCCTGCCCTCCCTCATCTTCATTCTTAACCGTTCTACCTTAACGGTACTCCTAATGTGCTCGTTTCTAATCTTGTCTTTTCTCGTCACTCCCATAGTAAACCTCAACATTTTCATCTCTGCGACTTCCATCTCTTCCACTTGTTTCTTTGTGACTGCTACTGTCTCAAGTCCATACACCATTGCTGGTCATACCACTGAACTGTACACTTTTCCTTTTACTCTAGCTGGTAACCTCTTGTCGCAGATTACTCCTGATACTCTTCTCCATCCGTTCCATCCTGCCTGTACTCTCTTCTTTACCTCTCTCTCACAATCACCACTTTCTTGCACCGTTGATCCCAAATACTTAAATTCCTTTACTCTTGGCACTTTTGTATCCTCCATCTTCACTGTTTCGCCGTCATTTCCTCCATTTATGCAAAGATATTCGGTCTTTGACCTACTTACTTTCATCCCTCTTCTTTCCAATGCATACTTCCAGGATTCTAATCTCCACTCCACTTCTTCCCTGGTCACTTCGCAAATCACAATATCATCAGCAAACAGCATCGTCCACGGTGGTTCTCTCCTTACTTCATCCGTTAGCCTGTCCATTGTTACTGCAAAAAGGAATGGACTTAACGCTGATCCCTGGTGGTCCAACCTTGACCTTGAAACTTTCTGTAGTTCCTACTGCACACCTCACCACTGTTTCGCTTCCCTCATACATATCCTGTACTAGTCGCACATACTTTTCCACTATTCCGGATTTTCTCATGCAGTACCACAGCTCTTCCCGTGGAACCCTGTCGTAATTAAGCTTTCTCTAGGTCCACGAATACACAATGTAGCTCTTTTTGACCTTTCCTGTATTTTTCCATTAACATTCTTGAAGCAAACGTGGCATCGGTGGTTCCCTTTCCTGGCATAAATCCATATTGCTGTTTGCTGATCTCCACTCTATCCCTTAACCTGGTTTCAATAATTCTTTCCCATGCTTTCATTGTGTAGCTCATTAGCTTTATTCCTCGGTAGTTTCCACAGCACTGTGCATCCCCTTTGTTTTTATAGATTGGGATAAGCACACTCCTTCTCCATTCTTCTGGCATCCGTTCACCCATTAATAGTCTGTTGAACAGTCTGGTCAAAAACTCTATCCCCATCTCTCCCATGCACTTCCAAACTTCTACTGGCAACTCATCTGGTCCAACCGCTTTACCTTTTTTCATCCTTCTTAGTGCGTTCTTTACCTCTTCTCTACTGACACAATTTACTTCTTCGTTAACCACTTCTGCTTCCTCTGTCCTAGGTTCTCTGTTATTTTCCTCGTTTATCAGTTTCTCAAAGTACTCCTTCCATTTCTTTAACACTGCTTCTGAATTTACCATAACATTACCGTTTTTATCCTTTATAACCCTCACGTGCTGTACATCTTTCCCTGCTCTGTCTCTCTGCCTAGCCAATTTGTGCAACTCTTTTTCACCTTCTTTTGTTTCCAATTTAGCATATAAATCATCATACACACGTCCCTTTGTTATTGCAACTGCCTTCTTTGCCTTACTCTTCTTTTCTTTGTATACCTTTTTAGTATTTTTATTTCTTATTTTGTCCCATGCTTTCTTTGCCTCTTTCTTTTCTTTTATGCTCTTTTGAACTTCCTCATTCCACCACCATGTCTCCTTGTCTCCTTTTCGTTTTCCAAATGTCACTCCCAGTACAGTTTCAGCTGTTTTTCTTAGCATTTCTGCCGTTTTGTCCCACTCATCAGGTAACCCATCCTTGCCTCCCAAAATCCTGGTCACCTCTTGTCTAAACGCTTCTTGATTGCTTGTCTCTTTCAGTTTCCACCATCGTATCTTTGGCTTTACTTTCTCTGCTTTTTTCTTTTTTACCATAAGAACCATTTTGCATACCACCATACGGTGCTGCTTTGCGACACACTCATTCAATATTACCTTACAATCGCACATTTCCTTCAGGTTCCTCCTTCTGCACATCACATAATCTACTTGGGTACTTTTTCCTCCACTTTTATACGTAACCCTGTGTTCATCTTTCTTCTTGAAATAAGTATTGACAATTGCCAAATCCATCCTTTTCCCAAAATTCACAACCATTGATCCTTCCTTATTTCTTGTTCCAGCACCATACCTCCCCATTATTTCCTCATCCCCGATGTTTCCTTCGCCCACATGTCCATTAAGGTCTGCACCTAGAACTATCCTCTCTTCTTTTGATATACTTTCTATCAATCCATCCAGGTCTTCCCAAAAATCATTTTTCTCCTCCATGCTGTAGTTAACCTGTGGAGCATATGCACTTACTATATTTTATTTGATGTGTTTCAGATAGGTCGGAAATATTTTTTCTTTGATCCAACCCGTCTTTAGTACATCGTCAACTGATCCACTTGGTGCATGGCTTAAAAAATGATTTTTAAAGCGTACTCTGGGGAAGATGAACATCGGGAGCAAAACATTTCCTACCGCATTTATTGTGCAAATCAGAGTAGATAATTTTCCTTTTTCTCTAAAAGTTATGGCTCCAACTTTTTTTGACCTCGTCTTTTGATTACTTTTCTTGGTGTCTGCACCATGTGAAAATCACTTTTGTGGCAGTTATAAATGTTTTGTGGCTCAAATGGATGTTTTTCTACTGCAGAAGCTAAGTTCTCATAAGTGTTGAAAGCTGTAGCTCGAGCTCGAGCAATTGACGTAGCTTCAGGAATTCCGAAAGACAAATTTTGTCTGCTGCTGAATAATTTTAACCAATTATATTTTGCTTTGCAATTTTGTTCCCAAGAGCTCGGAAATGATACCCCATTTGCTTTTGCAAATTTGTAAGCAACTTTCTGGCATTTGTCTGAACCAGGGATTAACCTTGTTTTATTATGGGCCAAATTTTAAGTTGATCCAAAGTAGGCGGGCCGCAAAAAGGTCTTTACCCAGAATCAGACTGTAATGTCTTAATTTTTCCTTTTCTTGATCGTTTTATATTTATAATTTTTGTGTTAAACTGTTTAATAATGATTGAGAGTGAAATGAATGAATTTTTATTTTCAAAATCAAAGTTCTCTGAATAAAAAAAAAGTTTTCACACTAAATCAGACCGTGATTTTTTAATTTTTTTTTCTAAAATCAAGTGTTTACTAAAAAAAAGAAGGTCTTCCCTCAAAATTAGGCTCTAATTTGTCAATTTTTGTCCCAAATGTCTACTTAAGTAAACTCGCGGAACTCATTTTTGAAAACTTTATTATACCCAGAAAGCTTGGAATAGGCAGTGGACATCCCTGGTCTGAACTAAAAACGAATTACATATTTGAAAGTTTGGTTATAAGTGCAGCTAGTTCGGTTTCGTAAACTGTATTTTATATTTGCTTCATTCTTTAATGGTGGGAAAGTCCAGTCAAAATAGTTTGATCAGCTGGTGTTTGCAATTTTGTTTTAATGTCATTTGTTTCATATTGTAGGGTAAACTGAGGGTACCGTATATAAATTGTTTCAATCTCATTCGATCAATGCTAAACTTTTTTGTTGCTGTCTGAAAGCCGGCAACACCTTCCGAAACAGCTTCAGAAGCTTGCATTAAGTTTTTAAAAGGTACATTACCTTGACTTGTTTTTCGTTTATAACTTGCAAAATTAGCATAAAATCTCCAAACAAAAGTTAAATTAGCATGAGATGATTAGGCTACGACTGCTCAGATGAATGTCAACATGAAATTTACTTATTGCACTCAGTTTCACAGTGGTCTTAAAATTTAGTACTTAAGTGCATTGCAAGTGAAGCAAAATAATTACTTGTGATTAGGTTGCCCTACTTAAAAGTGATCGTCTTGACCCACGCTATTAATTTTTATATTAACTGCTGTTTGATGAAAAGAAAAAGTGCAACCCAGCTGTAAAGAGAAAGTCTAAAACACGAATATTTTCTTAAGAGATTGATTATAAATTTACGTTTCTAAAACATTGCATTAAGAAATTATTACTTTTTTAAAGTTTACTTTTGCCTTAAAAATTACATTTTTGTGCACATTTCTTTACAACTGCTTCAAATTGGCTTAAACTTGCAATATGGCCTAATGTTAAGGCAACAATCAGCTGGCCGTATTTTGCAATAGCTTCATTATTAATAAGAAAATAGCGAGAGATCATCTTCCGCAGTTTACCCTACATATATGAAAAAATAAATTACAGCTTATTAATGGAGGTTAAAAGGAACTCTAACGAAAATTTTAATTTGTTGCTGCCAACGAGCTATTCGATTTACACTTGTAAAGTAGTTTTGAACCGAAGTCTTTCCGAGGTTAATAAACTTATTGTTAGTGATGATATTTATTCAAGGAATACAAAAAAATATTGCTAAATTCTATTGACTAAAGGAACTTTTTCAATCGAATGGATTTACCAACAAGAATAGTTCTATCCAATATCATTTTGATAAAGTAGCCTATTATTATTAAATTGCGTTTCTCTGCCAAAATACGTACAAAGCATATACGCATTACGCACTTACGCAGTATAATGCAAGTATTAGCATTATCGCACTGAAACCAACTTATTATTGAATTTAATATATAGGCAACATTCGAATTGGCACCAATCTGTATGATGTGCGATAGTCCACCCAACACCGGACCAGGTAGCAAAGCGCTTTAATAACGACATCCTTTCGACCATAAATTGCTACCTGGGGAGGAGTTTTTTTCAGAGTAAAGGTTAACAAATAAATTTGTTTACTTTGTTATTTTTACTTGGACTTGAGTGAAGTTCGAATCATCGTTACCGGTAGTTGATTTTAGGTGTCGGGTCGAGTTTGGCCGTTTCTAGAAATTGGATTTGTTACAACTTTGCTTAGTAATTACTACCCCTGCGCCTGGCATCTATGAATCGGGTCATCCAGTTATTCCACGGTGTCATAAATAAAAATTTAAAAGATGCTAATCATCTGGTTAGACCGATACTTAAGCTTCTTCGTAGAATTGTTTAAAATTCGCGCAAAACTGTTTCGGTTGGTTACGCTTATGGCGACAAACTATTATATTCACATTTAACACGCTTGTCAGAGAATATAAAGCGGGTAACGGGCATGAACCAAAAATGCTGTTTTTTTTTTTCTTTAACCCGAACCGGAAATGAACTAAGTATAAAAGAAGTTATAAATAGGTGGCTCGAATTGGAAATGATTGCAATTTTATTACAAATATTTTTACCGCAGTGTAAAGAACATTGCAATACATTACATTGTCAGTATTACCGTCTTGATTTTTATGCTTTAAAATTTTTTTTTATAATTTATAATTTACTTGTTTTTTTTTAACGTGATGTTTTTTTATTTTAAGTAAAAATTAAAATAACAAAGAAAAACATTTATTAAAAGTTTTTATTTATTTATTTAGTACAAACACAAAATCAATGATAAGCCCATCGTGTTAACTTTAATTCTAATAAAAAATGAGCCGTTTATTTAGCTTTCCGTAAAAGAAATCTAACGAGGGGATTACAAAACACGTAATGTATTGCGATGAAGTTGCAATGCAGTAAAAATTTATACGATGAAATTACCTGACACCGTTGAAAATACAATCACTCATTTCTATGTGAGAATTAATTGGATGTTTAAACTTTTCGGAAATATCTTTTCTAAATCAGTTTTAACATTCCGATAGATTTTGTATTTTTACTCCTATATTGATAAATTTGTTCTCACCTCAATATCTTTACCATATTAGGAAAAGCCAATTTTGAAAAAAAGGTAAATGGCAGCTTTATCATATTGAAATGGTTTTAAAACAACCTGCTCGGCAGGAAGACCTTAATGTTGATAAAATCCTTTATTTACACACTTGACTGATCAAGCGTGATACCGCGCAAAGAAAATTTTTTATTTTCTCAATGCTTTGAGTAGTAACTGAATCATGGTTGAGCTGCAAAACTACTGTATCGAATATAATCAAAGAAGTTATTAAAAGCTGTGTGCAATCTAAGAAATATAATATGGCTTCAAGAGATTATCAACATGGTGGCAGCGGTGGGATTTGCACCTGCGTCATCGGAACCTTCAGATTGAAAATTATAAAAAAGCTTGTAGACTTTGTTGAGTACAGCACAAGTTCAACAGCAATGCTTGACTTTTGATAGCCTGTATTCAGCGTGAGCTCATAATGGGCCACCATAAATTAAGCAAAATCAACAAAATGATGCGGGAATTCCAATAATGTTTTTCGTTTATTTCTGTTTTTGTGATAAAATAGGAAGCGGCCAACGAGTTAACATCAAAAAAATGTCTTTAAATCTATTTCCATGCTACGTTTCGCCGAATTTTAATCAACTACTACAAAGCTAAAGCTTCATTAGGATTTTTAAAAAAAAAAGAAAGGTTGGATTAAAGCCATAAATTCGTTCTTTTTCTTTTCGCAAAAGTTTCGAGCATACTTGAAATTCAGCAAGTATGACGCCTGGTCGAAATTCCAATTAAAAAATTTTTATCTATTTGTTTTTTCACTTGTATAATAACTATTTCGCTCACAAAATACATTCCAATGTTGAAAAATGTAAATTTTCTTATTTAAGTTAACAACAGATTCTAACACCTCGATCAAGCAAAGCGAATCGATGAAATAGTTTTCACAAACTGCGGATAAACGACCATCTCAAGCAGCCTGTGTTTTGTATCTCACAAAGAAAAATGACCGCGTTTTTGCGCCTCGACTCTCACGACGTGCAGCAGGGTGATGGAGGGTCGGCAGACATTCAATTTAAATTTCAGTTGATGCAGAGTATCACAAAACTGCAACGTTATCAGAGATTAACGACAAAACTTTGGGGCAAATTGGACACGAGTTTTTTGTCTGTGATACGATGACGTCTTCACTGAAACAAGTTTTGATTCTTTTATCGATGGCTTCAAGTGTAAACTTCCATGCAATTCCATACGATTAAAAGAAATCCGATCAAAACAACAGTTTTTCACCACGACCAAAAACACTCTGTTGGAGCGTATATAAATCTTAATGCATGAATTTGATCGCCCTGATGTTTCCAGTTTTATTTGCAAATGGAACAATTGATTTCTTGAATAAAATCGTACACAAATTAAAATGTCGTCAGCTATCAAGTTCAACAAAAGTTCAACCAAAAAAACTGAGATTTGTTTCCACTCAGCTGCAAGCAGGAGGTAACACAACATCTAAAAATAATTTGGGTTGTCAAATATTTGTTTAATGCAACAAATACACGATATGAATCACCAGAACATACGACCGTTTCTCTTGACTTGGCTGCTGTCGAGTTTTTTTGTTCATGGGCAAGGTTCTGTGACATAGAAAAATTCACATGATGACGTCGATCAACATCTAACTTAGAGACATTATTTGGTGTACATCAGAGTTCTGATGAAGTTAAGGAAAATACTAATTCATCTTGGATGTGTTCAGAATAAATTCAAAACCACGCACAGCTATTACACCTGATCTGTTTAAAGACTACAATAATAAAGTGACTAAAACAGCTTCCAATAAACAAAAACCACTTGAGCTACGATTTAAACCAGAAGATAAAATGGTAATCTGACGTCACAATAGGCAACACTTAACAGGACAATACATTGGAAATATTGCTATAAAAATTATACTGTCAAACAATATTTGGCTTTAATTTCCAAAATCAGGATTCACTGCTTTTTCTAACACAATCAGTTTTAAAATGGTTGGTTTAAAAATAAACAGTTACTCATGCCGAATTTGCCGATGTAAAGCATATAACTTTAAAGAAAAATCATTAATGCAAATCTACCGAAATAGTTTTATCAAAAGACAGGAAATAGTATGATCAAAGCAAAATATAAGCAAATAAAATTTGATTAAATTTTGAGTATTGTTTATTAAAAACAAAACTATGACCAATAAACTGTATTTATAATACAAATCAACATTTATTAAACGTACTAACGTCTAATTCTTGACGTCATTGAAACTGCTTTCAAATATATTGCGATGAAGCGATGAGCTTCGTCTTTTAAGTTTTCATAATTAATTTCCAAAAATAGGAATCGGTGATGCTTAAGGGTCTAAAGGGCACCGTGATTGTATTGTGTTTTGTTTGCTCTTTCCTATGTGATCTCAACACAACATAACCGGCATATTTTAGTTCAATAAATTATTCGAAAATAGTTTAAATAAGATCGTAAATGAATTGCAACAAAATATTTGGGCTGCTGTGGGGGTTTGACAAACCGTTCTTCACTTAATTACAGTTAGCAATAACGCAAAAAGTCTGAAGTGGTTTAGCAATGCAAACTATATTTTAGAAACGTTAAAATGTTTAAAGAAAAGGCAAACTTAACCCGCATAATCACACAAGCAGTGAAAGTGAATACAGAACCAGTTTGCATATTCAAGCAAACTGGGGGCCATAAACTAAGAGCGCACCAATAAAGGACTTAAAATTGGCAAACACTAAAACTGAACACACTTTTAGTGAATTGCTGCTTTGGCAAAAATGCAATTATTCTTTTTTGCTTTCTTAAGAATACAGTCAAAAAAATTAACTTTTATGTTCCATACAAACAATGTGTCAAGAGAAGTTTATTTGTTTTTTTTTCTTTTATAAAAAACAATAAATGCAGAATTTTTTCCAAAAAGATTCCCACAAAAAGTTTCATTCACTATTCAATTTGATGAAAAAAAATTCTGCTGGTGAAATAGAATTATCTATTAATATTTGATTTTAGATTGGATTTTTAACGTTTCACCTGTCAGCTGTTTACACAGTCCTGAAAGTGTTACAATTAATAATGCCCAGAGCCATGAAGGTACTAAAATTTGCAAGTATTGATGCTTACAGAAGCAAGAAGCTGCTTTCACAGATTAAAGTATACTTCATATGTTTTTTGTTATAAAAGTAATCATTCTGTTAAAAGTCGTTTAAATTTTTGATTAATAAGTAATCAGCAATACTTGATATGAAATTCATGTAATAGATGAAAATCAGGCATTTGTTTTCTTTTGTAAAAGCGAACAAGAAAAAGTTAGGCAAATCTATTACAATAAACTTTTCTTTCAACTGTTAGCTTTACAAAATTGAACAATACAATCAGATCTCTACCCCAGCAGCTATTAAAACAAAAAGTGTGCCCAGTTTTCATACTATCAATGCTGAGCACCCAATTAAGGTTGCTTATTTTTGTGTAAGGTTTTATAACATTTAATGACAAAAAAATACTTAAAATAAAAAATCATAATGGAGATATACAAAAAAGATGGCACTAGTATGAGATGTCTTTAGCTGGACAAAAACCCATAATAATACCTTAAACAAGATGAAACAAGTTGTAGGGTTTGTTTACATAAATGTAAAGTTTATGTAAACTCTGTATTTCCATAGTGGACTCTTCAAAACATGTTGATTTATTTTTCTAATTCTATACACTTACATAGACATGTTTTAAAGAGTATTTTATGAAAATCCAGTGATCATATATATTTCTATTTTCAAAAGTTATGCTACAGCCTGTTTTTATTCAATTGAAGAAATCATCAAGTTGTCTTGCTCAAGTTAAATTCGATTTCTATTTGAATAAGACCCTTTTATGTTTTCAGATATGCAATGAAACTGGTTGTTGATACAAAGTTGTGTTTTAGATAAAATAAATCTAAAATTTACATTTATATAGTTTACAACTTACTATAAGTGGTTAATTGGAATTATTTAAAAAGAATCAAGCAATGGTGTAAATATATCTGCTCAATTTTTTACTATCTACACAAAAAATTATTTAAAAAAGATTATTTATATTCCCAATTTAAATTTTTAATATCTAAAATACTTTTATATGTCTTAATAATTAAAGCAAAACTACCTCTATTAATAATAATTACCGGTACAACTAATTTCTGGAACAAAATAAAAACAATAAACCATAAAGTCAACAAACTTTTCACAGTAGATTTTCAATAAGTTTAGCATATTTACATAATTTGAAACAGCAGTAAGTTTGAGGCTTAGATTTAAAATTTTAAAGTAAACCAACCATTGTATTGACAGCAAATATCATAGCATATACCAATTAACTTAAAAAAGCATTTCTTATTTTATATGCAAGCAGAATTCACAAAAGCAGAGTAATTTTTTCAAAAGAGAACTGATTCCATTTAAAAAATTGAGGTTGAATTTCATGGCAGCTCTTCTTGAGGATGCAACAAAATAACATCAATAGCAGTGCCAACAAAGCAGTTGCTTTAAATCTTTACAGTGAACACAACTGGGCGTGATGCCACACCTGAAGTGCTGGTTTGAAACAGAGATCGTTGAAGTAAGCTAGGCTCAATCTCTACAGTTCCAGCTTGTTTCTTTTTACCAATGGCCGTCATCCAAGTGTAATTGGTCTTATTGTGTTGAGTTTCATCATGTAAAAGTAGCTCCATCATCATTGGTTGTCCATCCAAATCACGATTGTTATACTTTTGATATGCAAGAATAGCATCATTTTTGCGAACATAAACAACTTCTGCTTTACCATGTCCTGTCATACGAGCTCGGCGCAAAGGACCAATCACACTAAATAATTCTAAAATATCATCTTCAACAACTACAGGATGGAGATTTGACACCAGTATCTTTGTTCCTTCTAAAGGACTGTATTTTGAAGCCAATGATGGCTCTTTTTGCATTTTTCTAGATAAGCCATGTGTAGAACTTCCTTGTGCCCGAGAAGATCGAATTGTGGTTGGCTGCCCCATGCTAGAAGAGGGCAATTGAAGTGTTGGACCATGTGGTGGAAAGCTGGCATTATGAGGATATTTAAAGCCTCCTTTATTGAACATAGACAAATGTGAAGCTTTCTTGGACATGGAATCAAATGAATAGGTCTGCCGCTTTTGCCTATCTAACATCAACTTTTCATTTGTTAACTGAGACTTATAATTTTGAAATACAGGAATAGTTTGTTTTCTTAGAGCTGCGGGATTATTTAAAGTGATTTTTAATGACTCATCTTTTTTTGAACGTGGTGCAGAAGTGGCAAACTCGTTGTGAACAGCTATCTTCAAACCAGTTTGGTGTACTGTAACTTTGTCAATTAATTTCCTTTTACCCCCACTTACAGATACCAATCCTGGAGCAGTAGTATTCATTTTAGATTTTTGCAATCTGGAAAATGTTGTTGCACCAGCTTGCTTGTTTGTGATTGTTCGACCAGGTAAAAAAGGTTTGGAAAGAGATTTTTCAGTTGATTTAATTTTAAGTAATTCTTGTTTGATAGGTTGAAATTTTTTTGCTCGAATTTTGAATCTAGCATCTTGGGTGTTTGCAAATTTTCCTTGTGTTTGTCGATTTTTCAAAAGTTGTCTTGCATCTTGTACATTTCCTTTAATTTTATGTCTAGCATCTAAACCAGTAAATCTTTTCATTTTCCTCAAAAAAAATTTAATTCAAATAATTTAAGTACTACAAATAATAATTTATGATCGTTTACTCTAAAAAATACAGAAAACAAAACTTATAACCTATATCTTAAAAAATTATGACATCTGAACATTAACAAATTTTTAAATAAAAATTTTAGCCTCAGCCTCTAAAAAGTTTTGTTTTTTCAAGTTTCAGGCTTAGAGATATACTTTTCACATAAAATTTTCCAAAGTATATAGTGTTGATTCATAACTATATTCATATCAAGTAATTCATAATCATACCGGGATTTTCCAGATGTCTGCCCTGGGCCATTAATTAGAAAAAAGACAAATGAAGAAAATAAGATGTGAACCAAATAACCACCCAGGCTGTTATATGGCAGTTGCATATTTCCTGTGCCTAAACAACTAAACATGCACACAAAACTACGGTAGGACATTTGAAATTGTTAATAATTAAATAACGAAAAAATTATATTCCATATTTACTTCAAAATTTTAGTCAAGGTAATATAATTGTAAGCCATCATAAAGTCCTTCAATATCAGATTTTTATGGCAACGTTTCTTTCAGTTCATAAATTTTCGACAGTTAAAACCTTTACTCAAGTAATACCAAGTGTTCTGTCTGCTTACAAACCAAGTCGCTATTCACATGTCCAAACCCTTTACACAAATCAACTTCATTATCACTGTTGACCACTGCATGCATTTCATTATCTGTAGTTAAGATCACTTTCCTCAGCTCCCTTGACGTCATCACCACCATTCTTACTTTCCAGACCTGAAAAAACACTCTGAAGATGAGAGTTTAGCAGATCTAATTTTACAGTCTGTCCACCAGCAGTAATTCCACAACATTCAAAAATATGCTTAATGGTTTCTTTGTTGACAGTGCTGACAGCCTGTTCTACAAAATCTAGTATTTGTTGGTAGGATGGCCTTTTGTGATACCCTTTGTTAGGGTATTCCTTTTCCCCATTTGCAAACCAATCCTCACATTGAGCATGCAGAGCTTTCTTGAAGGGAGCATTCACACAGACATCCAGTGGATGCAAGTATGCTGTTATTTTTGGAGGAATGAGTTTCACAACCGTTCTCTGGCGTTTTAATAATTCTAATAGCTCAGCTTTTTTGTTTGCTGAGCATTCATCCATGAACAACACTGACTTCCACATGTGGAATATGTTGCTGATCTTTGCCCAAACACTTTATCAGTCCACAATTGCATCAGTTCAATGTCATTGATTCCTTGTTAGATACTGTCAAATAAGCACTTTTTTCAATCCCTTGAGGATAATCATTGTTTTCAGCACTCATCGAGAAACACTAACACACAATACAGCAGTATAACAAGCTTGAGTGGCACCACAGTGACTTCCATTTAATGTTTTTGTTTCCAACAAAATCTATGGTGGATGAACTGAGCATGTCCACATACAACAGTGTTTTATCCATGTTGTACAGTTGGTCAACATTCATTTCTGCAGTCAACCCAGGAATGCTATTCAAATAATCCTGGGCAATTTTGCCAATTCTCATACTGTTTCATTGTCTACTTGACCAGTGTGTGTGACCTTTCTCACCAAGAATTTCTTGTGTTTCATGAAGTTGAATATCCATTTGTCTGAACACTTGAAGTGAGCAGCATTAATGCCACTTTCTTTTGCCAGACCCAAAGCTTGCTCTCTTAAATGGCAATAGTTCACAATCATCTGGTTGGCTTGCTGATTCATCACTCATTTTAAAAGTTCAGTCCCCAAATCTCTGTTTGGGCCCTCTGCCACCACCAAGTTGTCTGCCCCTTTTCTTGTCTGGCATATTGGTAAGTTTAGATTCTTTAGTGCTTCATTCTTGCAAATGCTTTCTGTCAATCTCACACTCTCTTAATGCAGCACATAAATTTCCAGAAAGCTCTTTCAGTTTTTTAACAGCCGCTAACTTGTCACTGATACTATAAAAATATTAAACATATTTTGGTGTTGTCTCTTTGGACGCCATTGTAAGGTAATGAAAATAGACACGGAATTATTCTCAATAAAGTTGTAATAAATATTTCTATTTAATTGTTTTTTTAATTTTTTTTGTAACTTTGAAACTTTTGTAACTTTGTAAATTTTTTTTGTAACTTAAATTCAATTAGCAAAAAACCAATAAAAATAAAACCTGGTTAATTCTAATTAATAAAAAAATGCTTAACACTAGCTTTACCGCAGAGTCAATTTCGACTCAGCACGTTTGTTAATTTAGCATTCTGATTCAATTATAACATGTAGATTCATGAAATTTTTTGAGTTTTTCTTAAATCTATTGCAGTTTTACTTCTATTAACATTGTAAGTTGTCCAGAAGTTGACCTACAATTTCAAAAAATATTTTTCTATAGATTACCAATGAATCAATTTCGACTCAGCAGTAAAGCTAGTGTTAAACAAAGCTTTAAATTACTTATTACCTTTATTTAACCTCATTTGTTAAATTTCTATGTAAAATAGAATTTGTAAAAATCTGGTTATTATCTAATTAAAAAAAAAGTCTTTTTACTAATTCAAACCACCAAAAAATAAAGGAGTAAATACATAATAATCTATCAAAAAATCAGTTGTCTTTTGAAGAAGTTAAACTTACAAAATATTAGATAAAAAAACATATAGAAAAAACAAAATTATTCAAATTTATTCAGTAAATTTCATTAAAACACAGCAGGATCTGTAAACCTTTTCCACTAATGCATTGCAAATCAACTTGTATGTCATAATGGCTTTTTGATTAGTAGCATAAAAACTGAGGTGACGAATGATTTTACTTTTGGCTTATTGTTGCATCACTACTGTTTGTTAAGTTTAGTGTTCTCATTTGCTTGCCTACTTTCAATTTTACAAATTGCATTAATTGATTGATAAAAAAAAAGACTATATCATATTAGCACCATATAAATGCCCAACTAAAATAAGCTACCATGGACGGACTAAAGACTGGGCGGTTTTCCAGAAAAGCCCAATACCTATAAACAGTACCAGGCCTGTTGGAATGAGCTTGCCTCAAACAGCTTGGGTCAAGCTCAATCAACTGCAAATTGGTGTCAGACAATATTATTTATTCATGCACAAATAAGGTCTCACTCCTTTACTGAATTACAAGGGCAGCACCACTGAACAAACCGGAAACCACATCCTAACAGCATTTCCTATACAGTGGGCACCACATGGAGCATAAGGTCTAATAGTTTTCGATGATAAGACTTAATGCTGGCTCAACACCATCACTGCCAGCATCTGATGTGGGTAGCAGAGCAGCCTGGGGTAGTAAAAGGACAAAAACACAGCCCCATTCCTGTTTGTATCTGACCCAGAGTGTATGTCTTTCTAAATGATGATGGCATAGGACAGTGGTTCTCAACCAGGGGGAGGAATTCCCTACTAGGGGGGAATTTTGTATTTTCTAGGAGGGAATTTTTTAAAATATAATCAAACGTTTTAGAGTTAACGATAAAAGTTTATAGACTATCCATATGAAGAACATTTAAAAAGTTTGATTCATTTTGGTAAATTTGACTTTCATTTAAGTTAGGAGTTAGAGCTAGGGTTAGAACTACCACACCATCTTTCTTTGTGTTTGTATTAGTAAGTAAATAAAAACTTCAAATGGATGTCTTCCTTTGTCACTTTCCTTTCAATTTTTATTTAAAAAAAATTATGCTAGAAACAATCATTTGAAACCTAAAAAAATCAAAATTTTTAAATCATTTACAATGCGATGTATTGCAATATATTTACAATGGAGTAAATGTAAGTGATAAAATTACAGTGAATCTTGTGCATTGAAAAATATTATGCACAATAACAATCTTTTAAGTTGATGCAATTTCTACTGGGTAAGCCCATTCTAATGGCCCTAGTACAAGTACTAGAAATAAAACTGGCACACATATAATTAGAAAAAACAAGTTTTCTAAACACAATGGAATTTCTGGGATTTTATGGCAGACTAGATTTTTTAGAGTTTTTTTTATAAATGTATGCCTAATTAAACTTGTGCTTGCAACATAATTGCAACACAAGCATTTCTGTACACTTTTTTGGAAAACTTAGGCAGCAAGTGCCTCTGCATGAAACACAACATATTTTCTGACTTTAGATGAAGATAGTTTATCAAACAATCCTAAGGTGCAGGAGCTAAATCAAACAGATCAAAGAGCCACATGCAACTCTAGAGCCTAGAATAGATCTTGAAAGGCATCTGGCAACCTGCTAAATTAACCATAGGTCATCCAAAAATTTTTTAGATCATTCTAAACCCAAAACTAACATTTTACAACACATAAATATCAGCATCACCAAAGCAAAACGAACACTTATAATTTTGAAAGCACTCACTTTCAGCAAGGGTGATAAACAAAAAAGACTATTTATCTCAACATTTAAAACCAGCTCTCATCCCATTTTGGAAAGTAAAAAAAAAATATATGAAGCCCTGACATTTCAAGTTTTATTTGCAAAACAACTGATTTCTTTGTTAGTAGAATTGCACAAAAATTAAAATGTCATCAGATACCATATTTTATCAAAGCATGACCAAAAGTGGATATATTTAGTTGTATTAGTTGTAGTTTCATGATGTTTTAGTCTTTTTTTTGGTTTATGTTGTATGGTTAATAATTGTAATTATGTTTTAAGCTTTTGCCATTGTGTAGTTAATGCAACTTCATCTCTACTTTTTACTGTATAATGAGGAATAAATGCCCTTGGGGGTATGTTGCCTAAGAGGGTAAGTGCTCAGGGGATATATGACTGGAGGCAGAGGCGCACCCAGGGAGCTGATTTGGAGGTCATGTCAGCCCCCTTTTAAACATTTTTGTCAGCCTCCTTTTTGCCTGGTGTCAGTCCCCTTTGCACGCTGATACGCAAAAAGATAAAACTTTTGCACTGATAAGTAAAGTGATGTTTTGTGCCAACCTAATTATAACAAATGGTTTTTGTTTTTCTTTCCTCAAAGGGTAGAGACAAGCGCGTTTTCGTACGTTTTCGCTTCAGTGTTTTTTTCGTAGTGTCCCAATTTTTAGCAAAATTTTGATCTATAATTGCGTTTGCCATTTTGAGTATCTACAACATTCAACAAAAATTTTTACATGATGCCTTAAGTAGCCTATACAAGTAAACATCGTTCACTTCCTAACAGACGCCCCTATACAGTGGATGAGTTGTAATTGCCAAAACGATTGCAAAAACCGTTATTTACATTTTATGGCATTTAAAAAGAAACTCGAAACCTTGGATCTTTAGTCAAATTTGCTGCTTCCGTGCTGTATGTGGCACCCGATGGCCATTGTTTAAGCCTGGGCAACAGTCATTTTATTTCAAGTTTTCTAACCAAGAGTTTATCCAGTTTATCATAGCTTTTATTATGACATCACACTGATCTTTTGTAACACAGTTTGCTTTCAAAAGATTATGCTGCACAATGCAGGATATTGTAGTTTTGCTCAGCTGAAGCGAATCAGTAGGAACGCGCTTATACAAGTTGAATTTTGCAATCGCAGATTATTAATTGTGATGTAACAGTTTACCTTACAACCTTTAAATAGTACTGTAGTTTTTTTAATTGAAACGATTTCTATGACGTAATAATTTGGTTAGTACATTCTAGCAAATTCTGATGGCCATACATATAAAGTTGAGATTTTAAAATTCAGTCAATTACAGTAGAAAAAAAAAAATATTTCGGTGTTTTCCAATATTGAGTTTTAATTTTATCACAAAAACCATTAAATCTGCAAAATATCTGCTAAAATTTATTGCTTATGTGAAAACAAAATTTTTGTGTAGCCTATAGTTCTTTAACGTGGTTCTGACCAGAACTCGTTTTGCAAAATAACAAATAAGGCAAATGAAAAAACAAAACTTATAGGTTTTCAACAAGTACAATGTATGAAAATGAGAATTAATGAAGTGAATCTTTTGGAAATAGGAATTTTTATTTCCATTTGCAAATCTTCCAAAAGAGTCACTTTATGGAATTCTCAGCTTAACTTTTCGCACTACCATTTCACCTTAGCGGTTACAATAACTTATGCCTGATAAGGTCCAAAGACCAAAACAGGCCTGTTGCATAATAATCGTCCTCTTTGTTAATTTGTTTTTGTCGCTTTTTTACTGTTTCTATTCAACTCGTTGAAATTCCATTTGATTGGTTACATTGTGATCTCTTTAGAAAATACATTGTACTTGTTGAGAATTGATTTTTCACATGTTGCATCCGCTTCGACCTGGATCTTTTTTAAATGTTTTTTCACATTAATTGTGTTGATTAAGTTATAGCAACGTTTCTTGATTGCCGGTAATTTATAGGTTTTAGTTACTTTCTTAAAACAACACTAGAATGATCGGTAGCACTACTTGGCTTTTAGATAGCAAGCTGAAATGTGCAGAAAAAATGCCTCCATCAGCAATTTTGCAAGACGCGACGAAGTCTTTGTGGGCGCAAAGCATTGGGCGTGCTCGTACAGTTTACTAAAGTAGGTGGTAATTAGAAAAAACCCTGGGGGGGTGTGGGGGGGCTTTGCCCCCCACATTTGAAAAAATGTTGAAATTTTGTCAGTCCCCTTTTTGGGGGGGCTGGGTGCGCCCCTGACTGGAGGTATGTGCCCAGGGGGTAAGTGTCCTAAAATTAAGCCTGGAGTTTACATAATGGTAAAAGTCGATTATTGTTTTTTGTTTAAAAATATCTAAAGTTTATGAAAATGTTAAAAAATAAAGATACAAACAATCACTTAATATCATTATTAACAGAATATGATAAAATATTAAAGGATGATTTAAAAAAAAACTTTAAACAACTACTTTAACACTTTGTACATGGCACTGCCTAAATTTACATTTAACGCATTGACGCGACATACTTTGGAAAACCTTATCATTTGCATGCAAACTTTTATTCTTATGAAGCTACCAACCTGTAGATCTACATTTTAGAAGAATTCTGTGTGATAAATGCGTTCAAAAATTTACATGATTTTTGTACTTGGCATGCAACGTAAATTTACATGGCACCGCATACAAAGTGTTAGTAATATTTCACTCTAATTTCAACTTAATTTGTTAAACCTTTGCTCCTCACTCAGTGTATGTTAAACTGATAAAAAAAGAATAATAGCAGCACTTTCTCAAAAAAAATTTTAAACTATGCATTTGCAACTCTTGAACATACTATTACAGAGGTGGGAAATCATTTTATTATTGGAGGCCAATTTGATTTAGTAGTACCAAAAGAGGCTACGTAAGTTTTTAATAACATTTTAAATTGAGAGAGTGATTAAACCATTTTTAATTAATTAGGTAAATTATTCCATAGTAAAGGACCACAAATGCTAAATCTACCATCAACAAATTTGGAAAAGGTATGAGGGACAAAAAGAATTTAGCATCAAGGTAAAAATCTTTGCTTACAAATTATATCACCCAAGCATGAGAGCATAGCACCATTTAACACCTTGAATACATGCAACAAAATTTTAAATATAAGGCAAAATGAACAGGCAACCAGTATAATTTCATAGGAATAAGAGTTATGTGAGTGGATTTATGGGCACAAGAAACAAGCCTGGCTAAAGTATTTTGTTCTCTTTGCAGGTGAAATTGCACCGAATCAGGCAAACCGTAATACAGAACATTGCAATAATCTAATTGAGAAGTAACAAATGCCGTAACAAAAGTTTTACAATTTTTTTCATCAATATACTAACAAATTTTATCAATATTATGAATATGAAAAAATATTTTAAAAAGCATTATTAATTTGATTATTTATGGAAAGGTTACAGTCTAAAAAACACTTACCATATTTCTTCAAATAGAATGCGCACATTCTATTTTTTTTATCATGAGTTTGTGCACATCTAAACAAGGGCACATTCTAAGCAAGAGCGCATTCTATTTTTTGATAACAACTTTCAGCCAACTTTAACCCTATCGTACTCTATTTTAAAGCAGCTTCGAACACCTTAAATCCAAAATAATGGGTGTTTTTATACTGAACAAGTTATAAAAGTGCTCATGTAGCAGGCAAGCAGCACTAGTTTGCACTGTTTGCTAGGTGACGTTATTTATGCTACTAGGTGACGTTATTTATGCGCACTGTATTCAAGGGCGCATTCTATTTTTTTTATCGCGAATTCGTGTGCATTCTAAACAAGGACGCATACTAATCAAGGGCGCATTTTAATTAAAGAAATATGGTAAATCTTTCACAGAAATAGAAAATTTATAAACAGAGTTATGAAGAACATTTAACAGATTTTTGGTGTTTGCAACTAAAAACATTGCATTGAGTTTTATTATTGTTAAGCTTCAATTTTTTAAAACACAGCCACTGCTCTACAGCATTCAAACAATTAGTTAATTTATTAAAATCTTTTTTCATGATCTTCTGGTACCAAAAGATCATGAACAAAGATTTTAATAATATACCATATTTTCAACCTAATAAGCCAATTTTCTAGACCTAATTTTTGGGGGTTAGCTTATTAGGCAGATATTGCTTTGGACCAGAAAATATTGGAGGTCAAAATTGGTGATTAAATAGCTTTAGTTTGATGTTTTGCAACCATAGTGCGTAAACAATGTCACAATCATATCACTCATTTCCACAAGTAAACATGTGCAAATGAGCGCTTTCTCCTAAAAGTTAAATACAGAAAGAAGAATCAATATTAATCAAAGAAACAAAGAGTGTGCATTGGCACATAACTGATGAAAAAAAATGAGTAAAGGCTGCAAAAAGAGAAAAAAATAACCTTAGCTTATTAGCGATAATCAGGAAAAACCATCATTTTCAGAGCTAAAAATTCAACTTGGCTTATTAGACAAGTTGGTTTATTAGGCAGAAAATACGGTAGCTGGTATCAAGAACAACAACAAATTAGTTAATTTGTCAGAAACAGAATTACTATCATGATTAAAAGTAAAGTAAAATTGAACATTATTGGCATAAAGATGATAATTAAAACCATAATTGTTAAATATATCAGATAGGGTTTTCATGTGAGAGTAAATGAAATTAGGGTAAGCAAAAAAGTCTTGCAGCATACAAGATGACAAATGAAAAGATTCAGACATAACGTTATTTATGACTACACACTGAGTTCTGTTGCATCAGTAGGAGTGAAACCAGGAAAGCACTGAGCTTCTCACATCAAAAAAACGAGAAAGGTTGTTCAGTAAAATGTAGTGGTCAATACTGTCAAAAATAGAATACACACCAATTATCACTAATGCAGTGCAACTTTTATTGTCCAGAGCAAGGGTAGGAAACCTTTTTGGCTAAGAGAGCCATAAAAGCTACATAGTTTTAAATGCATTTCCATGAGCTATATAATGTTTTTTAACACTTAATATGACTAACGTGTGCATTACCAAGACTTTTAGAATTTTGCTAGGAAAGAATTTCCTTAAATGTGTGTTTTTTGGACATTTGTTAGGTCTATAAAACAGGGGTGGGAAAACTTTTTAACTCAAAAGCTGCATTTAAAGTTTAATTTGTTTTTGGGCCACCACTTTAATAGCCTCTAAAATAATAATTTTCACTCTGAATCTGCTTGAATTTCTTGGTTTTTGTTTTTAAAATGTAGTGATTTTTAAAATAAAAATTCTTCACCCTGAAACTCTCAATCAACTGGTTGAAAGAAGTAATGACTTTTTTCTTTAAAGATCATCATGATTGATATAAAGAGAGTAAAGTTGTGCAAAGAACTTCAAGGGCAGGTCATAGTTTGCCTACCCCTACTGCAAATTTATCTGCAAAACAGATGCCATCATCAAAAAAGCCACATCTAGCTTACAAACTAAAGGTTCCCAAATGTTGTTCCAAGCATGAAGAAAGTCATCAGTAATTTTAATTAGGGTTTTTACAGTAAAGAAACTGCATTTATATTAGATTGAAATTTATCATAAAGATAAGATGTTCAGTGGATTGTTCAGTGATTACTTTTTCCAATATTTTTGACAAGAATGGCAGATAAGATATTAACTTGTAATTTGCAAGATAAATTACATCCAAATCATGATTTTTCAGAAAAGGAGATATTAGTGCCTATTTGAGTTTTTAGATAAACTTGCAAAGTTTGCAAAAAATTATTAATGATAGTTGCAATAGCAGGAATAATAATAGAGAATAATTTTTTAAAAATTGCTGCTGGAAATGGATCAAGTTCACAGTTTGTCAACTTTAAACAATGTAGAGTCATATTAATTACAGAAGCATTGACTGGAATTAATCAAAAGTAGCTCCACTATATAACAGAAAGTTTTCAGTTTGAGCAGATATAATTGCAATTCAAGGATTAAAGTAATTTGATTATCTGATTATGGAAGAAAGTAGCGATTGCATATGGAAGGTTCTGCAAAGGAAATGCATTTGGTGAATTAAGTGACAAACTAGATTTTAAAAGTTGACCCATCAATTCTTTGCAGTTAACAATGTAGTCTTCTATTATCTTTGCAGTTAACAATAATAGATTAAATATAATCTCTTTTCCATTCTATAGTGATTTATCAAATTTGGCATTTTTTATTAACTTTGTAATTAAAAATAATAGATTGAATATAGCCTCTTTTGTATTAATATAGCGATTTTAAACTTTTGCTTATAAATTGATTCACTAAATTCTTTAAAGCCAACTTGTGTACCATTAATTTAGTTTTCTTTTTTAATCTTCAAAGCTTCCTCCATAATCTTTTAGCATTTCTTATGTCTGAAGTGTACCATGGGTACATTGGGTAAATTTGAATATATTTTGACAACAAGAGCAAAGTTATTCACAACATGAACTAAAAGTTATTATAAGGTTCTATATGTGCATTGGCATCTTGGGCCACAAAGCGTGAAGACTGCTTATCAGATAAAGTATTGTTTAGTTGATACAGATTAATATCTTTAACGTTTTTATTTAATTTTATAAGATTGGGATGAGTGGTCAGAGATAACTCACAGATAATAGCAAAATAGTCTAAAGGCGCGTTTACAGTACTTTTTTCTTTCAGCGTGATCTTGGTTTGTTTTATTGACGCTCAAATCCACTCATTTTTTCTCGAAAACATGAGTGGATTTGAGCATCAATAAAACAAACCAAAATCACGCTGAAAGAAAAAAGTACTGTAAACGGCTATAAACGCGCCTTAAGAGTCTTCAAGAGACAGACCCAATGATATATGTTTCACAAATGGAGGGCTATTCAAATAACAAGAAAGAGTTTTCTAAGGTTGCAACAAAGTATGGTTACATATGTGACTTGCATAGCCAACATGTTGATTAAAGTTGAAAAATCCAATAAGGAAAAAAAGTGCTTGTGTCAAAGGATTTAAAGCAATCAAGATGAAAATTTTGATCTCCTATTAAGAATAAGTCATGCCCTTACAGCACAAGGTAATTCAAATAATCTTCCCATTCTTTGAAAAAAATAGAGTTAGTAAAACCATTTGCTTTAGAAAGGGTAATCTGTAAATAATACAAAAAAATTTTTTTTTAAGAGTAAAGTACAATTTAGTTATTTTAAAGTTCTAAAATTTAGCTCTTTAACTTTATTTTCTTTATGATAAATTAATAAAATAATTAAGTAATAACTAAGTTTGTAATGCTGACTTCAATGTAACTCTCAATAGCTTTTACTTAATTTAAAAAAGACAGGGTGGTCCATAAGTCCTATTATAGATTTTTTATCAATAGTTACCCATTTAAAATTATTAATGTATTTAATTTTCTTTATTCCAGATTACTATTTAACTGTTTAATTATTTAATACATTGACAAAAATTTCCATAACTTCAGCTATGGCAACTACCATAAAGAGAAAATTTATAATCAAACAATATAAAAGGAAAAAAGCAAAGACTGAGATTCAGAAAATAAAAAAATGTCTTCAATTGAATGCAATGTTCATCAAACAATAGATTGATATAAACAGACATATGCAACAAAACAAAAAAGACTTGATAGAGCAAAACAGCTTTTAATGAAAATACAGTAAAGGCATGCTTTAAAAGAAACTGAAAACCTGCTTCAGTAATGATTTGAGCAGCTGTGTCAGCAAAGAAAAGTTCTTGCTGATTTTTGCTCCATAAGTGATTAAAATCAATAAAGAAGTCTACACAGACAAACTTTTGGATCTCTTCAAGAAGTCACCATAAGCAATCTTTGTTTGTGAAACTAACCAGGATCCCCCTGTGGTTACTATTGTTTCTTGAGAGATCTTTTATCTCTTAGTTTCTTCTTTATTCCATCTTGATGTCAAAAGGGGGATTCCGGGTTAGTTTCACTGAAAAAAAAATCGCTTACGATGACTCTTGAAAATACCCAAACTTTTTAAAGGTGGCCTCATACCATGGGCAAGTAAGATATATCCAAAATCAAATTAGACATTTTATTAAAATCAAATAACCTCACACACTGCCAAATTCTCAAAAGTGGTGTCACAACAATAGTCCTTAATTTATTAGCAAATAGGAATGAGCCCAAAGTTCTCCAGATGTGAATGTTCTTGACTATTGTATATGGTTTATTTTAAAGAAAAAAGCCTGTGCTATTTCAGCAAAATCTGTTAATATCATAAAATAAAGATCAATGAAAACATGGTAAAAATTGATCAAAAGTATTTTGCGTGCCTAAGTGGAAGACTTCCTATGAAGAGTAATGACAGTTATCAAAGCCAAAGGATCTCTATTTTCATTAAACTGTTGTTTTTGGATTGCAATATTTAATTTAAATTGTTAGGAATGTACATATATGATAATATTTTTGATTGTATTTTTTCAACGATTCTTTTTTTAACAATATTATGGACCACCCTGTATATCAATCACTTTTTAAGTTTTTTTTTCTTTTTGGTTATCATACTCTGTAATTTACATTTCTCATCTTACTCTAATCAATTGTATATGCTGAATCTTAAATCATTGGAATATCGACAACTTAAATTTGATATGGTGTTTTTGTATAAAATTTATTATAATATGATTGATTTGGATTTTAATAACTATTTTATATAAAATGACAACTGTTATGACTTGCATAAACATACTCATCATATTAGACCTAAAACTAGATCCCACACTGATTGTTGTAATAACTTTTTCATTCATAGAGCTTACAAAATTTGGAACAATCTGCCTGAAAGTATTGTAAATGCTACCAGTATCACCCAGTTTAAATGCATATTAAAAAAGCTTAACCTTCACCAGATTTCTTTCCTAGTGTTTGCAAATGATGGAATAGCTACTTATTATTTTATTTTTTTCTTTGTTAAGATATGCATATTTTTTGTTTTATTATTATTATTTGGCTTGTTTTGTTTTTCTATTGCTTTTCATTTACTAGTATGTATAATTGTTTTAAGCATATTTTGTTACATTTTCTTGCTGTATATCTTGTCTTTTCTCGTTTGTTAGAGTGCTTGAGTGTTGATGTGGGCACCATAGCATTGTGTGTAAAATAAAAATAAAATATTGACAAGATATTTGCACATTAAACATTTGTTCAGTCAGCAAGTGATAATTTATTTTAAAAATTGCAGAAATATATGCAAATCATTGCAGAAAGTATAATATTGTCTCCATATTTCTTATTTTTAAAATAGCATTTTGACTTGACACAAAATAAGCTACAAAAGAGAAATGCTTTTCTGTAAATAAAAGTTGTATAAAAACTATTTAGGAATTATTCTACAACATTTAGTTTCATTATATGAATGTTAATTTGTAATTAAATGTTTATGCAATTGTAATTATTCATGTAATTAAATTTTAACTTGTTGACTAATCAATTAATATCTAATAAAGTATAAATAAATAAGCTGAACTATAAATTACTTCTTGCACATCAAGAAATTACACAAAACACATAAATAAAATAATAAAAACAAGTACCTTGTAAGTTTCTTTTAAAAAATAAATGAAACAGATACTTACAGTGGCAACAAGTTTAGATACACCTAATTGTTTTTTCTTAATTCAATCATAACTTTATTCAAAATTAGTATAGAAAATTCTAAATTACATATTTGAATTCAGCATGAAAAAATCTTTTGAAAGATGTTAATTAATCATAAATTTATTGCAACTCAACTATTTTATTAATTAATGAATTTAAAATTATATATTTTGATACAGCAAAAAGTTTAGATCAAGGGTGCAAAAATTTTTGTTAACTTTAGTAGCGCATAGAAATTTTTAGTAGCACATACATCATTTATACACCAAATGTAATAAAATG
This sequence comes from Diplosoma virens, assembly GCA_963680785.1. Taxonomy (NCBI): domain Eukaryota; kingdom Metazoa; phylum Chordata; class Ascidiacea; order Aplousobranchia; family Didemnidae; genus Diplosoma; species Diplosoma virens. The sequence goes on along the minus strand of OY796882.1, from coordinate 69,511,164 downwards.
CAATTAATTTAGAAATTAAATATGCAATTTATTACAAATAAAATTGCTGTTAATTTGGCAATAAATAAATAAAAACAATGTGTTTGCTTACTTTTAAAGTCTATCCATTCAAATTAAATTTTTTAAATTATGTTTGAAAGAAAATTGTTTCATTTAACTTGAAAACATGCTAAAATTCACACAGAAGCTGTATGACATTATTAAAAATGTAATCATAGTTGGGAGAAAAATTGGGCAAAACTTATAGGACACCCTAATTAATTTGATGACACATCTTTCATACTAATTGTTTATGTCTCCAACTTTTTTTAAGTATCTTTTTGTATTTATTTTTGCTTTTTCAACGAATGATGGTCTCGAAAGCAACTATCTAAGCAAAATGGTACTTTGCATTCAACACACCATGTACTCGTCTTTTCCTTTTTTGGCTGTCTACTTGAATGCAATCAAGCGTAGCAGCAACTATGTACATTGTTTTTATTTTCATTTAAAGTATAAGCCAGGTTGCTTCTTTCAATAAAGTTAATAAGCTGATAATCTATCATAATTAGATGTACTTCACCTGCCGTTCTTGTGATGAACTATTCAGTTTTTCAAAAATAAGTTAAAGTAGCTACATTTAAGTCGCATATTATTTTCACCTTGTCAAGTCAATTTTATAATGTTAAAGGATAGTTATGTCAAAAATTTTAGGTTGATGTTTTTTAATGAGTAACGCTTCGTGAATTTTACAGTCATAATCTGAGGAACATTTCTTTATAACACTAAAACGATGTATTAAGTTATCCATATCTTTTTTATTACACAAATTGGATTCAATAATATATATGATCTTTTATTTTGCTTTTGACCGAAGAACCTAAATTTAAGTGTTCCTTTGCTCTTGTTACCACATGACGTGTTGACTTACCGATGTAAGTCAGACCCGCATCACACGGGCACAAAAAGCGATAAACAATATTTGATAACAAAAGCGAAGGTGTGTTACATTTTACATTGAAATAGTTTCCAACTTTGCAAGTTTTATATATATATAAGAATTAAGTGCATGGCAGAAAATTTCCAAATAAGTTTCGAAATGTCTTTTGCAAATATGTGAGATTTTTTAAACTAAATGAAATGTTGGATTTTGCTTGCTATAATTTTTAAATGGATTTCCTGAATTAAAAAAATGTTCTACTATTGGTTGGGAAGAATCTACTATTGGTCAGGAAAATTGTACTGTTGGTCAGGAAGATTCTACCATTGGTCGGGAAAATTCTGCTATTAGTCGGGAAAATTCTACTATTGGTCGGGAAACCCTATAAAATCAATGGCATTATTGACCAAGCCATTAATAAAATATCATGAAAGATGTCTTCTACCTTATTCAAAACAATATTTGCCATTAAACAAGATCTTTATGCAAGATAATAATCCAAAACACAAGGCAAAGTCTGTTAAAAATTTTTTTGAAGATGAAAAAGTGAATTTATTAACATGGCCACCCCAATCCTCTGATTTAAAACCATTGGAAAATGTTTAGAGGTAGATGGGCAAAGCTTTGATCAACCAAAATGCAAGCCTCTGAAAGAACTGTATGAAAACATACAGAAATTTTGTTGTAGCTTTCCAAAGAAAAAAATTGAAAAATACATCTCAACTATGCCAAAAAGATGTCAGCAAGTGATTAAAAACAAAAGATATGATTAATTAACATCTTTCGAAAGATTTCTTCACACTGAATTCAAATACGTAATTTAGAACTTTCTATACTAATTTTGAATAAAGTTATGATTAAATTAAGAAAAAACAATTAGGTGAATTTAAACCTTTTGTTGCCATTGTATATCCACACAGGATGGGATGATTTGGCCCAGCTGTTTTGGCACCACCAGCTGTTGTGTCGTTTTCTTATTTGTAAAATCATGAAAATTTTAGAATTTAGAGGTTAGGTTAAAGTGATTGATTATACTGTTTTATTTAAACCCACCTGCTAGTTTCAAATAGACTGGCGCCAAAATGGCCATGCCAAAATGGCTTTGCCAAATAGTTCCTTACCCATATCTGCATACATAGCTTCATAACTTTTCTAATGGATCACAACTTTCATTTGACATCTTTTATTAATTGCCATAATTTCACTTATCTTAATTTATCACAATCCCAACTTGTTTGTATCAATTTCTAACAGAAGGATCAGACTGAAAACGTATCTGTTAGTCTTTCAAAAATAGGAGCTACTTTGTGGTTTATAGATATTGTTATCATTATTTTTTTAATAATAATAAAAATTATACTGCTTGACATATGCTGAGATCAGAAAGGAGCTTCAGCTGCTGTAAGCAGTTGCAAAAATGTAATATGCCAATAAACTCTAAACATTAAAAATAACACAAGTACATACCACTATAACAAAATACAAACAATAAAGACAAAACACACCTTTGGCCTTTTTTAACACCTAGTTAAGCTAAAATTGAAAATTATCAAACAATATATAAAATATGCTTAAACTTTAAAAGCAAGTTTGAACAGATGGGTTTTAATTTGTTTTTAAATGTTTCAAAATTTTTCTCCATACAAACTGTATAAGGAAATTTATTCCAAGGGCAAATTTTTCGAAAATACGTATGCATGGTTGATTTCTGCAAAAAAATTTTGTTTCAAGTATAAGTTGTTCATGACCACATCCAACATGTAAATTTTAAGATGTTGTTGGAGAGAATGACTGAAACATATTAATTAAATAAGTAGGAGCTCTTCCATGAAGTAATGTGTAAGCAACTAAACACGGTTTAAAAGCAATATAATACTGAACAGGAAAAAAATGTAAGCAAATAAGATAAGGTGTAATACTATTCTTCTGTTTTAATCAAAAATAAAATGTACCTTACAGCATCATTACAAGCTATTTGAAAACGTTTTAAATCTTTATTAGATGCATTTGTCAAATACACATTACAGTAATCTATCAGGCTTAATATGAGATTACAGACTAACATAATTCTGTATTTATAAAGCAAACGTTCCTTAAATTTGCTCTCAAAATTTATGTTTATAGAATCAACTAAAGAAATGGATATTTTAATTATGGGATGGAATACAATAACTTCAGTTTTTTTTTGATTTATAATTTAAGATAGGTATGACACATTCACTTATTCACTTTATCTAGACAATTCTCAATTCTTATTCTTGCTTTACATACATTTTCAAAAGTAAAACTTGTGTATGTTTGTGGTCTCCTTAGTAAGCAACCATGAGCAATATTTGTTAATAAAACTAATCCGGAATCCCCTGCGATTAATATCATTTCTTAAGACATACTTTTTCTCTTGGTTTGTTTTTTATTGTCTCCTAGTGCTGTAGGGAAATTCCGAGTTAGTTTTATCAACAAACAACAGTCACGGTCTTTTATGAAGAGACCCCATATTTCAGTATTTTTAGCACATATCTGTCTTGACAAACCATGTTTAACAGCTATTTTTTAAGATCTTTTGTACAGAAAATATAGAAAAGCGGCCCAAGAAGTGACCCTTAAGGCACTCTATAGAGAGGGCATTCATTCTGTCCTTCACAGGTGCCATCTACAATTACAAAACAGGTTCGTTTTGTAAATATGACTGAATTTATTTTAAGGCATTGCCAGTAATCAAAAATTGACTTTTTAAGCAGCCGATACTTCTTTCTAAATTTTCTTTTGCTTTTTCTACATTAATTTTTCGAAAAAATTTTAACAACGTTTTAACACAGTTACACTGATACCTTAAAATAACTTGATTCCCGCTTTAAGACTCAACAAATAACCGGAACCAAAGTCTAAAAATAATACTATCCCCAAGTGGAATTTCCCTTCGCATAACTATTTTTTCATCTCGACATTTATTCTCCTTACGCGTAGGAAAGGGATCGGAGGTGCTATATAGAGAGCAACTGTCGCAATCACCCTGCGTTTAACCACTTGACCACGATGCGACAAATTAGGAAGCTTTGAGTAGATCAGGGCTTTTCAAACTTTTTTGTTCTGCGACCCCATTTTAAAAAATAAATTTTGTGCGACCCCAATTCCCAATATGTGTGGGCTAATTCTACGTTAAATTTTTCCTATGAAAAACCATGTAGCTAATAATAACGAGAAGTGGAAATATTAATAATAACTTAAAGCGAATTAACAAAATTACAAAAAACAGGTGTTCTTTAAAAAAAAGGTCTTTCCTCTGATTCAGGCTTTATTTTGTCGATTAAATTTCTTAAATCCCTACAATGGACGCAACAATGGTGTAATGATACTTTACTTTTTCTAGTTTTTGATTGTCAATATATATTATTGTAAAAAAGCCAATTTCAAAAGCACAAAAAATTAATTTGATTCGCGACCCCAAAATTTTTTTACGCGACCCACAGTTTGAGAAGCCCTGGAGTAGAGCACTAAATAGAATCCGTTTTAAAACTTTGCTGACTTATTCCAAAGTTTTTCAAATGTAAATTGAAAGTTTTTGAAAGCGATAGAGAGCGACTAAATAATTCTGAGCAGTATCTTAATAAAATTTTATTTTATTTTATTTCTATAGTTATCCTCCTGACTTGCAGGTCTAGCTCGCAAAGCTACGTCACAATCCAGCTTTGTCTGGAAAAACGTACGAAAAAAATAAGAAGTGTTTTATTATCATTTTGACTGGCGTCGAGATAAGACAGAAAAGAAATTAAGATAATCATTGCTCTAATTCTGTTACTTTCGGTTTCTGGATTTTGGCTTTCGCTATTTTTTTGGAGAAAATAATTATTGAGGTGATTGACCGCTGAAGAAATTATTCTGTAATAAATTAAATAAAAGTGAAACTGCTCGAATTACTTGAAGAGACTGAAAAAAGAATTAATTTCTTGGACTTTTGATCAACTTAATAAGTGAGTGGTGGTAGTAAATATATACTAACCTATATACGTACCTACCTTATATAACTGCTACACAGGAACGCGACGGAGGCGCTAATGGGTAGGGTAAGTAATTACCACGACCTACTTCCGCAGATAACAACCCTGCTTTCGGAGATGCCAAGATATTGCTGTCCGCTTGTACTTTAATAGAGACATGACTGAAATTTAGAACTGCTTGCAAAGACTAACAAGTAGGGGGAAAGTGCTGTAAAGTAGCCTATCTTTCCTGAGGACACAAGAGAATGGTGCGAGTGGGTTTTGAACCAAGATGATATTGATTATAAGCACGGCCCTCTAATCACTTTACCAACGAAATGCCGACAAAAAAATGTAGCCACCTCAGACAGCAAATAAAAAGCGACGAATTTATTCACTACTGACAGTAATTACCAGATACGACAAAATAAAGGCGTTCTGAAAAATAAAGCAATAACGTTTTAATCGGCGGGACTACAAGAATCCCAGAGACAAGAAAGAGCAATATACACAATTTGCATGAAGCAAAACAGGATGTAGGCTAATTAGGAGAAGGCACTTTACATAATGATTAGCTAGAGTACATGCGGCGAGTGCGTGAGCAAAAAATACAGATTAAATGGTTCAAAACTCATTGCGAGCGCTGACTGTCCCTCCCAAAAATCAAGGATTGAGCGAGTTGATTTTTGTAAACAAAAGGCGTTACCGTGGTATCAATTACGTGATCAGATGCTTAACAATCATGAAACATAGCCTACTAAGGCACAAACTCAGTAAACACGATAAACAGTTTTATTGTAATTCATCGAAGACAGATACAGCAGCACCAGCTAGCGAATGTCTATGTCACGAACACGACCGTCGGGCGTGCTACTGCAGCTGAACAGCAAGTATATCAAGGTCTCGACTCAACTTAATTATTCCTGATGGTGATGGTTTCTTTCGGGTCCTTTTTGAAACGTTTACTGTCAGGTCTTTTTGCATACTTCTTTTCTACAAAGTATGCGCAGTAGCCTACGTCATGGCCGTTATATTGTGGCGACCAATCAGCTGGCGCGCGCGAAAGACTCATGTGACGAGAGACGTCAGTGCGCAAGCATGCGTGAAAACGCTAACAATGATTTTCGCTAATGTACGCGCGGTCTTTGTTCGAGCTTTCATTATTAAAAGTGCATTGTTAGAAACGGGTCATGTATCGCAAAGTCAGACAGTGTGTTTAGTAAGTAAACGCTACAATATAAGATACCAAATTATTGGGCAATTAGTTGGTTAAATACTTTTTAAGGTCTTTTCAAACTTTTTTTCTGTCATGTAAGTGAATTTTTAATAATTTAAACTACTTGGCAGGGTCTGCGTAATAGAAGCCCCCTGACAAAAACCAGAATCGGACCCGGAACCAGGGAAGACAAAAAAGCCTTATAATAGAGTAATTGCGCTTTTCAAGCAAGATAAAAACTTTTTTTAAATCTTCAACTGTTTTTCCGGCTTTGATTATGTTTTTCCTTGGATTCCTTGGACAGATCTGCATAATTCCTTGGACTTTGCTATCGCTATTTAGTGCTGTGGCTATCGTAGCAAATTTTGAGCGTTCTGATGTAACATTAGCTTCTGCAAAAAGTAGATCGATTAAGTGAAAGTAGCTCTGTGCATTATTAGACCAAAACTATATAAACCGCTACATTTTGGTGACCCCGACTGGAACATAAAAGGAAAATACTTATATCAAGTAATTTATTGCAACAAAGATCATGACTTTAATACCTAATGTGAATCAGTCGTATTTGTGGTTTATTTTTATATTTTTAATCGGCGTTTTACTTGTTGCCTTTTTGACTTGGACTTGATTGTATTGGTTAAATTTAAATCGTAGAGTGACACATTATGCTAATAATTTTAATATCTAACTGTAATTGGCAATCTAATAATTGGCAATCGTCTCCAGTTGATTTAAGTTTCACGCCGATCACAAATCAGCAACCGTCTATCCCAATTCTTAATAACGACATTTTTGATGTGTTACATGACGAACATACAATCTCAAATGCACAACAAGTTATACCAGTAAGACGTACAAACTGCAACTTTTTACTACTTAACAAAATTGGAATAGCTTAACGAAATTGGAAAAACTGGCACACTGCGTTGCCGAACCCTGCTCTAGATACTCATTAAGTATTGACCTAGGTACAGTGATGGTCTTACAATAGGGAGAGCCTGGTGCAAGAAAACTAGGGGCGACAATTTTTAATGTTTCAAAACAAAATGACCTCAAAAAAAAGGTCATCACTTTAGTAGTGCCAGCGTCATGGTGCTACTAAGAAAAAATAGAACAATATTTTGCTTAAGAGAGCCACTTTTTGACGTTTTTAAGGGGGTGCCGTGCGGTTTTGATACTATTCGCTCCATTTGCTTTTGGTACGAAAACCATTACTGTCTACGTAGGCTAATAAAGGGAACAATAGGCTACGTTTGTCGCAATTTTGTCTGTTTACTAAGTTGTTAGTAATAGAGCAATTTCATTGTTGTTGAAGCTACGTCTAGTATGGGAGACGTTTTTGAATAATTTGTAATGCCTGAATTACTTTCGATTTTGTACACAAAAGTGGAAAAGCATTTTAAGTTGTACTACAGCTAAAACCATAGCTCAATCATTGATTCGTGTATGGGCAACGTGGTCGAGTGACTATTTGAGCGCCGGGATTGCGATCGACATAGTCTCGGTTTGTAACTTACTTGCGCCATTCTGTTGTGTCCTTAACGAAGACACTTTACGACACTTTCCCTTGCTTGGTGGTCTTGGTAAGCAGTTCTATTTCAGTCATATCCCGATGTAGAATTTAGTAAATAGTTTTTGAAATTTTTGTTCCGATGATAAAAAGCTTTTGAAATTTTGTAGCAAATTTATTTGGTAACTTAGTACGTTGTTTAATCGTCTACCTTTTTTGGCGCCTGCTAAGAAGGCCTCGCCAATAACACAATCTCGGTGTCTACTAAACGATAATTCTTAATCTTCTTGCTGGATCTGACCTTCGAACCAGCGACAGCAAAAATATAGTCTAGCTAAATCACAGCTCAGACTACCACAATATCTTCTTTATTAAGAAATATGCTCCAATCCACTTAGGATCCCGAATAGTATAAATCAAAGCAACAGGTTAAAGCTCAATAGCTTAATTCTTCACAATCACGTAGATCACCAAAGACTTGCGTTCAAAAACTATGACTTCACACAGTTAACAATTTTCCAATTCTAAGTTACCACAACGAAACATCCAATTATTCTTGCTTTTCAGCGAACCGTATTTATACCATTCAGTAAGGTTACTCGAATGTTCTGACATTCTCCAAAGCAAACAACTATTACGTCATAATCAAAACAGGTCAATCGGATAGTTCTGGAAATTACTTTAAATTTCGTGAAATTAAGCAGTGTTGCCATTTTTTCTTGTAAATAAAAATAAATTATTTAAATTGCTCATAAAACTGTTATTTCTTCGGCTATTTGAGCCGGACCAACGCGAAATCAAAGATATTTTTTATGAGATTGTGAATCTACATAATTTGGGCGATTTTTAGGAACGGAACACCCGATTAAATTTGAACCGGACAACAATATCTTGGCATCTCCGAAAGTTGGTCGGGATATTGTTTACTCTATGCAATCGCCTTCGTTGGTTTCCTGCAAGTCAGGAGGATAAATATAAAGGTAAAAAAAATAGGTCAGCGTAATCACTCGACGTTGTCCAGCGAGTCTTGGGGATAAATTCGAGTAATCCTTGGCACACCACTTCAAATTTAAAGTCGCTGAAATCCCATTTAATCCTAATGTTTACAATTCCTAATGTGTACAAAGCAAAATCCAACAAGTTTAATTAAGCATCATTTGCTTTTTAATTAATAAGGTTACTGCATTTAATTACGTTTTAAAGTATAAAAATTGAATTTGGATCGGAGCTTTGAGGTATATTTTATTCAATTATGATAGTGGTATAGATTTGTTAGAAAATTGTATCAAATGTGATTAAACTGATATTAGATATCTAACTGTTAAATATATGACCTTCAAAAGAACAATAAGCTGTGACATGGGTTTCTAATATTTATTCACGAAATACACAGTCGCTGAATTTTTAAAACTTAGGTAACCAAGTTCGTTATTAGTGGTAAAGATTAATATATTTCAAATAAACAGAAACAAAAACGACTTTCAACTGGAAGAAATAGTTGTACGGTATGTCTATAATTAATATAAATGTATCTGGCTTAAATTTCTTGTTAAAATTTCAATTTGTTGATGCATATTTCAATTTGTTAATGAATAATATAAATATATCTTGGCTTAAATTTTGTTGAAATTTCAATTTGCTGATGCATGGTAGATTGATGAGTTTCATATATAAGCATTATATTTGCAAATCAGGTTAATTGTTTTTTAAGTAGCATACAGCATTTTTGGATTACATATAGCATTTTTGAATTACAAAGCAATATATTGGTGATTTTCATAGCCACTGTTTATGAATGCAATTAAAGAGTGTGGAAAAAGCGCAAAAAAATATTCAACAAAAAATTTGTAGCATGGTAAATCTAGCCTATAAATTGTATTTATTAGCATGGCAAATCTAGTCTATGAATTGTATTTATAAGGGATTTATTTAAAATATACCATCAACCTGGGTTACTTGATCATGCAAAGCAGAGGTGGCCATCTTGTCTGACTGTTTGATCGACTTTAAATTCATTAAGAACTTGTGAATAACCCCAGTGAAATGCAATTTTAAATAGTAATAATCTTTAAAAAAGGTCTTCATTTTGAATACCACTTTGACTTCTTGATTTTTGTCCCAAAAACACATTGATCTTTAAAACTCTAGTTCACTCTAAATCAGATGTGATTGACCAGCCTAAGATGCCATGATCAATCAATCAATCAATCAATTAATTTGCTGACTACTCATAATGTGTAGTAGCTGTTTCAATATCCAGTTTTGTAGACTTATTTGTTATGATTAGGGGTCAGAAACCTATGGCTTATGAGCTAGTTGTGGCTTTATTGATGATGGCATCTGGCTTGCAGTCAATGTACCGTCTAAGCCAGGGCTTCCCGATTGGGGATGTAAGAGTTTATTGAGGATGTGAAAAAAAATATATAAAGGTTTTGTTATACATAGACAATAGTGATTATCTATCAAAGAATTCTGGGTAGACTTATACAGCACAATGCATGGCAAGAAAAACTTGCACGTTATTTTTCTTTGTTGATCAATGGGCATTGCTTTTGTTATCTTTACAATAGGCTTGTAGTAAATAATAATCACAAGGTTGTTCAGTTCACAGTTTTCTTTTCAACTAGGGTTGATTAAACTTTCATTGGTGGAAAAGAAGTGAGGTTGTATGTTGACATTTTTAGGTCAGCTTTTGGCAGGGCAACAGGCAGGCAAACTAGCAAATCAAGGATTGGTGATCAGTGTAATTTTTACTTGGCTTAAAGTAGTTTTTTCCCACTAACTAATTACTACTGGCTGTTACCTTCAGGATAGTCTTGTACTAGCCATAGTACTATGTAACTGTGTTTGACGAGTAGCCAAACTAATTTCATTATGACTAATAAAAAAATTTCAAAAGTTGAAAAAAGATTATACTGAATTTGGTTTACTCAATGAACACCTTAATGTTAAGGTTTGCTCCTGTAGATAAGCCTCTGCTTTTTGCATTGTACAAAGTTGCTTATGAAGTAGCAAAAATGAAAAAGCCACACATTGTTTTGGAGACTCTTAGCAAGCCCTGTGGTGTGGATATGATGAAGACTATGATGGTGAGGAGGCTGCAAAAAAAAACTGCAACAGATTCCTTTGTCAGACAATGTTACTATAGAATTGATGATATTGGCACTGATTTTCTTGATCAAGTTTTGTCAGACATTAAACCTTCTTCCACCAAGATCTAAATTTAATAAATGAAACTGCAGGTGTCAGTCATTGCAGCCAATATATAGTTTTTGCTCATTACCTTAAAGGAATGCCATTAAGAAACGCTTTCTTTTTGTAAACCACTCAAAAAAACTATAACTACAAGAGGCATTTTCAATCTGGTGAAAAGTTTTTTTAGCACTAATGACATTTTGCTACTAGCTATAGGGTCTATTTACACAGATGGTGCTCCAGGTATGCTAGGAAACCAATCTGGATTCATTATTCTCATAAAAAATGAAATTCCAGAGGTGGTGGCTATTTATTGTATTTAGCATTGTCAGGTTCTTGAACAAAAAACTTCGCCTGTTACTTTGAAAAATGTGATGGATTCGTGTATTAAAATTCTAGATTATAGTCAAGAAAAAGTTTTGAATCACAGGTTGTTTAAAGCATTATGTAGTGATCTTAATGACAATGCTTCTGTCTTGGTGTTTTGTACAGATGTCAAGTGGCTCTCCAGAGATCAAATTTCGATAAAGTTTTTTGAGCACAGAATGGAAATGAAACAGTTAATTGCAAAAAAAAAAGAGTTCTCTTGGGCATACTTTTAAATTTTCTAACTTTGCTCCATTGTTGGCATTCCTGAAAAATGTTTTCCAACATCTGAATGATCTAAAACTTTTGGTACAGAGAAAGAGAATGAATATTGTGACCACTTGTGATTTGTTGCATGCCTTCAGACAGAAACTATTGTTGTGGAGTCGGGATATCATGCAGAAAAATTTTTCTTGCAAGACAAATTCATTCTGGAATACAGCAATTGAATTTGGAATGCAAAATCATTCAGCATTTGGAAGGGCTGAAAAAATTATTATTCAACAGGTATTTCTCCCTAGGAGATCTGAAAAAACTGGAAACTTCAATTATCAACCCCTTTGCCTTCAAATTGGTGAAGATGGGAGATGAGGATTATTTAATAGAGACACAGGTATGCCAATCAATTAAGCTGTTTTATGAGTTTATAGTTTACTCAAAACTTTTTGGTGCAATGTTCAAACTGGGTATTCAACTCTGGCAAAAAAAGCATTGCAAGTTTTAGTTCTATATGCTACCACTTGACTAGGTGTGAATTGGGATTTTCATCTCTACCTTAAAGAGTAAATACCACAATGCCCTGCACTCTAAAAATTATCTATGCATTGCATTACCCCACAAGGTTCCATGATTGCAAAGTGTAGGCAGGAGAAAAGTCAAAAAACCCTAGTCACCATCAAATTTTCAGTATCTTTTATTTATTCATTTACTTTTATATTTTGTTTGATTGCATTTTGGAGGCTACCTTTTTTCCCCTTTGCTAGCCAAATAAAGGCCAGTGATCACTTTTATGCATTGTTTTTGTAAATGGTTTGAATTTTATCTTAAAACCACTCCGGTTTAAAACAGGTGGTGCAGGATTGCTTCATCAATTCAATGGGATGCAGGATGAAAAACAAATTGGGAAGCACTGCTCCAAGCTATGCACATGTAAAAAAAATGTGTGCACACGAGATTTCAGAAGTGAAGACTTTTTTTTTTAGAGATCATAATGTTTTAAGACAAATTTGAAAAATCAAAGTCAGATTCAAGGTAAAGAACATTTTTTTAGAGATCACTATGTGTTTGAGATGAAATTTGAGAAATTAGAGTCAATAATATAAGTTATACTTTGCAAAAAAAAGCAAAGTTGGCACATGAACAAGTTTTTGCAAGAAAATGTGAAGGAAATTACTCCTAACTTTGCCAATGCTTTAATGAATATAATGTATAAAACTCAAAAGTGAATTTGGTCATATTCATTAACTTCTAACTCTGCCAATACCTAATTCTAACATGCTGCATACTCTGACTAGTTTCTACTCATCTTTCTATCATAAAAATTAGTTAAACCAAATTTAAATATTCCAAAAGTTTCAATAAGCTGACTATTTTGTCTTATTTTAAAGATTATTAAATTAATCAAAAAAAAAAAAAAATTAAATAGATTTTAAAATGAAAGCTTATTTGTTAAGGCCTAGATACCATTATAGTCAAACCTCAATTTAATGGACAAATGAGGACCAGGGGCAGTCCGTTGCTGGAAAAAGTCGTTAATTGAAAATGCAGTGTCTTGCACTCTGCCACAATTGTGTGCACCACAATTGCTAATGTAGGCTATCTGTGACCACAAATCTTCTGTTTTACTTTAAAAAAACACAATTATGATGCAAAGTATCTTTGATGGTGAGATGTATTTACTATACAGTATGACTCAACTACAGATTTAAGCATGGTATTAACATAACTGCAGTATTGATAGCTTGATCTGAGTCCGAGATGATCATCAGCTCAGCATGATCAGCATCTTGAACATCATTCCCAGGGGTGATGAGACTATGTGATGAGACTATGATGAGACTTTCTACGACATGGGTCAGTGTTAGTCAGATCTTTAGGGGCAGGAGGTGTGCCTAAGAGAGATGGGAAATGGCTAGCAGGAGCACCATCTTGAACAGGATGACAAGGACAAAAGAAGCAGCTGATTTTAATTTGGCACCTCTGCATGTGTTGTTCTTTGATGATGAGCTCCCTGATCATCCTGAGGTTCCCATAGTGATGTGCCATCTCAGGTAGCTGACTGTATGTAGAGTAATTAATGAGCATCAATGTAAGTTTGTACAGTCAACAACTTCACTTTGGAGACCTTCATCACCTCTTCTTCACCAGCCACCACAGATGTCACTATGTTGACCTTGGTCAACACCTCATATGCTGTGTCAAGATCCAACTCATTGAGGCAGTCTGTGATGTCATTAATGGAGGTAGGTACCTCACCACCAAGCTGCAACACGTGGAGAAAATCTTCTGCTTGGCATCCTTCAAAGTTCACTTCTGTGTGTCTGTCAGCAATCAGTTTGTTCAAGATTTGAGAGGACAGATACAATAAGGTCTTGCCATGCTGCTGTGAAGTTGTAAATAGCGGAACAAATATTGAAATTATTGATTTTTGATGTTGGCCAAAGTACACTCCCCTTTGCTGTACACATCAGTTTCAGTTTTATTGTCCTCTATGACAGCCAAGACCTCATCCAACTAGTGAAAAATGTAGTGCCTCTTCATGGCACTTATTATTATTCTCTGGTCCATTAGCTGTATTGGGAGGCAAGTAAAGAACCTTAATCTTACCGTCATGGCTTACAAGCTTCTATTCGCTGGGGTGTGCAGGAGCATTATCAAGAATTAGTACAGCTTGTACATCATTCAGAGCAATCTTTAAGACCTTTTCTTGATATTTCAGAACTGCAGGCACGAAATATGTGAGAAACCAGTCTGTAAATAATGCAGGGTTGAACCGAGCTTTCTTAGAGTTATAGTAAATGACTGGCAAGTCATGCTTGGTATTTATTTCCTTACCCGGGTCTGTTAGACCCCAAACACTCTTTTACCATTTGATAACTCTTTTAGTTTAAATGGTACCACATTAAAACTTAGTGACTTTGTGTGCATATCTTAGAACTATAGCCAACATAAGTCCAGTAAACAAAGCTAACTTGTAATATGCCTGAAAAACACAATAGCATCATGAACCATTGGGGTCTGACAGACCCCAACTGCTTTGCAATGTAAATCCTGCTATTACATGGACACAAATGTTTTGACAGCATTATTTTGTTATTGAAAACACAAGAATAAACTATTATTTGTAGCTTTTTTATTATAATAGTATAAAAATCATAAATGTTAGATGATTATTTTGTAATATATTTGTTTGCTTCTCAAAAGCAAATTTTTCTTGCAAAAAAAGTATAAAAGAGTTTTGAAATACAAAAGAGTAAAATTCTGAAATGGAGAGAAGAGTGATAACTGCTGATAATCTTAAACGTTTGCTAGAAGAAAAGGATGATGAATTAAGTGATGATGAATTTTTATCTTCTGATGACGGGGAGGTTGATCACATCAGCGACTATGCTTTCTCAGATTTTTCCACTGCAAGTGATAGTGAAGATGTTTCATTGACAACTTCCACTAACTATTTTTCTTGAAATAAATCTGTATGCTGGTTTTCCAGTCCTGTAGGTCATTCAGCTGGCAGAGCTTCTGCTCACAACATCATCCACGCAATGGCTTGTTGCACTCTTCTACAATATGATTCATGTGAATGCTGTGAATGCTTTTATTATATGGTTTAAGTTAAATGGTGAAAGCCCCAACATCAGCTTGAAAAAGTGAAGAAATTTTCTACAACTGGAAAAAAGCTTGCTGGTGTAAACACCCAACCTGACCCTCCCTAAGAGTTTCAATTTCTTCTGCATCAGTGCAAAAATGAAAAAAACAATGATAATGATGACAAAGCTCTCAAATTAAAACAACAGTGATGTAGCCTTTGCAACAGAAACAAGGACAGGAAGAGCTGTTTTATTTGCTTTGTGTACAAGAAGTACATTTGTGGGGAACACTCCAATTCAATTTGTCAGCAATGCTGTAGGTGCAGTTACACTAAACATTGATTATGGCAAGTGCTATTTTATTAATTAATGTTGTTGATTTTTTGATTGTTGATTCATTCATTGTTGTTGCTGCTGTTTATTCATGGTTATGCATTGTTTCATTAATAAATGGGATTATGATAGCTAAAATCTTAACTGGTTAAAAACAATTTTAACTGTTTAAAATTAATACAATGATTTAATAGCTGTCAACTGAACAAACCTGCATTATGTTTGCAAAAGCTTATGCCAAAAGTAATACAAAATGCTAGTTTATTGTGCCATTTAGCTATCCTGCATGAAATGCAAGCATAGACCTTCATAAATTACAGTAAACCTACATGGGATCTAATAGACCCCACTGGTTCACAACATCAGTTTTTTTTGTGGTAGACTGAGGGTTAAATAGCCTTGGATTTTTTGATTTTCACACCACTGCTAGCTTCAGTCAGTGCATACCTGTAGCATTGGACCCAACTAGTACTAACAGATTTTTTGGGTCTCTTCAAGAAGAGACTGTAACTGCTGTTTGTCGGTGAAACTAACCTGAAGTCCTTCCTACAGCACTAGCAGCGAATAAAAAAGAAACCAAGAGAAAAAAATCTCTCTAGAAACAATTGTAACCACTGGGGGATCCCAGTTAGTTTCACTAACAAAAATTACGATTGCTTGTTGAAGAGACCCAATTTTTTCCCTTTAGATTTATCCTCACCCTGTCAAACTTGGTTGTTCTTGAGATATGGTGCCAGAACATGCCAGTCTCATCTGCATTATATATTTGAGAAAGCGTGAGGCTTTTGTCACTCATTAACCTTGTTAATTTCTTGCAAATTGGGGCCACACTTGAATCTGCATCAC
The DNA here is from genome assembly GCA_963680785.1 of Diplosoma virens. Taxonomy (NCBI): domain Eukaryota; kingdom Metazoa; phylum Chordata; class Ascidiacea; order Aplousobranchia; family Didemnidae; genus Diplosoma; species Diplosoma virens. Next base: position 69,494,999 of record OY796882.1, on the reverse strand, counting down.
CAGCTTCACCATGCAGCACCTTGTTGAATAATCCATGGCAATTTCAGAATTGCCAAAGCCACCCTTCACTTCCCTTAAAATTGGTGTATCCAAGATGAGCAGGAAGTGTGGTAGTGGTGATCAATTGCTACCCCACATATGTTGACCCCACTGGACCATTCCTGAATGTACCATTTCATAATAGCTGCATCTAAAGCTTGATCTTTCTTAGTTTTTATGTGTTTTCTGTTTCCAACTTTACCACTCGTAAAAGATAAGGTATCAACACAATACAAATCAGCATATTTCATTAGCTTGTCTTTGTTCTTTCTGATATCAGAGATAGTTTGTTTTTTGACACTGTGCTGCTTGCAGACACTTGCAACACTGACACTCTTTTCAAGCTTCTTGATTACTTCAAGCTTTTGCATCACAGACAAGTTCACACGTTTACTTTGTTCGCTTTGGTTAGGCATCTTGTTAAGGAGAACAGCACTAAAACTTACATTAAAACAAGCTAAATACAGTACTGATACTTCTTGGAGTGTTTATGAAAAATAAAAACTATTGCTAGATAGTTACTATGCTTTTGGGTTTTGTGATGACACAAGATTTACAGCAGTATTATCCTAATTTATCTTGATCTGTCAACTTCTTGCATTGTTGATTTCTCATGTCATTAACTTTTGCTTTGTGCTTAGTCTATGCTCCCAAGTCTGTTAAGTCGAAGTTTGACTGTATGTTAAAACAATTATAAGTAAAGTTAATTTTACTTATTTTTATTCAATATTTATCCTCCTATGTCACAGGAATGTGATAAAAGTGCTATTCTTAGGGTAAGCAATTACCCAGACCTGCTTTCAAAAATAGCAAGGTATTGCTGTTTGGTTGAAATTTTTTTGTTTGGTTTATTAATTTTATAGAGATATGACTTAAATTTAGAACTGTTTGCTAAAACTGCCAAGCAGGAAAAATGCCATGAAGTGTTTCTCTCAAGAACACAACAGAATAGTGTGAGTAGGTTTTGAAATGTAACTGTCTCGATCACAATTAAATTACTCTTAGCCACTTGACCATGCTGTTGAAGTTTTCATTTTGTATTAATTTACTATGAAAATAAAGTTTTATAGAATGTTACTGATTATACCACAGCTAGTCACAAAAAAGCTATTACAAAACAACTAGTCACAAAAGAGCTGCTACAACAAAAGAGCTAATTCAAAAGGGTGAGTTCCACAAAAGAGCTAGCCATAACAGGACTAAACACACCTAACCCTAGCCTTATTCTCTTTTTTGGTATTAGCTCTTTTATGGTACTAGTCCTTTTGAGCTAGCTCTTTTGTGGCTAGCTTTTTTATGACCAGCTCTTATAAAGGGACGCAAATGTTATTGAATATTTTGGGCAATCATATTTCAAATGATTATTCATAAAGGTTTTTTGATATCATTATTTTAAAATTCATATTTTCTTTATGTTTGCTTTTTAAGTGATTTTTTATTATATACTTTGACTGATTTATAACTGTAAAAAACCTGTATTTTATGTTAATTGCATGGCTTTTGCAATTCAAAAAATATTTACGAGAAGCCTCAATTCCCAATCCATAGCAAATAGGTTGAAGGTAAGTAAGTTAATATTTTTTAAATTTAATCAATTGTAGTGCACAGTTTTTTACTATTTTTTAATTAGTTGATAAACCAATTTTTTAAATATCAACAGTAGATGGATGATATTTTGTCATGCTTGGGTTGCTGTTGTTAGTGCTACTTAATTTAGTGCTCATTTGCTACTATTAAAAAGATTAATTGTTATAGTTATGGTGCAACTTTCAACTGTAAGTTATGGTTATTTATTTCATATAAAACATTGACTTGTTCTTGTTGTGTATAAAGTTGTTTTTGTCTATTATACTTCAAACACTTTTTTAATAGCCAATGGTATTGATGGAACCAGAGGTGCAATCAAGGGGCTGATTTGGAGGTTATGTCAACCCCCTTTTAAAAATTTTTGTCAGCCTCTTTTTACCTGATGTCAGCCCCCTTTGTGCACTGATACACAACAAGATAAAATTTTTACGCTGATAAGTAAAGTGACATTTTGTGCCAACTTAACTATGATAACTGGTTTATGTTTTTTTACTTGAAGGATAGAGACCAGCATGTTTTTGTTATTCTACTTCAATGTTTCTATAGATACAGTTTTTTTTGTTTTTTTATATTGTTCGAATTTTTAGCGAAATGACAAAAAAATTTTAAGCAATTTCTGCGAAATGTTAGAAAAAAAAGTTTTGATGGTTTGTACAAAAGTTTTTGCATTTGCTATTTTTAGTAACTACTAAATTTTTGAAAAATTTTGTGTGATTCTTTATCTATACAACAAGAACATCATTTACTCTATGTTTGACGTGCTTACTAAACATGACAGATGAGTTTTAATTGCCAAATTGATTGCAAAAACCATTATTTACATTTTATCCCATTTAAAAAAAACTCAAAACCTTGGTACTTTTATTAAATTTGCTGCTTGCATGCCAGGTGTGGCATCCAATGCCCATTGTTGAAGCCTGAGCAACAGTCATTTTATTCCAAGTTTTTTACATCTATGAAATATCTAATTGTCATAGGTTTAATTATGATGTCATACACATTATTTGTGATGTAGTTTGCTTTCAGAAGATTATGCAGAATATTTTAGTTTTTTTGTCTCAGATTAATTGCATTGATAAAGTAGAAAATGCTTATACAAGTTGAATTTTACGATCTCAAATTATTAATTGTGATGTTACAGTTTACTTTACAACCTTACCTTTTTAGAATTCTTGAATTCTAAACCAAAAAAAAAAGAATACTAAAGAAAACAATCTTTTTAAAGACTACCAAATCAAAAGAGTTGATGGTTTTGTCAATACCATTGGTTATTTTAAAGTTCTGTACAACCAGGAATTCATTCAAACACTTTTTTGCATAATATTGATTCTTTTTGACAAACTGCAATGCTGTTATTTATCTATAATCAAAAAGTGTACTTTTGACCAGTAGTTAGAGGTCTTGTAATGACTTTTCTTTCTTCATTGGTGATACTATTTTTGTTCAATTGCTTACATTATTGCAGCATGTGGGCTAGAGGGTTGCATAAAAAAAAGTGAAGGACTTTAACTTCTTGCTTCATATACTAATTCATGTTTCAAATACAAATTTTTCTAGGTCATTTTTTGCAGAGCTTTAGAGCTAGGTATATATTTTATTTATATTTTTTTTCATTTTGTCTCGATATTCATCCTCTTAAATTACAAGAAAACAATAACCCCAACCTACTTCTAAAGATGCCAAGATATTGCTGTCTGGTTGAAATTTTAACTTGTGTTTTTAGTTGTATAGAGATAACTGAAATTTAGAACTGCTTGTCAAGACCACCATACAGAAGGAAGTGCTGTTAAGTGTCTTTTTCAAAGACACAATGGAATGGCACGAGTAGGTTTTGAACTGAGACTATACTGATCATGATCATGGTGCTTTTAACCACTTGAACAGGTTTTAAAGTTCAGTTGGGGCTTAGTTGGGTTAGGTTAGCAATTAAGGTGCGTTTACAGCTGTTTACAGTACTTTTTTCTCTCAGCGCGATTTTGGTTTGTTTTATTGACGCTTAAATCCACTCATGTTTTCGAGAAAAAATGAGTGGATTTGAGCGTCAATAAAACAAACCAAGATTGCGCTGAAAGAAAAAAGTACTGTAAACGACTGTAAACGCGCCTTTAGGGTTGTTTTGTATTTGTATATTGAAAGGCAAACAAAAAAGTAATGCTTAGGAAACAAACCCTAAAGTTATGCTTTGCTTAAATCATTTTAAACTTTACACCTTGGCAGAGTATAGATCTAAAACTAAAAACTTTTAATCACATTTTAATGTTTGTACAGTAGATCCTACTTTTAGGCTAAATAAACTGTTGTGCAAAAAAATGTGAACAGTATGGCTAATTGGTGCAGAGTACTGTTTTTGGCTGTAATTGACTTGCTGTTATTTCAGCATTGGGGTGTAGAACTTTACATTGCAAAAATTTTGGCTTGACCCATTGTAATTGCTATGTGTTAATTGTACCTAATCCTAACTCTAAGCCATGCCAAACTGCGCCATTCTGTCAACATTGCTTTTGAGAAAGATGCTTTATATTGCATGCTATTGTTTAGCTGTGTTAATAAAATTTCTTCATAAATTAAAAAATTAAGATTTCAACCCAGCAAAAATTAATTGATTAAAATTCTAGCATAATAAGCATATTCATTAATTGATGCATTGCAAATGAAAATATAACATCATATTAAAGACTATCAACCAAACTGTATCTGGAAAATATGTAATTAATATTATAACATTCAATTAGCTATATAGTTAGTGGCATCAAAGTTTATTTGATATCAAATGGATAATTTTTGATCTTTTATCTGATAATAAACTAGAAAATTGAAGTAATAAAAACAAAAAAAGCCTTTGATTGTATTGATGTGCCAAATGTGTCAGTAGTTTACCAAACATATTTTCATAACAATACATTTATCCATGTACTTGGTAGTCTTGCAATTGTGAGCTTGTAATTGATGTAATCTTTACATGCACAGATCTAAATGAATGAAGACCAGGGCTTCTCGTACTTTTTTGTTCAGTGACCCCATTTTAAACCTGGAGTACATTTTGGAACTTTTTTAAAATTTGTAGAGCATTTAGACTAGATTTTTTGATTTTCACTCCCTAATTTAGCTACTCTCAAAAAAAAAAAAAAAAAAAAAAGAAAAAGAAAAATAGGTCTTCACTCAAAACCAAGCTCCAAATTGTCTATTTTTGTCCCCAATTTCAGTTGTTCTCTAAAAAAAAAAAAAGATCTTCACTCAGAATCAAGCTCTGCTTTGTTGACTTTTGTCCCCAAATTCTCTGATTGTCGATTTACTGGGTGTTTCAGATAAAAAAAAAGCAAAAACTTTATAGTTATTTATTTGTATTTTAAGTGATACAAATCAAGATTAATTTCAAAATAAACAATTGAAACATAATAAGCTGTTTACAAAGGTAAAATAATTCATTCAATTAGTCTGCCCTTGGCTTCAGTGCATGCCTCTAATCATGGTCTGAACTTGGAGCATACCTTGATCACAAAATCTTTGTTCATATTGCACCAGGCACGATTTACTGACCTCTTGAGGGCAGTCAAACTGCTGTGACGTTTAGAGCAGGCCATGCTCTCGATGTGCCCCCAAATAGAAAAATTGAGGGGGCTGAGATCAGGGGATGATAGTGTCGGCCACATGTTCTTCTGCCAGAAATTGATGCCAGCCTCCCTCAGGCACACCTGCATCGATCATGCTGTGTGGGCTGGTGTGCCATCCTGTTGGAATATAAAGTCCTTTTTGTGCTTCTCTGCAACTTCTTTCATCCACTGGATCAAGAGTTTTTCAGAGAACTTCCTGGTAGTTGGACGCAGAAAGGCAAAATCCAGTTGGGAACCAAATTGGCAGCAAAGCTTTACCTGTGCTTGCCACAGCACTGAGGAACATCAGTGAGACTGGGTTTTTTGTTTTTGTAATAAACTTAGCAGTTGTGGGAACATCCTCATCAACTTCTGAGCCTTCCAAACAGATGTACCAGTCATAATGACTGTTACAAACTGGGTCAACGCAAAAATTTTTTTCATCTGAAAAGAAGATGATTCTGCCTGAATGTGCATGCTTCATGTGTTTCATGAGGCTTCTGCATCGCTTCAGACGGGCCGTAATGTTCTTCTCTGAGAGCAATGAGATGCACTTTCTCATAAGGGACTGCCCATTAAGGTCATTGTGGATTGCACGTTGGACAGAATTAAGGAAGATGCCCAGATCCTTGGCATGTGCTCTCATTGACTTGGTTGGTGTTGCTTTAAATATGTTTTTGAGGCAAGAAAGGAGTCTAGGGGTTCTAGGTTTTCTATACCTCTTGTCAAGTGGAGCACCAGTTTTTAGAAGTTTTTTTACAGTGTTGCCAAGGCTATGAGACACACCAGCAAGGGCAATGATGTCGTTAGTCTTGTGTCTGGCACGTAGGAGAACAGCCACCTTTTCTCTTTTGGGTGTTACAACTTTTATTATAAGAATAATTACTAACTGTTTGTAAAAATTAGACAGTCAAGATAAGGATATTCTGGAAATAGAAAAAATGAGAAGAATTAGGTTGAACTCCTATCAAGATATGTGGAAATGTTTTGCTTTTTTTCATCAGTTTAATCTTGTTTTTCATCTTTTTTTCATCTTCAATCTTTGTTGTCAGCGTGAAGCACCAGGCTTGTGACCAACATGGTCTTGGTTCAAAACCCACTCGAACCATTCTATTGTGTCCTTGGGAAAGACACTTTATGGCACATTCCCCTGCTTGGTGGTTCTGGCAAGCAGTTCTCTCTTCTACAGTCATTTCTCTATTAAATTACAAGCGGACAGCAATATCTTGGTACCTATCTACCCTATGTATTAGCACCTCCATTGTTTTTCTGTGAGTCAGGAGGATAAATATAGAGATAAAATAAAAAAAAATAAAAAAAAAATCTGAAACACCTGGTAATGTTCAATAAGTGCTGCAGGTTGAACATCACTAGACTAATTTTTTCAAAAAGTTTTGGGGCACACCTGGGATTCTCAAAGTTTCATGGCATGAAGCACAAAAAGCAAATTTGTTTTGCCACTCCAAACTTTTTACCATGGTCCCAAAGTTTGAAAAGCCCTGGTCTAGATGATAATCTAAGCACACATAATAAAACCGTGTTAAACAAATAATTATGTTGGATTTGAAAATATGGTAAAATCAGCATCAGCAACTAAATTAAATAGGAATGTATCATTAAAAAATTGTAATGAGCACATTGCTACTCAATACCAAATAAATATTTGATTAGAGACAAAAATCTTTTCTTCTTCAAAATCAAGTTGAGATGATGATGTTAGTACTTTACATTTAATGCTTCTGTGAGTTACTTCAACTGGATGGCCTTGAAAACCCAAGTAAAAACATTAGTGCAAGTAGTTGATAAATCAACAATGGATTTTGTAAATTTGTGATTTGAATACTTACACCTTTTCACTTAAACAGATGTAATACTGTTTTTATACAGTTTTTCAACAAATCATGTCTATTCATGTACAAATATAGGCCAAGCAACATATTCTTGATAAATGAATATAACAACAATTTAAGAATTTTGTAACAATTGAAACACTAATTACAGCCAATTGAAGGCATTATATAAAAAAACATTCCAGTCATACAAAAGTATTTTTTAAGGTAATTTCAAATTACCAACTGATCAACTATCATACCAATTACAAAATATTAATGTTCAGTTCAGCAAAAATAACTTTCAAAATAAGCTAATACATAACTGATTTTTTGGTAATACTTGCTTTTAGTTTTTACCAGACGAGTTGATGTGACAAACTTATACAAATAGCCACATGAGCCAGTCTGATAAGCAACTAAACTACAATGACAATTATTTATAGGAGAAATGTACCACAGCTTCATCTTTGTCTAAAGATGATCATGATAATAAATAGTATGAAAAAATATTCTCAATACTTGTTATACTGTGTTTTTACCTCAGGGTTTTCCATTGCAATCAATGACTTCTTAAATTTTAATTGTAGGTACTTACTGGAACTGCAGCATGGATGCAACCTGTTAGAACACTTTCAATTCATGAGTATTTAAGTCTTAATCTTTTGCAAAATGCTGGAATAGAAATTCCTAAAGGAAAAGTAGCAACAACTCCTGATGAAGTGTTTAAAATTGCACAAGATTTGCGTAAGTTTTCAATGCAATATTTAGTGATTAAAATTTAATCTGTTTAATGCAACAAGCTGATTGATACTTACGTAAATGAGGATTATTATTTTTAGTTGAATTTTCTAATTTCAATCTTTTTTAGCATCTAAAGATTTTGTTATCAAAGCGCAAGTACTTGCTGGAGGCCGAGGCAAAGGACATTTTGAAAGTGGTCTCCAAGGAGGAGTGAAAATTGTCTACTCGTAAATTTTGTATATTGCTTTTCTTTTCAATTTTTTGAAATTTTTTGTTTCAGGTTCATTCCATTATAAAACCTTTGCAGTAGTCATTCCAGAAACAATTTGATTTTTCTATTTGAGTAATTCATGAATAATCACTGTTTAAATTTCGCATTTATTTTGCATCATACAACTTTTTTAGTGATAAAATGAGTAAGCTAGACCCTTAGAATAAAATGTTTTGATCAAATGATAAATTTAAGTGACTTATGAAAATCACCCCGAATCCTGGGTTTAGGGTGACTTTGATCAGATATTAAATAATGCTCTGCTTCTAACTAATGGTGTCAGACCAAAAAAGTAATATTGTATAAAGAAGTTGACACCTAACGTTTCTTAATCAATTTATTTTGAAATATTTATCCTTTAAGGTGTTGTAAATGTAAATCAAAATAGCTCTAAAATGATCAAAGTCACCATGATTTACAGAACAATTCTGTAATAATTCAGGCTGTTTTTTTGACTTATTTATTATTAAATTTTAACTTTATTTAGGTCTTTCATAAAAATTTTAATAAACAAATTTAAGTTAAATAGTGCAGAATGGCAATTTACCTAAGTTTAGAAAAGTATGATTGTATTTTTTCATCAACAATGAAATAAAAACATTAGTTTATTTAGTACTTTCAAGATCTATTATTAAAATTACTGTTAGAAGGTGTTTTTTTGTATAACAATTAATGCATTTAAAAAATAATAATAAAAATATTTAAATAAGGAATTAATTTTAGGAAAGACCATGCAGCAAATTTGTTATCAACAAAATTAATAAATATTGCTTTTTAATTTTACATTTTATTAATTTTAATTATTATTATGCACTGAACAGTGTGTACTAATTTGTATGTGAAAATATTAAACTTTTGTTTCATAGTTAACCTTTTATCTTTAAAATGTATTGTACGTCTTAACTTTTAACTTGATCATAAAATGAGTTTTTCATTATCTTTTTTTAGGCCTGATGAAGCAAAGGAAGTTGCTTCTCAAATGCTGGGAAATAAACTTATTACAAAACAAACTGGGGAGAAAGGGCGAATTTGTGATAAAGTTTTGGTTGTAGAACGAAAATATTTAAGAAGGGAATTTTATTTTGCCATTACAATGGAAAGAGGAACGAAAGTATTTGTAAGTAAAAGTTATTGCTATGAATAAATCACCTTAATCTTGAAAGACGAAATCTTGCTGCTTCCAGAAAGTTTAATTGCATATCTTTGAATTTTTCTTTACTTTCGCTTGTTTAACTTTGTCAAAGCAAGGGGTGCCCAACCTTTTGCCCATCCCCGACTAAATTTTAGTTGGCACGTTTATTGTGGACTACAATTGGTGCAGTAATCAAAGTGCTGACTTTTTTGTCTTCTCTATGATTAAAATGTGGTTTTCTAAAATTAACCTCCTTAATAACTAAAACTTGAACCACAAATTTGGTTGACGACCAAAAAAAGGATTTTCACTTTGATTTTGTATGTTTTTTCTCAATTAAAATGAGAAACCTCTACTGAGCCGAAAACGATTGTATTCCAAGTTTTTTTTTGCGCTAATGGAAAGGCAATTCGTTGAAGATAATTGGGCATTAATCACAAAAATTTTTTTTTCGGTTACATCAAACGACTGTGTGGGTTACAAAGGAAACCCTAGTCAAAATCTTACTTTGCTTTTCTCATTTCAATGTTTTATTGCTTGTCCATATAAAACATATAAGGAAAAAAATTTATTGCAAATTGTGACATTCATAAAAACATTGTTTTGTAGTACTTAATTTTTCAGAAAAATATGTTTTAATATGAATAAAAGTTTTTTATATGTACCTCAAGTAGGCTTAATACTGCTCAATATATTGATCAGTATCCTTTATTCCAGGGCCCTGTCCTCATTGGCAGTTCTCAAGGTGGCATGGATATAGAAGCAGTTGCGGAAAAACATCCGGAGGCCATCATAAAAGAATATGTTGACATTGATACTGGTAATCATTTTGCTATATCTGGTCATGTTTAGATGTTACTTAATTTGATAATCTTGGGTCCCATCATTAAATCATATATTTTGTCAAGATTTGCCTACATTAAAGTGAAGCAAAAGAAAATTGAAATAGTTGAATTTAAATTTGTGTCTTCCAGGTATCACCCGGGAGCAAGCTTATAATATGGCACAAAAAATGGGATTTTCAGAAAACAGTCTAAACCAGGCAGCAGAATACATTAGCAAGATGTATAACCTCTTCATCGAGAAAGATGCTACCCTGATTGAGATCAACCCGATGTGTGAAGACGCTGAAGGAAACGGTTCGTCCATCAGTTCTTTTCTCAAACCTAAATCTCGCAATGTTCCTGTCAGCCGTTTGATATTTATATTTTTTTAACTAGTGGTAGTTTTGGTTTGGTTGCAGGTCTATGTTGTAAAAGTACAGCATCAGGTGATTCTGTCTAGCTGTCATATAATTGGAAGGAGACCAGTTCGAAGCTTGTTGTGGTTTTGAAAAGCCCAAACCTCTGGTCCACTGTTTGTTTTTTCGGATGAGGAGGCAAAAACAAGCCTGATCATATGAACAAACAGCAATGATAAGCTGTTCTTGTTGGCAATATAATTCTGAAAAAATTATATATTAAATAATTCCAACCTATGTTTCATATCCAGTTTAAGCGACATACACATGAAGTAATAGTTACTGAGTTATGCCGAACGAATAAAACGTTTCTTGGGACCGGTTGTTTAATCCGTATTCTACCCGGTCTTTGAATTGTCTGTGATGAACTGCTTTTATCCGGCAAATTTTTTGTTCATGCTGTATGTGAATGTCTTTTGATATTTAGTTCTGTGCATGGATGCCAAGTTGAACTTCGACGACAACGCTGCCCACCGACAGAAAGATATTTTCAGCCAGAGAGACTGGTCCCAAGAAGACGAACGGGATGTGCAAGCGGCGAAGGCCGACATCAACTACATCGGCTTGGAAGGAAACATCGGGTGTTTAGGTGGTGATTATTTATTCTTCTGTGACGTACGACTCTGCTCAACTAACTTAAATTATCAGTCAATGGAGCTGGCCTGGCCATGGCAACCATGGACATCATCAAACTCCACGGAGGCACTCCCGCCAATTTTTTGGATGTTGGAGGAGGAGCATCTGCCGACCAAGTGACCGAGGCGTTTAAGTTGATCACCGCCGATCCCCATGTAGGTGATTGTGATCTCACTTGATAAGATTATAACATTATAACCCGCGCAAAAGTGTAAACAGCTGTCTGTGACTTTGTTTAATTTACCTCCTCGACCTCTGACCTCTTTCTGCGCTGCAGGTGAACTCAATCCTGGTCAATATCTTCGGTGGGATTATGCGTTGTGACGTCATAGCGCAAGGCATTATCCAAGCAGCGAAAGAACTCGATCTGAAAATTCCGATCGTTGTTCGCTTGCAAGGTGCGTCGACGTGTGAACAAATTGTTTGTATAATTTTCTGCGGCCGACCGCTTGTGAGGTTCTCGATCGGTTCGACGGGCGCGCTGCTTGTCACGCTTATGCTTTGTGACGTTTATGATTGGCCTGTTGAATGGTTCTTCAATTTTTATACTCTACCTGGGCACCTTGTGTGCAACCGGTGCTTATTACTGCTGGAATTTTTAGGGACCAAGGTTGAAGACGCCAAAGCATTAATCGCGAGGGCTGAAATGAAGATACTGACCTGCGACAACTTAAACGAAGCTGCGAAAATGGTAAGTTCTGACGATTGATGAGGTTTGTTACGTCAACTGTCGTCACGTCGCTGATGAATGAATGGATCAAAGCTATATTAATCGATCATTGCGGTGGCTTGTATACAATTGTGAAATGTACATGCTTTTCACATGATGCTTGGTCTTGTTTCTTAACCTTACATAAGCGATCCAATGAGCATGGTTATTTTCACTGATGGAATCTCTACGCTTGAATCTTAAACCGATGAAATCTTCATCATGCAGCAGTCAACAGCTCCTGGATCAGTTTTCTATTGGCCAACCGCGATCTTTCCAATTCTATTAAGTGATTTTGTAAAACCCTCAGGCTGCCTTTATAAATGGGCAACTAAGCAATTGTTTGAAAACCTAGTTTACGAGGACTGTTTGAAAAGTAATGGGGCTGTGCAAATAATTATTTTCAAATACCACGTAAAAATTATAACTTGTCTCCAAAGTAATTTCCTTGAGCTCGGATGCACTTTTCTCCGCTACCATGCTTCTAAGCACTCCTGAAAGATTCCACTGGAATCGTTCGGAGTTCCTTCGTTACGGCTGTTGTAATGGCTATCGAGTCTTGAAAACGAGTTCCTATAGTGACGTCCTTGAGCTTTGGGAACAGGAAAAAATCACAGTGTCAGGGACTTTGTTTTGGAATCCTAAAGGACCAGTAGAACAAGGTAACCCGAATACCTGCGCTGAAACAAAGCTGTGTCTAATTATATTTTATTCCAGCTCAAGAAGTAGTTTGCTATGAGCCTGAAGCTTTTATACAGTTAACTTGAACCAAACTCGGATAAATTCGTTGAAGACTCTTCTCCAAAAACAAACAGAGACCACTGTCTCTAACTGCAACAAATGTATTACGAAATCCACAACTCACAATTGACAAAAATTCTCTTCCACGCTCTGCCACTGCAAAACGAAATCAGCGCTATAACTTAATTCGTCCAATACAAATAATTTTACCTCCGTAGAACCAATCTCCAAACACTGGCGCAAACAATTACAACACTTGCCAATCTACGCAATACAATCAAAGGGTCCTTTGACAACGCTCTGCGCCTGAATCAACGCTCAACCAGATTACGCTACTCTCTCTCGAATCACCTCTCTCGAGTCGTCTCTTTCAATGCGATCGAGCGAGCATATATATGATGATGATGATGATATTTTATTCATGCTTAGTAACATTGTTAAGTAATACGCAATGTACAATGAAGCATGAAAGGAAACACGATACAACGACGAACTTTAAACATGCAGAAAGTATAGAGAGAGTTCAGAAAGAGGAAAAATGAGAAGCACGGCCGCGTTACCTTTAATTCAAACTAAATATTAATACTTAAAAAAACAAAAAAGACAAAAAAAGATAAAAAAAAAAAAAAAAAAAATGAGCAGTGCAGGAACGGTTATGTAAATCATTGTTATGTAAATCATATAGACAAATGTCACACACAGGGAGCCAGAGCTGGCGAGTAGGGTGGTTGCTCCAGCGCGGTAACGTTACTTTCTGCTAGAAATTGCCGTATGCTCAAGGTGTTGTGAGCAGGAGCATTTTCATGATGAAGCAGCCATGACTTCATCTCTTACTATTCTCTTCTTTTTTTCCCGTACTGAACGCATCAAACGTCGCAATATGTGTTTGTAAACGTTCTTGTTTGGCCCTGTGGAAAGAATTCTTAATGAGCAATTCCATGAACATCAAAAGAAAACGATCAGCATCACCTTAATTTTTGACTGAACACCCTTTCTTGGGTCTTGGTGACGACGTACTCTTCCATTCAAGCTCTGCTGTTTGGTGAGTGGATCGTACTCGAAGATCCATGACTTGCCACCGGCAACAACTCTACTCAGCAGATCTGGTTCAGTTTCAAGTCGTTTCGGATGTCTTGACCCACTTGTATACAATGTTCCTTTTGCCCACCATTTAGCAACCTTGGTACCATTTTCACACATCTTCCATGATAATTCTTCACACTCTCACTGTTCATGCTCAAATCATTCTAACAGTAAGGCGACGTCACTGTGCACTTTTTCTTTCACATGCCAAACTTTTTGCTTCGTTCTGCTTGTTGGCCTTCCACTCCAAAGGTCATCTTCCACATCCTCGCTTTCCTCTTTAAACCTCTTGTGCCACTCAGAAATCCGAGTTCTTGACATCGTGACATCTCCGTAGACTTCTTGGAGCAACTTGAATGTTTCAATTCAAGTTTTTCCAAGCCAAACAAGAAACTTCAAGTTGATTCCTTGTTCGAAGCTCATCATTTGTTAACCAAAGAAAAAAAGAACAAAATCTTAATTTATTAAATTATCCCAAAACAAACTACAGTAAATCATTTTTAATAAAAAAGCATATGGTTGTCACAGAATGCTGAAACTGCATTTTTACAACCACAAGACATTGTGCCATCTTAATAAACAAAGCTTTTATCACTGTTGTAAACGTTGCTTGTGCAAAGCATACAGTCTCGATGCTTTTCTAACGCCTTGTACTCGTATAATGTCACGCGACTCCGTTGTGCTGAAATGTTTTCGACTCGACTTTTCAGTTTAAAGTCCAAGTTGAAAAACGTTGCTCCGTGTGCGCGTTGTCTACTGTACAAACTAACTAGTTACTGGACATGGCAGCAAGACATTCTCCAACCTGTTGCCGAAAACACCAAGAAAATATCAAGTAAAAATACTTTCCTGTCGCAGTTTTTAGAACCGCGTTGTATGTTGAATTACTGAAGAAATTAACCGAGCTAAAAAGATTATTAATATTTGCCACATAGGCAGCCTTCTCGAACGCTAGTCAAAGAACTTTCTAACTTAATCCAGATTAGCGGCTTATTACCACGCGAACAAACTGCGATTATTTCATTCAATCCCAGAAACGTTTTTGATCAGTTTTTGTTTGTTTTCAGGTGGTGAAATTATCCGATATTGTCGGTCTCGCGAAAGAGGCGGCGGTGGACGTGAAGTTTGAGCTCCCGATATAAAATCTTTATTATTTTTTTCTTACATTTGTTCCTTAAAGCGTCCAGAACTATATCCTTTGTGCGATATTTAGGCAGATGTATTTGCGGTTTTCGGTTCCACGCAATTGCACGTTCAACAAACTCAAGTTCGTGAAATTTACCCAAAATCTTATATTGTTTGTTGATATTTGCTGGTTAAGCTACAATCTTAAATTCCTACTATTTTTTTATGCGCATCTTAATCAACAATACACAAACCAGTTTAGTTTTTGCATTTATTATTTAAACAATACTGTATCGAAAATTCCAGGGCACCTTCAGTGTTTCGTTTGTGTGCTGTCACGAGAGCGCGTTTATTATCAATTATTTTTTAGTATCAAAGTAAATTTAATTTTCTGGTGGTTTGTGATTGAAATTTTCAATAGAGCGATGAAGGTTGATTCGGCTGAGCCCAATCATTTGTATCGCCCCATCGAGCCACTGTAATCCAAGCAATCGCAGTTTAAAGTTAAAAAGTACTTTAAAAGGTAAAAACTGGACCCTCATTCAATATTCAGTGGTTTTGGAAGTTTTAAAACTTGTAAAAATACACTGCTCTGAGATGATCATTTAATTCGATTTCAGATTAAGGTTTTCAAAGCTGGCAATTACCCTATTTGTTTCCCGCCTTCGTTGAAAATTGAATGGAACCAAAAAATTCACTTTCGTTATATGAAGACAATCAAACTTGTTTTTTCAATGATTAATTATGGCAAATGTTCCCCATAAAATCTAAAATTAGAGAAACGAGGGCTCTTATTTAAAAAAATTAGAATCAGTATTTCAGTTTTACGTACAGAAACATTTACCCTAGTTTTGCATGTTCCGACGTTTCTGGCGAAACGGCAACGAGCTTTCGAAGATGCGATAATATTCCTATACCGTGAAAAAAATTTTTTTCTCCAATTCGCTAGGAGTGGGTCGGTCAAAACTAGAAAGTGGAGAAAGTGCGACTTTTGATTTAGGACAATGAAGCAATCGGGTCTTTTCTGAAAACGAGCTTTAACGAATAATGAAATTTTACGCTAAGCAAAATCATTTACTGTCGATAGTAAGCTATGCAAAAAACCAAATTGTTATCCCGCAATAATTTTTTTGATCTCATTCAATTATTTTATCTCTATATTTATCCTCCTGACTCGCAGGAAAGCGACGAAGGCGCTATACATAGGGCAAGCAATTATCCCGACTTGCGTCCGGAGATACCAAGATATTGCTGTTCGCTTGAAATTTAATAGGGATATGACTTTAATTCAGAACTGCTAGCCAAGACCACCAACAAGCACGGGAAAGTGACGTAAAGTGTCTTAGCCAGGGACACAACAAAAGGCGTAAGTAGGTTTTGAGCCGAGGCCATGTCGAACTCAATCCCGGCGCTCTAACCACTCCTACACGCTGCCGACCATACTTCAAGTATATAATCAACAAAATTGATCAAAACGTGTGCACAAGAAATAACCAATTTTGGTTTTAAAGTAGCTTGGTTGAGTTAGGTAAACTGTGTTAACAATAAACCTGGAAAATGCTATTGATATGGTCTTGATGCAAAATCCGATCAGAAGAGAATAAAGATAAATACAAAAGTGAGAGAGACTGAGCAAGAAATGAATGATTCATGTGATAAACCAAACAACATGTATACGTTTGTGAAGTTTTAAAAAAAGAAAGACAAGATGTAAACGGTGGACTATGTTTGAGAGGAATAAATGGCAGACTTGCGTTCAGCGAGAAGTATTGATTAAGAGTGCGGAAAAAGCATATCGAAAAGACCATAAGGAGAATGCATGAGACAAAAGACCGAGATTGGTATAGTGGAAGGTCCAGTGGTAGAGCTTTACTTGGAGGAAATAACAAGTGCAATAAAAAAAAGGAAAATAGCTAACAAAAGATTCATCTCCAAGCTTTTCGTCTGATACTCGTCAGGAGATAACCGTCGAAAAGAAGGAAATAAAATTCAATTGATTTTGTAATAAAGCTGAACGAAAATGATTGGTTGTTTGAGAGAAGCGTCACAACACTTGATCAACGCAAAAGTTTCAAGTTGTAAACAAACTGTTGTTGGCGGCATAAGTTTATCTTGCATGATTTAATGTAAACGGCTTTTAATAGGGAAAGGAGCTTAATTTTGAAAATTTTAGAAGTCAAAAATAAGGCCCTCAAAATTTTATTGCACGAATATAATAGTAACAATTAAGAATAAAATTATTCTTTTTACTTTACTCGCAAAACCCCTTTTTAATATATCTTCTCAAAATCTCAAATAATTAGTATAAACTCTGTCATTGTCGTAGATGGCACAGTCAAATTACCGCAGAAAGAAAGTGAAAATAAGGGGCAGTTGTACATTGACCAGTCAAAATTGACTTGCACAAATTACATTGCAAACGTTTTATCATCTTTTTGCAATATAACCGGCCACCGTGACAGCAACTTCTTCACTTTCTTTGCATAAATAAAAATCTCGGTTTCCTCTTGATTAAAAACTTCCTCAAACCTTTGGGTAAAATCTTTATTTTCCGAGACCTGCTGACAACTTAGTAAAAATTTTTCCCGAATGCACACAATTTGTTTAAGTGAGGATCTGCACAAAAAAATGTTTTTATTATTGATAACCTCTCTTAAGCTGACGAGGAAATTGCCACCGCTCATTTGTCGATACTTTTATTTATTTTTATTTTTATCTCTATATTTATCCTCCTGATATTTCATTGACTATTATAACCAAATCGTCCAAAATTTACCATTTTCACATAAATATTTACAAGCATTCAAAACATCTATCTACATTGCCTCTTTTCAGTTTTTTTAATAACAACAAAGATGGCGTAGGAAAGTTTTCCAAACGAAGTTTGTACGCTTGTGCTCATGTATGTATAACGCAGAACTAACGCCAATCTCAAAAATTGGGGCGAGTATGGCTTGCGACCTTCGGATTTATAAAATTGCTGAGTTATCATCTCTTTTAAAGATTTTTTTATTTTCTGCGAAGGTGCGCAGATAAGCAGGCAAGTTATCAAGCACACTGAAACAGCTTAGCTTTCCATCTCGATCACTAATTAATTATTGCAGCAGCGGAACATTATTATCACGAAATTGCAAATGAACCGAAAGGGTTTTATGTACTTTCATACCTTTTTCAACTCTGGGAAATCCACTTTCTTCATCATATACAATCTTATAAAAATTATGTAATCATTTGTCATGTGGCAGTTGTACCGGATGGTGCATGATTGGCATTTAAATCATCAAAAGTAGTACTTTTGTCACGATTTGCAAATTCTTCAATTTCGTCAATTTTGAGCATCCTCACTTTTGTTAGTTTTCGTGAAATTGATGGAGTTTGTAATGTTGAAGGACGCTTTAAAGCAGTGGTCCCCAAACTACGGCCCGCGGGCGGAATCCGGCCCACTAAAGCTTTTTATCCGGCCTGCGGAGCTCTTTTAAAAAATATATGCACTTACTTTGCGCCACAGTTGGATAGAACTATGTCGGGAATACCCCAGTTTCAGTTTTTTTTATCTTTTTATGTTTTTAGAGAACTAGTGAAATAAGAGATCAAATTGAAGTGATGACCTTTCTTTTTTTTATTTATTTTTTTTATTTTTATTTTTTAGAGATCACTTTTGGGAGAAAAATGGTAAAATCAGAGATCGAATCGAAGTAAAGGCCTTTGTTTTTTTCTAGCTTCTCGCTTTGGCCCGAGGAAGTCCAAAAAAATCTTTACACAGCCCCCTGCTCGAAAAGTTTGGGGACCACTGCTTTAAAGCTTTTTGCATATGTATAGTTAGAAAAGATTTCAACTCCCATTTTAAGGTATTTTTCTTCCCAAAATTTATAAAATCATTTTTAAAATGTTTAATGGACATGACAGAGCTTTTGTAAGGCGTCCAATTACATGGATTTACCAATAAAATCCATTTTTTCTAAACAGTGGTCGTTTAATTGGAAATTCAAAACTCGATACTTTTTCTTTATTTGTTTTACATCCTGAAGTACACCCATATACTACATCAATTGGTAAACTATGTACTATTAGATCTTGGAACATTGAATAGAATGACGATTAAATAAATCCTTTCTCTAATCTTTCCGAATGAGAAACTATTCTGGTAGCCTACTATGTAAAATTTTAAGGTTATTGTGTTAGTGTCGTGACTTGAAACGCAGAAAATATTAGTTAACCAGAAACTAATAAAAATAGTTTAAGCTACTTTATACTTACATGTTAGAGTAAATTAGTTTCTAACATCGTGATCGCCGGGCTACGATCGCAACTTTTACTCGATATTGACTTTAACTATTCTACTTTAGCTGCATTTTTAGTTTTATTTATGACAACTAGTCGAATCTAAACTGCACAGTTTTAATATTGTTAAATTGCGTATTCACTTACTTTTAAACAGTTACAATAATACTTGACCATCAATCTATCAAAGTATTTTACTTTATTTTATCCTTTTTTTGGTCAGTTGCTTTAACTAACTTTTACCTAATATTAATTCCAACAAACTTTTATGCCTGCCTTTATGATTAAAACAATTTAAAACTGACAAATTGGTTAACTGTACAATGTACATAAGGTTTAGGTTGACGTTACACCACCCGCACGGTTTAAGAATACATTCGTTTTCGCTGATTAGTTAAAATACAGCTTTTGCTCTAGCCGGACGCGTGTTATGAAATCATTATAATTGCATCGGATTGGTAATTTTTTTTGTTCCAATGTAACATATGCGGCCGTATTCTTAAGTGGGCTGTGGTTGAACTTCTTTTAAATGTCTCTGACGTTGCCCTGTGAGTCAGACCAAAGAATGAGCAAACACATGGTCTTTCAGTAATCAGAAACTCTGTATTTCACTTTCTCCGACAAGTCATTTTTGGCTATTTACTTTTCTTGACTTTCTGGTTTAATCCGTCAGATATTTTGTAATTTTGAAAGTCCAAAATTTTGTCTCAACTTTGTATGTTCTTAACTTTATTTCTCCGGATTTAGGATTAAAAACTACAAAACCCTTGTTTTTTACTAAATAATTTGGCAACTTGCTTAAAATCTGCATAGCAACCATTTACGCGGCTAAACTCTGGAGAAAATTGTTCAAATAGCCCAAATTGCATGAGCAAGCTGATGTACTCAAGTACATTTTATCGCCTATCCTTCGGCCTTGTTCTTCAGCTAAGGGTAAGAAATAAGTTTATGTAATATTACAAAATAAAGAATCTTACTTGCAAATTGATGCTGGGAAACTACCCGTATTTTTTGCTCACTGAAAACTTAGGAACCGGTACTTGTATGTTAACCGTATAAGTTAGTTATTGCGAACCACTTATCTATCGGTCACAACAATACCCACCCTTGTAATTCAATGACACATTTTTTGTACCAAGTTTTCTGGCATTTCTATGTCTTGTTCTCTTTTTACGGTTTCAAAAAAATCAAACTGCATTATTTTTTAACACGTCTTTGTTTATTTTTATTTGATTTTCTTGAAACTTTTGTTGCCGAAAATTTAGTGTTGTTGACTTAATTTTTAAAATTTATTTTATTTAATTGCTATATTTATCTTTCTGACTGGAAGGAAAATGTTGAAGGTGCTATACTTATGGCTAGCAATTACCCTGATCTGCTTTTGGGGATGCCTAGATATTGCCGTCTGTTTGAAATTTTCTATTTTTTTGTTTTCTAATTTTATAGAGATATGACTAAAATTTAGAAGTGCTTGCCAAGACCTCTAAGAAGGGGAAAGTGCTGTAAAGTGTTTTTTCCAGGACACAACAGAGTAGTATAAGCAGCTTTTGAATCAAGACATTTCGATCATAACCACTGTGCTCTTAACGACTTGCCTAATTGATCAAAATTTAATTGTATTTTCAGATTACAGCACCAAGATTTAATTGTATTATTGACTTTAATCATTTTAACAATTATATGGTTTTGTGAATGTAAAATGCCTAATTAAAAACATTGGTATGTTTTTGAGCAGATGAGTTTGCAAATTTTATTTTATTACTCTAAATAAGATTTTGTATTTAAAAGTTAAGATTACAGGTACTCTGTATTATACAGCATTTTTTGTGATACACAAATTTCAATTGCTAAACACACTGTTTGAAACAAGATTATGGCTGGTGCTCAAAGTGATCCACAAAAGTGGAATATGCCTGGATGGAGAATAGAACAGAAATTTTCAAATAGTACTTTAATTGGAAATTGGTATGAAGAGCGCATGAAGGTAGATTATTAAAAAAAATATCTAAGTGGTTTCTTTATTTTGGAAAGTTTTAATATAAATTGCTAATTTAATTTTAATTGTATAATTGCATCCTTTAATTATAGTTTTTATTTCTACGCTTAAAATGGGAACAAAAAGCTTACATTTTGCAGCCAAGCAAAGTTATAAAAAATATATATTATTGAAAAAATTAAGTTTCTTTTCTTGAAACTTATTTGATTAGACTTCTAATAAAAAAGTGTGTAATCTTATTTGTATAAAAAGATATTTAAAATCTTAATAAAGTCACTGACTTGAATTTTATAATCTTTTTTGTTGTGATAAATAAAAATAGTTTGATAAAAAATAACTTAAAGATTAATTATCAGGGCATGATTATCATAAATGATTTTAGTATTTTAATTTACACCACAAAAAAATTGCTTTTAATACTGTTACTGATTTAAAACTTAAATTTCATACTATTTAACTTTTAAATAAAATATTAAATTTAAGTAACAATGTTTTAATTCTATGTTTTTTTTAGGCTAGATTTAATTAATGACATTGTTAAGTTTGCATTAATTTTACTTTTTGCTACTTTTTGCTTTAAGCTGAGTCACCATTGTAGGGAAGAAGCACAGCAGCTCTATATAAGGATTTGTTGTCAAGCACCTTTCCTAATGGTAGAAGAAAAATATTGCAGATTTATTAACCCTTTGACTTCTTAAATTGACTATAGTCAAAATAATATTTTTCCCTTTTACCTTGCAAAGTTAAAATTTTTACTTTCTTATCTAATCACAGATTTTAAGTTAAAAACAAGAGTTATTATAATAAAGTTTTAATATGCTATTTTAAAATCTAAATAAGGATATTAATAGAATATTTAATTGAATTTGACTATGAATCTGAACTATAACTATAAATCAATTGACTATGGTTGACTTAGGAGGCAAAAGGAAATGTTTTTGAAATCAACTGGACTAGAGTCGACTTAAGAGCTAAAAGGAAAAAATGTTAATATCAACTATAGTCGATTTAAGAAGCCAAAGGAAAACAATAAATTTTAATTTTATGAGGCGAAAGGGTTAAGCATTGAATGCATGTTATTCTGCTCACAAGACAGAGTATTATATGCTAGCTATCTTGCAGACAATTTTATGCTACATTACTTCAACATAAAGTTTGTTATATGTTTCTGCATTGATGTAGGTGTAAAAATGAGATTTCTTTTGTGACAAAAATTTAATTAACCTTATTATGTGTTTGCCTCATTTTTGTAAAAAAAATTAAGTATGTCTAACTCTTTTCAGATGGTGATTTTTTGCTACCAGCAGCCAAAGATTTCTAATTTTTTTCCTTGCAGCACAAAATGAAAATATTAAAGACAACTTTTTTGGTACTGCTCTGTCTGTTCATAGCAGCTCATCAAAATGGAGTAAAGTTATTGTAATCAATAGGTTGAAAACTACATGTATACTATACTAAACAATATTTTAGTAATGCTCTTTTAAATTTAGCAAAATTAGAAATAATTAAATATCATTTATTTATATTAAATTTCTTGCTTCCAACAAAAAGCTCAAGATATTAGTTATACAGAAACTAATTAAACTTTGTCTAGTTAATACTACCCACCTTTGTACAAAAAAAAGTTTAATTTTGTGTAAATAGTATTATATAACATTGTTGGCATAGGTATTTTATTATTTTTTCTTCAAAATAGTGTGTACAATTTGTCTTTTTTGTTTTTGTTGTTTATATTTTTTGGTATGCTACTTGTATTTTTTGCTACTATATTTTATTTTTTAACTGATACTTTTTCTGCTCTGAGACCATATGACTTTAAAAATCTCATGGTATAGAGCGGTCTACAAAAACGTTATTATTAATATTATTATTATTATTAAAAAGGATCAATTTTTGTGCTAGCTGTAATTTTAATTGTTATTTGTGTTTGTTTGCATTGCACAGTGATTTCAAGTCCAAATATGTAAAAAAAGTTTTTAAATTTATTTTTTACTATATTTTTGTAAAGCTTGGTGGTGAATAAAAGGATAAAAGCAAGTCACATTGTACCTAAGTTTGATTGCTTGTTTAACTTGATATTGGGAACAATATCAACACTATATTCTGGTGATCAAGAACAGGTCATTTCTTTCCTTCATCATTAGATTGTGCCCTTGAAAAGGCACTTAATTGTATTCTCAGCATTCTTAACTAGCAGCACTGAACTACAATTGTACTACTTTTACATACATGTGTATTAAAAATGAAAAGATTTTATTAGACATCAATATCTTGGCAGATTGGTAATTGCTTGAGGGTTACTCTTAAATTTAATAAAAATTGGATGATAAGAATATTTTTGTATTTCTCCAACAAACTTCATGAAAAATGTTTAATGGTTCATGTATCCATGGATAATAATCTGGTGGTCTTATTAAGAAGCTTTAAACTAGGCTACAGTAATATATAATTTTACAACTACGCAATAAACTAAAACTATTTTAGTTGCTATACTATGCTTTATTATTTTATCCAAAATTTTATATAAACTATTTTTAAAATAATTATGATGTTATCATTTAAAATTTTTTTTTAGTTCAAGCAAGGCACTCATCCCAAGAGCACCAACACACAACGTATTGATTACAAATTCTATCCTGAACACAAGCCAGACGTCATCATTAGACGATCTGGTTTATTAAGAAACGCAGGTCTTGATAAGCAGCACATATTTAGCCATCATGGCAAAAGGTAGCAAGTTTTTTTGGACAAATTTCTTAAGAAATGTAACTTGTATGCAAGTTAAAAAACTTCAACTTTTTTGTTGATATGCTTTGATTTATTATTTATCTATCAATTCTTTTATTAACTGAAAAAAATTTTTTTATTTCTTTATTTATCCTCCTGACTCACAGGAAAGCGACAGAGGCGCTAATACATAGGGTAAGCAATTACACCGACCTGCTTCCGGAGATGCCAAGATATTGCTGTCCTCTTGTAATTTTTAATAAAGATATGATTGAAATTTAGAACTGCTTGCCAAGACCATCAAGCAGGGGAAAGTTCATAAAGTGTTTTTCCCAAGAACACAACAGAATGGCGCAAGTGGATTTTGAACCGAGACCATGTTGATCAAAAGTACGGCGCATTAACCACTCGACTACGCTGCCGACAAATATTGACATCAATATTGTATTAATATATTGTATTGAAATTTTAAATTGTATTGAATATCAAATTATATAGACAAACATCTATATTGTATTGAAGTTTTAAATAACAATTTCTATCTGCCCTATAAGATATGATATAGCGATGGAAAAGTGTTATTGCTACTTAATTGCTACTCAAGTACTAATTGCTACTCAACTAATCAATGTTAAATTACCTTTTCTGAAAACTACAATTGCGTTTTCGATAAAATGTTTGCACAGATACAAAAACAACCTGATAACGTGGTACGATGAGCAATACAACAAGCGGCCACGAGAGGAGGGGGACAGACTGCCCGACTTGAGAAAGTGGGATGGTAATAAGCTTGCTTGGGTCCCAGAACGCACAGACTACCCAATGCAAGGCAAGTATATCAAGACAAGTATACTGGCTACATTTTTGTCGTTGTATGGCTACATTTTTGTTTCAATCTGTATTATTGATTTTGCAATTGACTGTGGTTTTATGTTTATTATACATAAAATATTTCGATGTGATAAAAAAATAAAAAGTGGTTTAGATTTTATCGGAAGTATGAAGGACACAACAGAATGGCGCGAGTGGGTTTTGAATCGAGATCATGTCGATCACAATCACCGCGCTTTAATCACTCGATCAAGCTGTCGATTATCGGTAGTTTTCTGCTTAAACATGGACAGGGCAAAGCGCGTTTGATTAATTAAAAAACGATAGGTTTAGAAATACTTAATTGTTACTCGAAACCAACTCAAAACACGTCTAGAACAATTGCCACATTGTTTCTCATAAAATTTGTCATTGTGATGTGAGCGTGGTTTTGTCATTTAATCTTGTTGCTATACGAGTACTCGTACACACGTTTTCAGTGTGACTTTCACACAAATATTCGATCATATATTGTTTGAACAAAGTTAACATTAAACGCAGGAACCCCCACTAACTTCGGTCTGTACCTACCGACCAAGCAGAGATGGATAAGGGAGGCCAAAGCCATCCGAGAAGGCGACTACAACACTAATTATAGATTAGGATATGTCCGGCATCCTGATTCTGCTTTTCCTCATCGATTTGCTTCTGCTCCAAAGCATTTATCCAGCCACTTTAATCCGATATCGCGGGTAAGTTGAACCATTATTGAATCATTGATATGTTTGTGTCAAATATGACTTGCATTAATATAAAATTAAAAGATTTATGGTCTAAAAATCCGCTATTTATTCAACTTATTTTCAATCACGCCTGTTTAGTGCAGTGATATTTTGTTGTCACGGCCCGCGGAGATGGGGGTCGGATTCGAGGCCGCACAAATCTCGTAATGGCTTGCCAGCTTTGCGGCACTTTCACTGTGATCAGGTGCAACTTTGCAGAGAAAAACTCCGCGTACTCATCGCATGGTTTGGTGTTTGAAACGAGCACAATGCGAAGTTTTGGCAGGAGTCGAAAACTTAATCTACATAGTAGTTCCCATTCTGTTTTGTGTGTAGGGCGGGTAGTAAGCTTCCCGTTTCATTCTTTTCAGTGCTTCACCTTCGGTTTTGAGCGTCTTTCCAGCAAAATAAAAAATTTTCTTTGTTAAACTAAACATGCAATTATCAAGAAGTGTCTCAACACAATTAGGCCTATATTTGTGTATATTGAACCGGTTAATTTGTGCAAATATTTTTTGCAGATAAACAAAGATCTTTGGTTGAGAAGATCCCCCTTTAACATGGCCCCAGAATACCCCCCACACGTCCCCCCTCCTTCCACATAAGCTTCTTTTTTTTAAAGTTACTCACTTGAAAAGCCAAGGCTTTTCCATAAAGTTATTATTTTCATGTTTATAGCATGACATTCTATTGTTGCACTTACGCCTCCTTTGAAATTATTTTAAAGAAAGTTTCAAAATCGTGATCGAGACCTAGTATCAAAGGAAACTGCAATTGTTACGTCATTCACGGTTCTGCGCACGGACCTTGAAACTTCGTCGTACTTGATGTAACCTTCAAGTGTTCTGTGATAAAATAAACAGAACGCTATTGAGCATTGCTTGTTTTCACAGTCTATCGCGCTGAGCACTTGCTTCGGTTGAAGATAGAAAGTATTGCCATTTATTTATTTCAATCTCTATATTTGTCCTTCGGACTCGCAGAAAAGCGTTGGAGATGCTATATTTAGAGCAAGGTTTTTAAACTTGGTTTTATGGCGGAACTGAAATAAAAGTGTTAATAAATTAATAAATAAAAAATACTGATACTAATTATATGTTAACGTTGATTTTAACTTGACTTCGAAGCATTAAAATATTTTGCAAAGCAGGTGAAACTAAAAAAAGTTATCAAATAAAGTTTGGGTATAGTTTTTCATCCAGCTTGTGTGAAAAAGCCCGCTTGGGGATCTACAAAGTTTTACACATTTAGCCAAGGGGTCCAAGTGTTCAAACAAGTTTAGAAATCCTGTAGAGCAACCGTCAAGTAGTGACCCCGACCTGCTTTGGAAGATGCCAAGATATTGTTGCTCGCACTAGCGTACCGAGGGAGGAGGCCACTGTGCCATGGCCCTCCCCTCAGACCCTAAAAATTAAAAACTGTAAAGCAAAACCAAGCAGTTTCAGCAAAAGCAAAGCTGGTTTTTCGCAAGTATTCGGGGTTCGCCTTGGATTATGAAGCATATGCGCACGCAGTGGTGGATATTGGGTGAGGCGAATGAGACAGTTGCCTGGGCCCCCCCTCGAAAATAGCACTTATAGTTAAAGTTTGCTGCAGATGTTATTTTTAGAGATTATGATGTAGTTGGGAGGAAAAGTGGTAAATAGAAGATCGATTCAAGGTGAAGACTTTTTTTTTTTTTTTTAGAGATCACCATGATTTTGGAAAAATGGCGAAATCGGAGTGAAGACTTTTTTTTTTTAGGGATCGCCATGATTTTGGGAGAAAAATAGCAAAATTGGAGACGAAATGGAAGTGAAGACTTATTTTTTTGAGATCAACATGATGTTGGGAGAAAAAAGTGAAACACGAAATGAAAGTCCTTTTTTTTCTAGAGAACATCGGTTTTTGGAAATTCTTGCCTCGGGCCCCTGAATTTGAATATCCACTATTGTGCGAACGCTTTTTTGGTTTTCAAGAAGCTTCCGATTTGACTGGTACGAAAATGCGTCTTTTTCGGTGTAATTTTTGTAAAATTTTTTCGGGGCATGCCCCCGGACCACTCTATAATGATTGTGCCTTCGGGACTCCCTAAGTTGATTTGTGACGTCACGCAATTGTGACAAAACTTTGGCCCCCTCTCGGAGACTTTCTGCGTACGCCACTGGTTGCTTGGTTGATATTTTTTATTTAGAGATAGGCCATGACTAGTGCTGAATCAACCATTAAGCAAAGTAAGCACGTGCAAGAAAAAAGGGGGCACCACGGAAATTTTTTATAGTTAAATTTACCATGGTTTTTTGGCTATTTGGTGCAACTAAACCACTTACCGCAAATGGGGCCCCAAATTAAGTAAAAAAATACATGCAATTACATCCATGTGCTGAGCACTACGTGGGTTTGAATCCTGCTGTCGCTCTTAATTTATAACTTGCCTCCAGCAACTCCACTTTTCAGTTTACAAATTCTGAGAAAAGTCTGTCTATCTTACTACAATTTGCCGAATGTTATATGTTTGCATATATCAAGGTTTATTCTCACTGCTTACGGTAAAATTTAAGCACTTTCTAAGGACTTTTTAAGAATATTTAAAGTGGGTTTTATTTATTTTTTTATTTTATCTCTATATTTATCCTCTTGACTCGCAGGAAAGCAACGGAGGCGCTAATACATAGGGTAAGCAATTACCCCGACTTGCTTCGGGAGATGCCAAAATATTGCTGTCCGTTTATAATTTAATGGAGATAAGACTGTAATTTAGAACTGCTTGCCAAGACCACCAAGCAGGGGAAAGTGCCGTAAAGTGTTTTTCCCAAGGACACAACAAAATAGTGCCAGTGGATTTTGAACCGAGGCCGTATTGGTCACGAGCACGGCGCTTTAACCCCTCGACCACGCTGCCGACACTCGGTTTCAAGCACAGTAAGAGATGGCCCATTTAATCTTGATTCGTGCTCTTTTTTTAAAAACAGCTTTTCATCATAGAGGAAAAAAGTTGTGTACGGCAGAAAATAATTTTATGTTGTGCATGACCAAAACAAATTCCTCTGCAGAACTAAAAAAAAATCAAAGTTTAAAAAGATTTTATTTCACACGCGCACTGTCAACCTTAACCCCTCCAAAATCAAATGATCTGTCCCTGACCGAGATGGCCCAGCACAACTCAATTTCTATCTGTTTAGGTTGGGTTGCCTTGACTGGATACGAAAGCAAAATTAAAGCTAGGGTTGAAAAATGCTTCTTAATTACTTTCTACAAATTGTGGTTTAACAGAGAAGTTTCTCAATACTACTCAAGCGTTTTTCGAATTTAGGCTAAATCAAAAAAGGTTTGAAACATTTAGGCGCTGAAGCTTTGCCTAAACAAGTGGCTCCCAACCAGGAGTTACACGTTATTTAAAAAACTTTGCAAAATTATTAGTCAGAATCAGATTTAAAAATCTAGGCTTGACAGTTTTTTGAAAGGGGCCAGTAACTAAAATAATTGGAAACCACTGGCCTAACCGTTAAAGGTACCGGCACAATTTTAGTTAGAAAACCACGCGAGGTTGGGGAGACCGGGGCATATTGTCATAGCCGTACTGCCGGGGGGCAGGGGGAAAATTGCCTTTCTGCAGGTATTGCGCCAAGTTTTAACAGTTTGGGCAAAATCAGAAATTTTAGGGCAGTGTAAAAAAATAAAAAAATAAAAAGTTTTTCTGCTAATTCATGAAAAAAGAGTAGCCTACTGGTTAAATATATATAAGTCTGAAGAGTCAACTAGACTGCATACTTCACCAGTACCGAAAAAAGTTTATCAAATTAAGTAAAGAACATTTTTTTTAGAGAACACTATGGTTTTTGAAAAAAGTTAAGAAATCAAAGACAAATTTTAAGACCTTTTTTTAAAAAATCACTTTGATTTTGGGACGAAAATTGAAAAATTCAAAACAAATTCTTTTTTTTTTTTGATCTTCAACCTAATATCTTTGTCAATTTTTTTCTTATGTCTAGTACTACAAAATTATGATTTGGGCAAATGTGACAAAATTTCGGCAAAACTTTTATCTCCCCAATTTTTTTTAGCTGGTATGTCTGTCTAAAAAATTCTGGGAGGCAATACAGTTAGGCCTATGCCCAATATCGATTGTATTTTGCCCGACTCGCGATCTTATAGCTTTTGCAAAAGTTGAGACAAAATGTCATACATTTGCGTCCCAAAATTCAGGTGAAGCTAAAAAAAGACCACCATACGTATTGTTGGTCCCAAATACAAATTTAACTCCGTCTAAGCGGCTACTCACTATTAATACTCGCTCTCAGCAGAAACTATACGAACAAAAACACAATAAACAGTTTGAATGATAAATAATTGGCAAAAAATGCTGTTCCGAGGTCGGCAAGGATTTTAAGTTTATTTGTGTGTGACCAAAACAATAAAACAGCACGCGTGCACACTCACAATTGCTATTGCACATTGAAAGAGCAGTGTGACGTACAGTTCTATTAGATCAGTGATTTTCAACGTGGGGTCTGGAAATTTAAGACGTTATAAACCGATTTTGGTGGAAAAACACAAGGGGACCTCGAGAAGCCTTCGCTGAAGTCTTTTCAAAAGCGACGGGGGTGCTATATAAAGGGCATGCAATTACCCCCTGCTTATGGAGATGACAAGATATTGCTGTCTGGTTGAAATTTTTTATTTAATTTTTATAGAGATATGTATGTAATTTCGAACTACTTGTCAAGATCGCCAAGCAGGGGAACATGCCGTAAAGTATCTTCCCCAAGGACAGCAGTGGATATTGGGTGAGGCAATGAGGCAGTCGCCTCAGGCCCCCCCTCGAAAACAGCATATACAGTTTTGGATTCGCTGCAGATGTTTGCTCAGAGGATGATTCGGAGTGAAGACCTTTTTTTTTTTTTAGAGAACGCCTTGATTTTGGGAGAAAAATAGGGAAATCAGAGATCAGTGTCAGTGTCAGTGTTTTTTTTATTCTCGATCATTATTAAACAGTTTAACACGAAAATTATAAACATTAAAAAGATCAAGAAAAGGAAGAAGCAGCACAACGTCAGACGTTAAAACATGCATATGACAAACAAAGTAAAAGTACAAGATAGTATAAAGCATGGCTGCAACACCTTAATCATATAAAGACATAAGTGAAAAAAGAAAAAAAACAAAATAAATAAATAAATACGTAAAAATAATATTATGAAACAAACTGAACAATTAAATAACCAGTGCATGACTAGGCTGCGTAATGATGATGGGTGGCACAGCTAGCCAAGATGGGAATTTAGCTCAACTGAGCAAGGTGAGTAAAGAAAAACCACCCAAAAAAGAAACCTCACCAGGTCCGGAAACCTTTTCTAAATGCAACTGGTGACTATAATAGAATAGTAAATAATGCCGAAAGTATATACAAAAAAAATTACGGAATTATACAGCTAATAATAAACAAATATTAACGATAAAAGAGATAACATAACATAAAAAGAAAAAAAAAAAAAAAAAAACTATTATGCTAGTCAAAGTAGATGAAATCGAAGTGAAGACCTTTTTTTTTTTTTTGGAGAACACCTTGATTTTGGGAGAAAAATAGGGAAATTAGAGATGAAATTGAAGTGAAGACCTTTTTTTTTTTTAGAAAACACTTTGATTTTGGGAGAAAAATATGCAAGCCCAGATCAGACCTCTTTTTTTTCTCAGACAACATCAATTTTTGAAAATTCTTGCTCGGGCCCCTAAATTGGAATATCCACCACTGTACGTAACAAAAAGATTTAGCAAATTCGGACGCAGGACTACGTCATAATCTGCAATTTGCTATCACTAGATTCCATTACTAACTATTTATATACACAGAACACCACTACATATAAGAAATCAATATACTGAAATAAGAAATGAATACTAGTAATAAGTAAAGAACCTCTGCGATCCCCTCACAGAACCCTTAAAACTCATGGAACACAACTACATGTTTCGCAGAACCCCTGTTGAATGGCACTGCTGTAAGGCATCACTTAAGCCTGTGCAAACATAGTGTTTCTTTTTCTTTCTGTAACTTACATATTGAGCAATGTTTGTAAAATATATATATTTCTTTATCTCTATATTTATCCTCCTGACTCGCAGGAAAGCGACGGAGGCGCTATACATAGGGTAGGCAATTACCCCGACTTGCTTCCGGAGATGCCAAGATATTGCTGTCCGCTAGTAATTTAATAGAGATATTACTGTAATTTAGAACTGCTTGTCAAGACCACCAAGCAGGGGAATGTGCCGTAAAGTGTCTTTCCCAAGGACACAACAGAATGGCGCGAGTGGGTTTTGAACCCAGACCGTGTCGGTCACAAGTCCGACGCTTTAACCACTCGACCACGCTGCCGACATTGGTGACCCCCATCAAAAGAAAACCCGACGCGGCTGCATTGGTGCCCCGCCTTGGAAAAATCGAAACCCGACGGCGTGAACAACAAAAGCAATTCTGACGAAGCAAAAGTCGCGACGACGAAGAAAACTTCAAAGCCAACGTAGAAAAAAACCTACGAAAGAAAATTTTACAACCAAAAGAAATTCTCGTCGGTGAGTTCACTATTTTATTACCGCTATTGTCCGAACCTGGAGCTAGCCAAAAAAATCGTTTTTTCCCCAGTGGCAACTAGAACAAGGTGTAAAACTATGACCACTACCAGTGAGTCCCAAAGATAAGTGTCCAGATTGACTCCAAGCAATCTTCTAGCAAGGCCGAATCGGCTGTCGAAGGTTCACTTCCGAATTTTGCTGTTCAACTAGTGATGTACCGATACTTAAGTATCGGTGGTATGGGCCTATTTTTATGGTATCGGCTAGTAGTATCGGTATCGGTTAAATATAGCCGATACCTGCCGATACTTTTTAAGCACAAAATAAAAAGAAAAGCTGCAGTTTAATAGTATATACTTTTTAGTTTTGACTTATGAGTGCTGTTTGTTTGATAATAGCTGCAACTGGCTAATACTTTTTTATCAATACATTTTAATTTTCACTTGCTGAGGTGTTTTCATGACGTCGTTAGGTTTGTTTTTTTCTTTGGTTACAGCATTGTTACTTTCTCATTTTATTTTATTTATTTTTTTTGTTTTTGTGAGGTATGCCTATTTTTTTTAAATAATGGTATTTAATCTATTGCTTTAGTATTTTGCTCTAAAAATCATCTGCTTGATTTGATCAACTTTTTTTTTACAGATTTGCAGTATTAATTACACAATGAGAGTGTAAAACATATTTATTGCGCGACAAGGCCCTGTTTCGCCCTTATGGGGCTCATCAGGTGCAAGCAAATACATCTCACAAATCAAAGTATCATTTAAAACAGCAAAATTTAATTATACAAAATAGTAATTACGTTGGGGAACAAAAGCGAAAGCTTTTCACACTCCACGGCGGTGAACTTCACATTCGTTGTCCAGGTCGTCTTCTTCGAGTCATAATAGTGTGGTCTTGGTATCTTGTCACCAAGGTGGCCGATCGCACACCTGATGAGCCCCATAAGGGCGAAACAGGGCCTTGTCGCGCAATAAATATGTTTTACACTCTCATTGTGTAATTTATAGTTGCTCTATGATTTAGCCCAAATCCTTGTTACTTGTGATTGATTGATTTGCAGTATTATTGTTACAAATAATAATAGACAAATACCTAGAAAAAATTCAAAATGCAATAACAAGCTAGATTTAATAAATACATTCTTTGCTGCTGCTCACAAAAGTTTTTATTGATGGTGCTCAACAGATGAAAAAGTATCGGTGGTATCGGCAGTATTGGTATCGGTATTGGCTCTAAATGCTGGTATCGGTAGTAGTATCAGTATCGGCTTAAAATGTGGTATCGGTACATCACTATGTTCAACCACTTTTACATGCTCCTAAAATGTGGAATAATGATACGTAGTTTGTTGCCCGCCTATTTCATGACCTTGGAAAAGTATTTCAAAATTAACAACATAAGTGACGAAAATATGCGGTTTGTTTGTTTGTCAAATATAATGTCGCCTAGTCAAGCTGAAGCGCATAGACTAGCTTTAAGCAGAGCTTCCGGAAATATTGAACCATACACAGCTTTAAAAAATTTAATTTTATCGTGTTTCGTTAGAATGTAACACTGACTGGATAGATGTATTAAGCAAAATTGAATATGCAAATGCGCAAGAAAAACCTTCTGCTTTAATGTCGCGTGTAATTGCTGCATGTCGTAATAAACCTGATAATGATCAAGGAACTCGTGAGTTTTGTGAAAAAATTTTCATGCGTTTACAACCTGAGAATGTTCAACAAATATTAAAGGCTCAAAATTTTAACTCATTAAATGAACTAGGAAATTTTACAAATCGATTTCATAGTCAAATAGTCTCTCATTATTTTGACCAAAATAGGACAACCACTAACGAATTTAAATATTTGTCAGATAAAGTTGACGAGTTAAGCACTGAAATATGTAATGTCAAAAAGCAATCACAGTTTCAAAAACCGCATAATTCATCTTACTATGATAAACGTCAATCGAAGGCTAATAGAACATTTTGTTTATACTATCCCAGCAATTTCTTGCCAACAAGTTGCTACCGTTACCACAGCCACATTTTACTTTTTTGGAGCAAAAATTCATTCCCTTTCCTCCGATTATTCAACAATACCATGCCTTCTTGAATGTTTGTTATGGAATTCTACGTTAATAGCTACAAATGTAGGTTTAAATTTTCACATGCTCTACTTTTATGCAATTTCAAAATTCACATCCTGCATGAATCATATCGTATGATCACGTGATAATACGCTCACTTGTATACAGCGATATGGCTCAGTCATAAATTGTAATATATTGAGTTGCTCTCCGGCAGATATCGGTTAGACAAAGTTAACTTCTGTCATGGTAATGCTATACTAAATTGTCTCTATTATTGTAATTATTTGTTTTAATTTTTGTTTTGTTTTTATTTCTATTTGAATAAGAATAAGTTAGTGGTTAACCTTCTGATTTTGAATTGTTGCAATTAAACTTGAACACAACGCTATTAACCTCTACATTGGTTCTAACTTTCCAAAGTTTAAGTTTTAACATTTTAGTTCTAACTTTTAAAAAAGTTTTTACAGCTTTTCTACAATTCTCACTTTTGTAATTTCCCTTTTTGATTTCCCAAGCTATTTCCCTCTATAATTTTCTCGATTTTAAGGACCTGATTTTCATTTTTAGGGACCCAAATCGGGTCCCTAAAATGCTTTAAAAAACCCCAGATAAATATAAAACTACTTTGCTAGAAAAACCGTTTGCTTGATTTGTTCAACTTTCTTTTACAGATGGGCAATAATATTGTAATGAATAATGATTAATAAATACCTAGAAAAAATTTAAAATGCAATAACAAGCTAGATTTAGTAAATACATTCTTTGGTGCTGCTTACAAAAACTTTTATCGATGGTGTTCAACAGATGAAAAAGTATTGGTGGTATCGGCAGTATTGGTATCGGCTCTAAATGCTGGTATCAGTCCTAGTAACAGTATAGGCTTAAAATGTGGTATTGGTACATCACTAGTTGACAATTATAGCTTGAAAAGTAAAACCAAAAAAACATAGCCATATCGGGCAAAGAACAATTTATTGAAAAAAAGTCGGTGAAACAACGTCGTGCTGGAAGTTGAGGTTTGGATTTTGCTTAAATTAACAATATATAATTTGAAAAAACAAAATGCTCATGCAACTACTAAATCAAGGATAGAATAGTTTCTATCTTAAATATATTCTAGCAAGCCATAATTTTTTGAAAACGCTATATCATCAACAGAGATTCAGCTTTGAATATTTTTTCTTCAAAAAAACGTTTTACAAAGATTAAGTTAAATTTCTCAGTTCAAAAACTATAAAAAAATGTAAGAGATTAAACTATAAATTAATATTTAATAGTCACAATCTAAAACTAAAAAACATATTGCTTAAGAACAGGCTTATAAAACGAAATTAAATTTTGTAAAACAAGATCAAGAAAACAAGCTGTTAAACCCCAGATCTTTGGATTTGTTAAATATACAGGTGAAATGTAGTCCCATTGACCTGGCTTTCCTTGCTTTAAACGAAATTTTGTAAACCGAATGTTTTTACTATCAACAAGAAAACGAATTGGAACTGTGAAAATTGATGCTACCTAAAAACAATAATATCAAACTGGAAAATCTATAGAATATCAATGTTAAAGTTTTAAACTGCAGCAATGGAAACCATTCAAGTTATATTAAGTTTAAGAATTTGCTTTAATCTTCAATACTTGGTTTTAATTCAATAGTTACCTCTTCAAAATTAGGGGTTAATTCTTCCACTTTGACCACTCCAATGTGCGCTACCACACCAACAACTTTAACTGTCATACCCTAAACATAAAAATTGGAATTCCTAAAGAGAACAATAGTCAACCAGACAAAATTTCTCCTTTACTTGGCCTGGCAGCATGGGTGTTGTAGTCCACACTTCAATACAATCTCGACTAAGCCCGATTTCTTCTTCAGTTTCTCGCAGAGCTGTTTGAATTAAAGATGAATCTGTAGCATCAGCAACTCCACCAGGAAAACTTACAAAAAAAATTGAACTAAAACATACTGCATGGCAACTTTATAAATCACAGCCATAAAAAACTGTTTTTTTGATGAAAAATTGCTCATGCTATTGATGTAATAAAATGATAAACCAACTCATATTGCTTTGGAACCAACCATATATATATACATCATTTGCAAAAGTATAGGACCAAACCCAGTCGCAATGACATTTTGTGGCAAAGCTTGAACCAATCTTTAAATTGTCCAAATTACTTTATTTCATCAAAGAAACACATTATTGCCTCATACTCAATTATTAAATCTTAAAAAATTTCAAATATACTGTATATTTAAACCAGTTGCACTGCAAATTAATTTATGGTTGAAGGGTATTCTTAATCTTTTTAAAAGGAAAAAAAATGGGCAAAACAAAGACTACAATGTAGCAAAAGTTCAGTCTATTGCACATTGGAAAAGTTTAAGAAGCATGAAACATATGATGACATGAAAAATTGGTAGGCCCAGTAAAACTTCATGAAGAAATGATTGTGCCATATGATAAGCTGTCATATGATCCCCCACTAGTTCTTGTCGTAAAATATGTGATAATTTGCTAAAAAATAGTACAGACATTAGTATTAGCACAGTTTTATGTTGTTTGAGCTAGTAATTTGGTTTAAAATCCTATAAGCCAGCTGCAAAACTATGTCTCACATCTTCTATGAAAATGAAAAGATTATCTTTTGCCAATAAACATCTTCATTGGACTGTGGAAAAATAGGGAACAGTTTTATTTTCTGACAAATCTATAGTTTAGTAGTTTGCATGGCAGAAGAGGCACGTTTCAAGACCAAAATGCCAAAGCTTCAATGCAAAGTACACTGTCAGTACAGTAAAACACCTTCTGAGCCAGATGGTTTGGGGGGACATGAGCAAACATGGGACTACTGGGTTGTATTTTCTTGCCCCAGGCACCACAATTAATGGCCTAAAATATGTTCAACTGCTTTAGGAAAACCTGAATATACATGTACACATGGTGGTGCATAATACCTCTATATTCACACATGATGGAGCACCATGTCATAAATCAAAAGTAGTTTTGGAATATCTTTGGAAAAGCAAGGTGTAAGTTTTTGACTGGCCTAGAAACAGCCAAGACTTGAACCCCATCAAAAACTTGTGGAGTTACATGAAGAATAAAGTGGCAGAAAAACAATCATCCAGTCTAAAGAACTTGTAACTGCAATAAAGAAGTTTAGGTGAAAGAAATCAGCACCAAATACTAGGCATCCCTAGTAAAAAGTATGCTTAGCTGTCTTGCTGCAGTAGTGCAAAAGAAAAATGGACACGCAAAATACTGAAAACAGCCTTCTTTTTAAATAAAAAGTAATGCTGAAATGCTTCAAATATTTGCCATTTGAAGTAATTGTGCTTTATTGCCAATAAAACTCTCTTTTTTGATGTTTAACTGATTTACCTTACCACAGTTTGAAATACTCAGAAAAAATTCAGGGTGGTCTTATACTTTTGCAAATGAATGTAAATATAAGCAGTTATTTGTGAGAAAATAGCAAAATCTTTATTAACACAAAATATCAAGATTTTATTAAGCAAGTGTTGCAAAATAAGATTACAAAGCAATAAAAACTCTGTTATCAAAAATTATTTTAACAGTATTAGCAAACAAAAACTTATACTGAAAGAAGAATAATCACCTTACTTGACCTTTGTGACTACGAAGACCAACTGATCTTTGAGTAAACAAAATTGAGGGTTCACCTTTTACCTCACATAAAGGAATTAATACACCAGCTTGCTTTTTTAAATGTTTCAAATATTTTTCAGAAAAAGTTTTATTTGTTTTTTTCATTTTTTTAATGAAATGTAATTTACTTTCAGTTGAAAATAATTCAGTTGATATAGATAAATTGCCATTACATAAAGTTGAAAAATGCTTAATGCAACAACTCCATACAATAGTTGATCTAACAAACCTTTGCATCTATACATAACATTCATTCAGTGAAAAATATCATACTAAAAGTTAGACTAAATAGCAGCAATACAAAATAATAGTTAGCAACATGATCAAAAATGTTGTTTTGATGGCACATACAATTGATATGATCACAGTTCAAAACCTCTGCTTTATTCTGTTGTGTCAATGAGAAAAATACTTTACGATTTTGCTTGGTGGTTTAAGCAAGCAGTTCTAAATCTCAGGCATATCTTTAAAAAAAAGCAAAAAAGCAAATTTAAAACTTCACCTAAACATCAATTACTTGGCATTTGCAGCAGCAGGCCATGGTAATTGCTTAATAATAGTTTTTAAAATGTCTTTAAGGTTTTCCTGAGAGTCAGAAAGACAAATATTAAGATGAAAATAAAGAATAAAATTTATTAAATACTTTTTTACCACATTTAGATTGGTTAATAGTTTGTTTCTTTAGGAAGCCACTTTTGTTAGCAAAACTAACCCAGAATCCTCCTTGTAGTTACTGTCACTACTTGAAGAGATCTTTTTTTTCTTAATTTCTTTTTTATTCTTTCCTGGTGCTGTTAGAAGGATTCCTATTTTAGTTTTATAATAAAAAACAGAGTTTTTGTAATGTAAAACCAATTACTGTATTTCAATTAGTAAATTAAAATCAACAGAACAAAACATTCAATTGTAAAAATTTAAAAGCCCATATTTTAATATTAATATTTCATAAAAACTAAAAAATCTAACAAAAAGATTTAACTAGACTCAATTTCTAGGCACCTCTGAAAACAAATTGGGGTAATTTTTTCAGGTCTTTTTAAGAAGTAACCCTAATTGATTTTTATTCATAAAATTAACCCTGATCCTCTTGTGGTCACTATCACTTCTTGAGAGATCCTTTTTCTCTAGATTTTTTCTTTATTCCATCCTGATACCAAAAGGGGGGTTTTCATTAGTTTTACTGAAAAAAATTGCTTATAGTGACTTCTTGAAGAGACCCATTTTTTGTTGAGCCAGTGATTCAAAAAAAAAATATGATAATGATAAGATTTTCAAAAGTAATCAAAGTAGTTAATAATAATAATAATAATAATAATAATAATAATAATAGTAGTAGTAGGTTTAATTACAGATTCCAAGTGATAACAATTTGGCAACTATGATTGCTAAAGTTAACACTTTTACTCAGCTGTGGAACAAGCAAATAATAACAAGACAACATGATGCAAAATAAGAAAAGCCATATTAGCACAAATAAATCACATATATTACAATAACTGGATAACAGTATTGGTAAACAGCAGTCAATATTATCAATGAGATAAGAATACTGAAAAAAAAAAAAAGTTTTTAAATCACATTTAAATACACTACAATCATCTAGTTGCCTTAGTCGATCAGGTAAAGAGTTCCACAGTTTTGAAGCATAAATAGAAAAAACACCATCACTAACTTTTCTTTGATTAAAAGTTACTTTAAGTCTGGTACATGTATTTGAGGCAAGGTGTAAAAGTGAAGATATGTTAGCAGATGCGGAATTATGCATTTATGAACAATAATACAAATTTTGTACATGGTCCTTTGTTAAATAAGTAACCAGTGTAAATCATACAAAAGAAATGATACATGATCAAACTTTCGTTTATGATAAATCAGTCTAGCAGTACTATTTAGGGCAATTTGTAATTTGAAAATTATTTATATAGTAATAATAATTAAATTATTTTTTATTTATTAAATTTGAAATCTTTACTGTGATAAATTACTTTTTAAAAGAAACTATATTTGAATATTGAGCATTATTTTGGTCTCAATTTCCCAATGTATGTCACTATCATATTAATGTTTATTGTACTAGCAGAGCGGGTCTCTTCAAGTCAGCATAAGCAAGTTTTGTCGGTGAAACTAACTCGGACCCCTCTGTGGTTGGTATCGCTTTTTGAAGAGATCCTTTTCCTCTTGGTTACTTTTTTGTTCTATCCTAGAGCTGTAGGGGGGGGTTACTAGTTGATTTCGCCGAAAAAAATCGCTTACGGTGTTAGTTACTAATTTCATTGAACAAAAAGTTATGAGGCTGAATGAATAAATGGCCCCAGGATATGGATTAGGATTTGGAATAGGATTCGGAATAGGATTCAAAATAGGATTCAAAATAGGATTCGGAATCGGATTCGAAATAGGATTTGGAATAGGATCCGCCACTGCTCTCTAGCGCCACCCTCCGCCACCGCTCCTGCGATGACGTCAGCGCTCCTGGCTCCTGCTCCTGCTCCTGGTCTCTAGCGCCACTAGCGTAAAACCGCGTCAAAAAATCATTACATACTACTATCGTTCTGTTCATTGTTTCTGACGTCACCATCGTCGAGATAATTGCTTGGTTCAGTACAATTAGTGTGTTTCATGGGATGAGAATGTCTCTTTCGAAGATAAATTTTATTTTATCGAATCATTAATCCTGACTCGAGCTTAATCAAGTATCGGCGTGATTGGTGGTAAAATTTCAGGCTGGGTTGAAGATGTTTCCGACTTAGTCATCGGAGTCATCGTTCTGTTCATTGTTTCCGACGTCACTATCGTCAGGTAATTGCTTGGCTCAGTACAATTAGTGTCATTCATGGGATGAAAATATCTTTTTCAAAGATGAATTCTATTTTATCGAATCATTAATCCTGACTCGAGCTTAATCAAGTATCGGCGTGATTGATGGTAGCATTCCATTACCGTTCCATATCTATCCCATCTTTTAGTGCGATTATTTTGTATGAAGACTGGACTGATGATCAACATGGTCTCGGTTCAAAACCCACTTGCGCCATTCTGTTGTGTTCTTGGGAAAGACACTTTACGGCACTTTCCCCTGCTTGGTGGTCTTGACAAGCAGTTCTAAATTACAGTAATATCTCTACTAAATTACTAGCGGACAGCAATATCTTGGCATCTCCGGAAGCAGGTCGGGGTAATTGCTTACCCTATGTATAGCGCCTCCGTCGCTTTCCTGCGAGTCAGGAGGATAAATATAGAGATAAAAATAAAAAAAAAATATTAACTTTAAGCTGTTCTAGGTTTCTCGTACCTCTGTTATAGTATTTTTTCAATTTTTTTTTCTTTGCTGCTTCCGTGTCAACTCGAAGTTTTTTGTCATGCCAACTTCGTGATAAAGAACTTTTATGACAAGGAATAGCGTACTGTACGGGATGAACGTACAACATGAGGGCTGGAGATAGACCTGTGGATTTGTAAGGTTTGTTTTTCCACGGCAGGATTCCTTTGATCCATTCTTCGTTCTCAAAGGCTGTCCTCTGCCACGCCAACATTTTTGAAGAAGACTTTTTGCCTACTTAACAGCAGATTCAGCCACACAATTGCCTTGAGGATACCATGAGAACGATCACGGACGCCTCTCAATTCCGCATCTTTTTAAACAGTTATTAACATCTGATGAGCCAAAAGGAGGGCCACCATCGTTTCAAGATACATCACAAACTTCAGTGTTTATAAACCATTCTCGCAAACTGCTAATTACCGTAGCTGCATTTACGTCAAAGTATCCCAAATACCAATCTACTAAAAATTTATTTCCGTTTAGGTTGAACCAATCAGCTGAAATAATTTGAAAGGGATAGCCTATTCAGCAACTGGCAGATGTTTTAAAGGCTCTTTGATGTTACTTGGTCCATTAAATTTGCAATTGCGACAGCTTCAGCATTTATTAGTAATGTCGTTATCTATATCGTTATCCATTGCAGATGACATAGTCCTGTCTAGACAAAATTATAGCGCGCTAGAGGAGGATCTAAAGATTTGGAGAAATGCATTGGAGAGAAGAGGCCTGAAAGTGAGCCGGAGCAAGACCGAATATTTGAGGGTTGAGGGTGTGCATGATGGAGAAGAGTTAAAGCTGCAAGGAGAAAAGGTAAAGAGAGCAAAAAACTTCAAATACCTGGATTCAACAGTTAGTAGCGATGGAAGATGTGAAGAAGAAGTAAGGAAAAGGATCCAAGCAAGATGGATGAGTTGGAGGAAGGTGTCTGAAGTTCTGTGCGACAGGAAATTATCAACAAAGGTTAAGGGTAAAATGTACAAGAGTGTTGTTAAACCAACCATGCTTTATGGAATGGAAACGGTGGCAGTGACGAAAAGACAGGTGGGAAAATGGAAGTTGCAGAGTTGAAAATGCTGAGATGGACACTGGGAGTGACAAGAAAGGACAAGATAAGAAACGAATACGTGAGTGGGACCGCAAAAATTGCAAAGCTGGGAGACAAACTTCGGAATGCAAAGCTACGTTAGTATGGATACGTAAAAAGGAGAGAAGAACACTACGTGTGGAAAAGGATGATGGAGATGGCCGTGCCAGGCAGAAGGAAAGAGGAAGGCCAAGGAGAAGGTGGATGGATTTGGTGAGAGAAGACATGGAAAGGGTTGGAGCTAGGGAAGGAGACGAAGCAGATCGAGTGAAATGGATAATACTGTCGAGCTGTGGCGACCCAGAGTAGGGAGAAGCCGAAAGAAGAAGAAGAAGAAGTTGTTATCCATATCGGGCCAGTACATTATTAAACGGCTCTTGCTTTGTGCGTTCGATCCCCTGGTGACTAGCATGCACGCCTGACAATACGCTTTTTTGTAATTCATGGGGAATAACTAAGCGTATCCCTTTAAGAACAAAGCCATCATCACCTAATACTAAGTCTTCACGAACGTTCCAATAAGGGTGCAGCAATTCGGAGAGATCGTGTTTGTTTCGGAGAAAATTTTGGTTAATTTGGGCTTTTAAAAGTTGATACTCCACGTTGTTGTTAGCAATCTTTTTAAGCTGTTCTAATCGAAACGAACAATTTGCCATTTCAGCTTGGGATAATCAATTTTAAAAGGCTTCGTAAAATTCTGGAGTTGTTTATATTATCCAGCCTTCGCTTATTACAAATACTTACCCAAGCGGAAATTTTTCTCCGTTTTTCTACGGCCATGTATGATTTTTAGCCGATTATCTCCAATTATGTCAGTGCCGGCCATACATAAAAAAACCATGCATAATCATATATGGCCATGTTTGTATTGCCGTATTTATTTAGTTAATTTTTTTACTTCAATTACTATCTACGATTATACATGGGCCGTTGCTGATCGAATGTTGATATATATATATTTATCTTCGAAGGCTCATACATGGTGGTGGATAAAAAACCATGTATGATCATGCATAAACAGTCATGATTATCATTGGATCAAACCGTTTCAAATTATGTTCCAGTATAAGTTTAGATTGAACAGAGTCTATTTAAAACTTTTAAGATTTTAGGTTTAGTTTGGTTCGAATTCAATAAAACAAACAGTTAATACAGTCGGTGTCAAATATGTATATCAGAATGTCACAAACTTTGTTCGGGAATCCCAAAGGACCAGTTGAGCTAGGTAACCCGAATACCTGC
The DNA here is from genome assembly GCA_963680785.1 of Diplosoma virens. Classification (NCBI taxonomy): domain Eukaryota; kingdom Metazoa; phylum Chordata; class Ascidiacea; order Aplousobranchia; family Didemnidae; genus Diplosoma; species Diplosoma virens. Next base: position 69,451,727 of record OY796882.1, on the reverse strand, counting down.
GCTGAAACAAAGCTGTGTCTAAATTTTATTTTATTCCGGCTCAAGAAGTAGTTTTGCTATGAGCCTGACGGTTTATACAGTTGGTTAACGAAAGCTCGGATTGATTTCGTTGAAGATTCTTTTTCACAACAAACAGAGACCCTTTTCTCTAATAAAAACAGATGTATTGCAAAAATATCACGTCCGACGAAACTTCTATTCCACGCTTTGCCAAACTGCAAAGCGAAACTAACACTATAACTCGACTCAATCAACACAAATAATTCTACCTCTGTAGAACAAAACTGCCAACCACTGGCACCAAATAAATTCAACAATTGTCCACCGACACAACATCTAACGTTCCACCTCCTGTGGCCAAACAAATCACCTTCGCTCGAGCCGCCACTCGAGTCGCTTCAAATTATCTCACAACGATAATAATCATCATCATAATTTCTCGCTACGCATCGGCTTTATATAGAAAACAAAATCACGTGACGTAAACTTTCTCGTAAATTCAAGATTCAGCCAGAAACCCCTGGAGAGTTCGTTACGCGAATCAAGTGGAATATACGCGAATTTTCCAGTACAATGACGTTAGTCAAAAAAACATATTACGTCAATACAAAGAGGAGAAAAAAAGAGAAAAAGATACATGTATCGAGCCATATAACAAATTGGACGTATATCGCAGACAGCGCTCAAAGAGCCGCATTTGTTCTCTTATAAAACTACGAACTGCTTTTAACGGGGATACACTACATAGTTATGATTAAAATTATAAATGAAGTGTGACACAGAAATATAAGGCCCCGGAATGAAAAAAAGAAATGGTATTAAAACCGCGCTTCCGATCTTTCGTTCAGCCTGGTAACAGTTTTCAAAAATTCACATAAATAAACTCAAAAAACATTCAAACAAAACACATTGAGCTGTGCTTGAGTGCAGTGACGTGCGGCCAGGGCATGCAAGTCATGCTTTGCATGACCAACGAACTTTTGGGCCATGACCTTTATTTCTGAACCTAATAACGAACACCGCTGGTTTGGGACAAAATTAGAGAAAGGTGAGGTGATTCGAGGCGAAGACTTTTTTTTAGAGAATACTACAATTTTAGGATGAAAAGTGAAAAATCTGGGACAGATTTTAGGCGAAGACTTTTTTTTTTAGAGAACACCATGATTTTGGGAAGAAAAGTAAAAAATCCGAGTCTGATTTCATGTGAAAACCTTATGTTTTTTAGTGAACAACATGATTTTGGGACAAAAATTGGTCGATGTCTTAGAAACCCACACAATTTTTTGCCCAACCCTACCCATAAAATATTGCATGTCCTACTCATTAACTACCTATAAAATACCTAATTGCATGACCAGCTTTGGCATAGCAAGTACATGATTACTTTTATAGGTCACCCCACGCCACTGCTTGAGTGCAATATTATTCTATGATTGTACTGGTGTTTTCGGTTTTCAAACTATAATGTTGACTATCAATTGAATAATTGTTATCGCAAAAAAAAATGTCGGTGTCATAAGTTTTGAACAAAGTTACATTACTCGTCACAGTTGAAATTTAAGTTGATGGTAATTAAATTGCTTTTTTAAAAAATTTTACCTTTTTGTAACTCTTACGAAAACTAGACCTAACTGATTTAACAAGCCGTACAACAATTAAAAGTTAAACAATTAAATATTTTATTAATGAATTAGCGTACTTAACCAAAAGAAGAAAACATTCAAAACAGAAAAGGATTTCTGTAAAATTAAAAAAATCGATGTGATCGAAAGCAATCAACTCTAAATAAATTAGTCAAGTCGAAATATTTTTTATAATGAAGAAAAAAATTAAGGTGAGTTCCCTGCGATGTGGAACTACAAACACAATTTTTTTGTGTAATGATTTGCCTTTTTTTTATGTTATAAAATTTCTTGCCTAAATTGTTCACAAAAGGAAGTGAATTTATAAAATTATTTGATCAATAGCAAAGATCGAAGCGTTGTAAGCACTAATAAAACCAGCTTTTAGCAGATTTGCTGTTGTACAATTTTTTTCTCAGTAAACAGTAATAATCTTGCTAAGTGGATTTGTAAAACTCAAGCCACTCTTCTTACTATATTTCCTTCTGACAGCCAAACGTAGATTTGAATACAAAAAGATCCGTTTGTTTTTTCAAATCATTTATTCAAACACAAACAATGGAAACACAGCAAAATGTATCAGATTAAACTAGCGTTTTGAAAATGGCTAAAATAATTGCGGCGCAAATGTTTATGCAACTTTTTCAAAAATCTTAATCCCAAGTTCATACTTTGATTATTGCAAGTGTTATAATTTATGAAAAAAAAAAAAAAACAAGCTCAAATCTATTTATTAATATACCGGTAACACGAATGAATATCTAAAAAACAAGATTTAATCCGAGTGTTGGATTTTTATGGAATCTAAAAATTATTCATGTACCACCTGTGGTACGCGTATTACAGATTGAGAACCACTGACTTAGAGGGACAAAGACGAAGGTATTTTTTTAGATTCATTTTCAAGTGGCTATACAGTATCTCAACCCGCTTCAGGATATGCTAATAATCCAGAGATTTTTACTAGTGCGTCGCGACGCCCTGGTGCGTCATTTTTAAACTAAAGGGCGTCTAAATATAATAGGATAAACATATTAGACCAGAGGTTATAAAATTTTTCGAAAAGGATCCCAAGATCATCTAGTCTAAGGAGATGTTTGCGACTCCAATTCCGACGAATCAATAAAATTAAAAAAACGACTTCGACTTTACAACTGTGTCTGGTACTTTTTATCGTTATAGCGAACAGCTAACTTTTCGTTGTGTAAAAACCACAAATAAAAAGTTCTTCAATATATTTAAATCTTCAACTTCCTTAACCCTAATCATCATCAAGTTATTAAATTCTAATAAATTTGTTAAAATTGGTTCACACTGTATGTAGAATGCTCACATGGTATCGTAGTGATTGTTCCATGCCGCGTAAGTGTCAGATTCAGGTAGAGCAGTGGTTCTCAACCTGGGGTACGCGTACCCCCAGTGGTACGCGAGAAAAGTTCAAGGGGTACTTGGATGGCAGTCGAGTTTTTACGTATGGCTGCTTTTTACTGTAATATTCTATACTAAAATTGATGCCGATTGAAAACTCGGCGTAAATTTTGCCTGATCTTGTGTTGCTGTGACGCAACAATGTGAAACTTACAGCTTTGCCAGATAAACTATGCGAGTATACTTTAAGTCAGCGTGGTCCAACTACGGGACCGCGGGCCGCATGCGGCTTGGAATTTGGAATCCGGATGGAATTTGTGCGGCCCGCGGAACAATTTTGCACAAGTCTTGTCGATTATAAGCAGCGGCAACCTTTTTTTTTGAAGAACGCTATGATTTTGGGACGAAAATAGGAACTTCGTAGATCGATTCCAATTGAAGACCTTTTTTTTTTGTTTTTTAGAGAACACCCTGATTTTGGGACCATAGGAATTTCAGAGATCGATTCCAGTTGAAGACCTTTTTTTTTTTTTTTTTTTTAGAGAATACCCTGATTTTGGGACCAAAATAGGAATTTCAGAGATCGATTCCAGTTGAAGACCTTTTTTTTTTAGAGAACACCCTGATTTTGAGACGAAAATAAGCGTTTTTAGCCGGTTGAGGCGCGCAAACTCAAATAATTTTAAAAAGTGGCCCACAAGAGTGGAGAAGTTGGACCACCCTGTCCTAGATTTTATCTTTGCGGCCCGCGAAGCTTTTTCAAACCATTATGCGGCCCTTCATGCTCTTAGCCTTGGACCATACTGCTTTAAGTAGCACAAAACGAATCTAAACCTCATTAGTTAGGTGTCAATGACAAAATTTTTTTGAAGAAAAAATAGAATAGGGATGAAATTAACTTAATTGATTAATTTTTTAAGACTATTACTGACTTACTGACATACGATACAGAACAAAAAACGCAAAGAAAAGAAAGGATAAAATAAATTGAATTTTAATTTTTTATTTTAAAACTAAAGCCTAATCAGCTGGTAGTTTATTGCTTTATTTGAGGTAGAATTGTTTTTGTAATGTTTATTTTTGCCTTAAGTTTTTGAATGCATTTACTTTCTAAAAAATCTAACTCGTTGAAATATGTTGATGTATTTTTTCTGGTTATTATCCCAAAATTGTTGTTTAAAGTTTAATTATGTCTTCACTAGCGAAGAAAAAAAGTATTATGAAAACTACATCCAGTATGGATGCACTGCCATTAACAAAATGGGCGTCAATTTCCAAAGTGTATTTTATGTTGTAAAATTTTATCTGTTGGGTGCATGAAGCCTACCTTTCTCAAACGCCATCTACACGGATGTTATCCAAATCATAAAAGTAAGGGTATAGCTTTTTTTTTTAAAGCAAAAAGATGAATTAAAGCAAGCACGCCTTGATCGTTCAGGGTATATCAGTCAACATAATGAAGCTGGGTTGCGTACGTCTTACATGGTATCACTGAGAATTACACAAGAAAAAAAAACTCACAACATTGCAGAGAAATTAATCATCCCCTTCTGTGAAGATATAATTCAATGTGTTGATTGATGTGATGCTGAGAAGGTTGCATTAATACCCCACTCAAACGATACAGTTCATCGACATATAGTAGATATGTCTGATGATGTCAAACAACATGTGATTGCGGAATTAAAAAAGGCACCTTTTGCAAAATTTGCTATCCAACTTAATGAGTCGACTGATGTGACTGTTTGTGCTCAACTCCTTGTGTTTGTACGATGCGTCAGTGGCGAAGATTTTAAGAAAGATTTCTTGTTCTGTCATACTCTAGATTCCACAACAAGAGGCGAAGACATTTTTATTAAGGTCTCAAATTTTTTTGAGAGAGAAGGATTGTCCTGGAATAATGTATGTGCATGTGCAACTGACGGAGCACCATCGATGCTTGGCCGTCGATCAGGGTTTCGAAGAAAAGTAGCAGAGATGAATTCTAAAATAAGGCACCTTCATTGCATGCTTCATCGATATGCTCTGGCATGTAAAACTCTACCACCTGCGTTGACATTAGTACTTGATGATGTTGTGCATATGATAAATATCATCAAAGCAAGGAATTAGGAAGTGATCATGAAGCGTTACTGTTTCACACTGAAGTTCGCTGGTTGTCTCGGGGAAATGTGATAAAAAGAGTAGAATCACTAAAGGAGGAGCTTTCTGAATTTTTCAAACGTGTTAACAAGACAAGACACCTGAGTTCGTTCAGAAACTGTCAGATAGCCAGTGGCTTCAAAAGCTGGCCTACTTTTCTGATATATTTTCGGGCTTAATTTATTGAACTTGTCTCTCCAAGGCCGTTTTCATACAGTGATTGATGTTATGGACAAACTAAGGACATTTAACATGAAGGTCAATCTCTGGGAAAAAAAGTTCAAAGATGGAAATCTGAGCATGTTTGAAAACCTTGATGAGGCACTTTATAAAACTAAAACTAAAATCACTGGAAATCTAGAAGTGGCGCAGCTTGTGCAAGCCCACATAGCTTCTCTGCAAAAGGAGTTGCAGTCTTACTTCTTACTGAATTGAGTGAAATAGAATCAATACTGATTCGAAACCCATTCGTTGTGAATGTGCAATCTCTTCCAGATGGCATTCAAGAAGAATTCTTAGATTTGGTTTATGATCCTTTTCCAAAAGATGCATTTGAAACGCTCACCCTTACCAAGTTTTGGACAAAGATGAGTGTGACTTACCCTGCTGTATCTGATATTGTTCTGAACTCTTTACTTATGTTCCCCAGTACTTACCTGTGCGAGCAAGGATTTTCGACACTGTTAAACACGAAATATAAACATCAATCACAACTTCATGTGGAGCATGACTTACACGTGTGCCTGTCTAATACCGCTCCTCGATTTGAGAAACTTATTTGCAACAAACAGGCACAGCCTTCACACTAATAATTAATCAGTAGCTACAAAGTGTTTGAAATAAATAATCTTGTTTATATGCTTTGTAATACTATATTAAAAATGCTAATTAAACTGGTAGTGAAAATATACTCACTTAATTTGGTTTCAGCTTATCGGGGGTACACATTGAATGTTTTTATGACTCAGGGGTACTTAGCGGCAAAAAGGTTGAGAACCACTGAGGTAGAGTCTCTGACGGCGGATACAGTTTCTTGGGGAAAGACCGGTAGGACATTCCTGCGAACGCTTTGCGTGGGGCATATTACAACAACCTAATATTACAATAAAAGAGTAGTAATAGGCAGTAAACACAAAATATATCTGTTTATCCACGAAGAGGTATCAACAACCATCTATGGTTTTCTCTGATTATCTATGATCTGCTTAGGGGATTCATCTCTGATCATCTCTATTCGGATATAAACATCTTTAAATATATCTGTTTATCTCCCAAAGAGGTATCAACGGCCATCAATGATTATCTATGATATGCTATGGGGATCATCTCCGATTATCTATGTTCGTATGTAACATTTATGTATATAATCAGAGATGTATCTACGATTATCTATTGAAAACAATCTTCAGTCATCGATGATCAGACATAATTTCAGAGAAAAACAATGAAAAGTATATATGGTCGGAGATAAATTTTCCGATTGGGTACAAGGGGACGATGGTCAATAAATAAATTAAATTTAGTCCCGGCTAAGAAATTGTGACATTTTTTCGTGGCATGGTCAATTGCTTGCAATTCAAGTTCTATAAGAGCATATCTTGTTTCAGTTGGTGTAAGGATTCTTGACCTGTTTGGATCGTTTTCCAATTGTTGTCGGTTTGTTGCTGCTTTAGATAAAACCCAAGACCATGTTTTAAACTAGCATCAGTGAACAATCGTAATGGCGCTCCGGGTCGATAATACGCAATTACATTCATCATTCACTAATTCGGAGTCATATAAGGTATTGCATTACAACTTGGTGCTATGGACACTCTGTGTTACTCAATAAATTACAAAAAATTTGCTAAAAGTTTATTAATATGATAATCTGCACTAATCCCGCAAAAGAACGCAACAAAGAAATAACAAACGATAATATTTTTAATATACAACAACTCTATAAATTAAATATTTCAATTTTCATGTACAAATCATTCCACAAGCAATTACCGTCAGCATTTAACAATATATTTTAAAGAAAAACGTCCACTGTAATTACTAGATGTAACTCTCAAATCATACCTATATCATGCAAAAACACAGTAACAAAACAATCAATAAGATACATTGGCCCAAAAATTTGGAATGAATTACCTAATAAAATAAAACTATGTAAATCCTTAAGTACATTTGTTAAAAAATCTACAGCATTCTTCCTTGAACAACAATCAAACTTATAAACTGTTACGTAGGTCATCATTTAATATCTTTTGCTAGTCTTCCTTTTCTTGTGTTTCAGGAAAACAACTGAACAATTTGAAAATCTTCAACTCTACAACGGTCAAGAAAAGACTCAAGGAAAGTTCTTCAGGATCACTCTTCTTTCTACCTGAACAATTTTTTTAGCTATTGCATAAATTTTATTTTACTATTTATTGTTACTACTTTGCATCGGTTTTTGTAGATTTTTTTTAATATGTTTTCTTATGTTGTTTTTATGTTCTTTTTGTTTGTTTTTTTACTAATGGTGTAATGTTTTTGTTTTTGTGTTTTTCTTACTGAGGTTTTTGTTCGAGAAATGATCTTTTGATCCGCAACAGGATTTCTTTCGGTGGGTTTGTTTGCCTGTTGGGCTGGTAGAATATGTTCATGCTTTTACATATTTTGAAGGACTGATCATATTCATCGAGCCGAACTCTGCTATGGTCCCACCATTGCACCGCCCCCATAGCAGTGTTTTATTAAGCAAATAACCTCGGTCTTTGCTTTATTTTTTTTCTTTTTCTCTTTCTATTTTTTGAAACAATTTTATAACGAGGTGAAGCAACCTTGCTTCTATATTATACAAGTCACACCTTTCATCGCTAATTAGCAAGTCACAACGTGAACTCGTTTTGTTGCTTCTTCCTTTTTCTAACCCCGTCTTTAACAACACACAAACTTCTCAACATTTTGTTATTTTGTTCATGTGGCGGAGCAGAAATACAAGAAAACTGAACTGAACTGAACTGAACATTGTTGCTGGTTAGAATTGCTTTAGCACTTTCAAAGGCTAATGTTTGTTCATCATTCATGAGGAAGTTTGCGCATTTTTTTTGCGGTAAAGGTCTTAAGGGTTGCAAAGCGGTGGCCAAATCTCGGTTAAAGGGAACCAGTTGGTTAGCCATGCCTTGAAACGATTGCAAATCGGTTCAAGCTTTCTGGCTTCTTAAAGTCGCGAATAGCTTTGATCACTTTGTCTTTCATTCTATAACCTTTGTTATTAAGTACTATGCCAGCGAAAGTAACTTCTGGTTGAGAAAAAATAAATTTATTGCTCTGTAAGCGTATAGCTGCTTCTCGACATCGGGTTAAAATTTTTTTTACAAGAATAGTATTCTGTTCTAAACTATTTGAAGAATGTACGATATTATCATCAACAATTTTTTTAGTATTTGGCAGATCATGTAACTCTTCAGACATTCTTCTATTGTAATGCTCACTAATCGAATTAATGCAAAGGGGGCGCGTTTGTAACGGAAACGTCCAAAAGGTGTCAAAAAAGTAGTTAAATGCTTATCCTCTTCAGCGAGTTCAATTTGGTGGTACCCTTCCATGCATCAAAACTAGAAAATAAATGTGCATCATTTGCTTGAATACTTTGAACTATGTCAAGCACACTAGGGCCGAAGTAGTGCTCACGTAAGCAGTATTTGTTTGAATGTCGAAAATCAACTCATAGCCTAACTTTTCCATTAAACTCCCCATTTTGGTCGCGTTTTGGCTCTACAACAATCGGATTAACCCATTCTGTTGTCTCTGTGACAGGTTTTATTATGCTTTCGACCAAGAGCTCGTTGAGTTTGCTTTTTAGAGCTTGTTCAAATACAATAGGAATTTGTGGTGCTTTAGAAGTACAACACGGTATAGCGTCATTGCGCAAAACAATTTTAAATTTTTCACCTTTTATTGGTGGTTGGGATTCGAATACATCGTCGTGCTCTTGAAGGATTTGCTGTTTCAATAGTTTGGTTTCACCACACTCTGGGTCAATTGTGCTCGAGGAACAACGAATTTTACCAGGGGTTTCACAGTTCATAAAGACTTTACCTGTATTAAACGGAGTTAAAATTTTCTTGGGATTCTGAGTAGCACCCGCCACATATTTCTTTGCTTCAAACCCAGGCTGTTCTGGGGACCCTTTGGTGTTAATATGAACGATGTTCAACATTTTTGCATCATCGATGAAAAGCAATGAGGTTTTAATGTCTCTAAAAACAACTAATTTTGAATCAACATATGACCCCAGGAAACAATGTGAAATTGGCACGATATTGTATCGGTATTCTTTTACGATACATGCATGTATTGGCCCAATACTGTGTGATAATCGTTTGCACACAGTATGGATATTGGCCCAGTATCGTATATACGGTGTATCTAATATCGAGCCGATACAGTGCTGATACAATGCTACAGTATAGGTTGTATATTGGCCGAATGTTGTTTGCACACAGTATGGATATTGGCGCGGTATCGTATACGATGCACCTAATATCGAGCCGATACAGTGCTGATACAATGCTACCTGATGTCGTTTGCTCACAAGTAGATATTGGCGCGGTATCGTATACATGCCCCTAATATCGAGCCAATACAGTGCTGATACAATGCCACAGTATAGGTTATATATTGACCTGATGTCGTTTACTCACAGTGTGGATATTGGCGCGGTATCGTATGTCCGTTGCATTTGATATAGAGCCGTTATTGTTATTCTCAGACAGCCTTTCATCATTATATGATTTAAGCTATACGTTAAAATTATATTTCATCACTAAAATTTTTCTAACAATTTGTCTAATATTATAAAAAACGGTCATAATTCCAAATTATCAGTTTCTTTTATTTTAAAGTAAATTACATGAATCATAATTTTATTGAGCTAATGTTTTCTTCCACCACTCCGGTCTCGCCAGTTGCGCATCCATTTGCTGCACTCTTTTTCAATTTCAGCTTCAGTGGCATTTGGATTGCTGCCCAAAATTGCATCTGAAATAATTGCAGAGATATAAAAAAAAGCAAGTTTATACATTTCATATCTACACGCAAATTTTACAAATTACCTGCAGACTACAAAGCAATGAACATTAGCATAAAAAATTTATAGCTTTTTTGTGAATTTTAAATTAATCGGCTCGTTTTTGTGACAAGTTGTAAACACATTGCAATGTGACCTGGTGAAAAAAATTGTAGACATAGTCAGATTACAGACATTGAAAACAAGTTGTACATCTTTTTACTTTAGGGCAGGGTTTCACGCCTGCGGCACATTTTGGAGCCTTTACAAAATTCTTTCTTGAGACCTTTCATGGCACACTTAGACAAGAGTACAAATCTTGATTTTCGTCCCTAAAAAGTAATGTTTGCTAAAAAGGTTTTCACTTTAAATCTGTCTCGGAGTTCTTACTTTTGTTTCTAAAAAGTAGTGTCTACAAAAAAAGGATAGCGGAGCAATGGTTCAATGTTTTTTAAAAACTTTTGTGGACACAGTTGAGAACCACTGCTTTAGGGGACTGGCCGGGACGTTGAGTGATATGTTTTGTATATAAGTCAGCAACACAACTAAACTAATAAATACAGTTAATTTTTGAACGTTTTCAGCTTCTTAAGCTCTTTTTTTAAAAAAAAACTGGAACTTAAAATAAATTTTAGCAAATTGCGTTAAAACTAAATAATTGCTTTTCTTTGTTTTCACGCGTTATTTTTAAAATATATTTTAAGTTTAAGATTTTTTTTAAGGACATAGAAAGCCAAAAAATTTTGAAGATGACATTAAAGTTTTTTTTTAAATTCATTTAAGTACATTGCAGTAGCGGTTTTAGTATAGCGCAAACCAAGTGGCCGCACCAAACCTCTCGTAAAAAACGTCATTAATTTTTTCCTTTCCTAAACAAAAATTGGTCCCCCTTTTACCGTAGCACCATCACAGCTTTACAAAGATGTTCAATTAAAATTAAAACCTTTTTTTGGTCTTCAATTTTATGAAGCTTTAAAAATTTTAAAATTCATGTCCTTAATTAAAAGTCTGCGCTCTATTCTAAAGAAAAGACATTAAAAATAGCGTAAAGTTTTCATTTTAAAAATGTAATTATTTTGTTTCAGAGAGTTCCTATAAAAGGGCCTTCTTTTTTCTTTCAAGCACAAGCCCCTTTCTTTTTGTAAAGCCATTATTGTATATGTACCATTACTAATATAACAACACTATGATCAAATAAATTTTCTCTTTATTAAAATTCTAAATTAAAATTTGGTTTGACAAAAACAAAATAGATATATATGAAGTTCAAACTTACGTTTAACAGCTTGTGAAAGCTTTAAAGATGAAAAGCTTTTTTTTTTTTCTGGATTCATTCTCCCTTTCCAACCACTTTTACCCGACCAGTTGTAGAATTGGCGCAATTCATTACTTATGATGTTCTGCATCACTCTCCAACAATTATCTTTGAGGTTATTTCCTCCGATAATTTTCAAGCGAGAAATCTACAAAAATTAAAATATTAAAAAAAAAAGATTTAAAATACGGTTATGTAAAAAACCTTGGGTAACCCAAATTCGATTTGCAGACAAAATCATCCGATTTAGGCAAAACTCCGGATAATCCCAAGCTTTTTATTAAAAAATTATAATTGTACTGTTTTATCCGAGTAGAGCAAAATTCTGCATTAACCGAATCCGGATTAACAGAAGTCTACTGTATATTTTTTCCAGGTAACAATTCGCATTTAAGACTTTTTTTCAAGGCAAACTTATAAGAAAGTAATTTTATGAGTGGTAGTTAAAAATGTTTTAATCAACATCCTATGAATTTCGAATATATTTAAGTTCTATAATTGCAAAATTAGTAATTTAGTTATTATAAAAAATAACTGATGGTTTAAATTACTCAAAAATATTCCACAATCATTTGATTGCTATTTAGAAAAGGTAAAAGGAATTTTATTTTTTAAAACAATTGCAATGCAGTTAAATCAGAATAAAATGTCTTACCAAAACGTCCATTACACGTTTATCCTCCAAACTTTTTTCCATTGAATCAATTTCTTCTATACTTTTTAGTGGCAGATGTATGCCCTCGGGGAGCTCGAAGAAAGTATTTTGAGGTTGTTTACTTTGAGCAATTTCTTTGCGCAACGATTTTAGCTCCTCCATTATTAATTCCATGTTAACTTTAATATTTGGTAATTCGCGGAGTACAATTTTGTCTCTTGCATCTAAAAAAATTTGTTATATCTACATTTTTGTGTAAGGCATATAAAATTTTATTGTTGTTGTTGTAGTTAATTTACCAGCACATATCAATCTCTCCAAAAACCTACCTTCTTTATCACGAATCAAATTTTTCGGTGTCACTGGAGTTCAATTAACGAATTCTGCTGAAAGACAAAAAAGTTAAATTTTCAATCAACTAATTTTTTTACTTTCTGGTACAAATACAATATTAAATGAAAAAAATATAACAAAATAAAACTTTACTAAAATTTATGAAAAAATAAAGGGCCGAAGCTTTTAGTACGCTCTGGTCAATATTCATCAGAAGAAATCGTTGCAATCATCAAAACCCAAAATCGATGTTTTATTTATAGCAATTAAGAGCATTGAAATCAACTTACGGACTTTATTGGACAGTATTAACAATTAACTTCAAAATTTTTGTTTTGAGATTACACTTTGTTATAAAAAGTTATGAATCGCCTCGGTTAAGCCTTTTTTACAACAAATTTTATACCATCTAAACTAAAATACAATAGAGAACAATATTTTGTACATGTTTTTGATAAACTGTGAAAGCTAAATCAAGGTTTTAAATTAAAACAATTTTACTGGCTATTTTTTTGTAAAAACTCTTGACTTAATTCGAAGAATAATAAATCGGTTCCACTGTTAAGCTGACTGATTGTGACAACAAAAAATAATAGTTTTACCCTAAAATATTTACTTCAACGCCAAAGTTAGTTTTCTATGAAAAGTCGCACTAAACCATAAAGTAATCAAAAATAATAATACTCACTATGCTGAATGACACGATTTGACGAAGTCGAGTTTTCGCGCTGGAAAAAAATGTTACTTTCGCACATTGAGTCAGTGATATCAGGTGGAGAAGGCAATTCCGTGCGCATCCGTTTACAGCGAACTGCTTTCATAAAAAAAATTATTAGATTATTGTCAAACTTTTAACGATAAATGCAAAAAAAAAATTAGAGTTAGTTAATCTTATTGCAGTTAAAACAGCGTTTCTTAATCGAGTCAATGGATATTTTGTATATACTGTACAGTATGAACCAATAGAAAGAAGTAAATAAGGGGTAAGTCAGCAAAGGATAGAAAACTCTCAAAAAGAAGCAAGTAATTAGACAGAACTATATTTTAATTACCAAATAGTACAATGCCAACAAAATGCGCAGTGTGATGCCTCGGAGAGTTGATAAAAGCATTAATGGAGTTAAAAAATTTTCTTTCAAAACACACCTTTAATATGCTTTATATTGGGTTAATTGCACGAATCTCAAAGTGCAAAAAAGTTGCTTTTAGAAGCTTTGTAGCGCAATCGTTCAGGATCATTCTAGTAACTAATTACAACTTTTTCAACTAAATATAATTTAGTTCGATTTTCTTTTATTTCTGCTCTGCCACATGTAAAAGTAAACAAATATAATTATTTAATAACAAACATGATTAAGGCTGTGGATTAGAAAAAGAAGCACAAAACAAGTGTAACTTGTAGCTTGCGAAGATAGTAATGAAATTTATTTATAGAATTTGTATCACAAGAAGCAGGCCAGCACTACCTCAATATGAATTTTTTTCACACAAAGAAAAACAAAAAAGCAGAAAAAAACATTGATTCATTTGATAAATATAAAACTCTGCCATTAAAGCGTGCATTGGTGGAATCATAGCAGAGTTTGGTTCATAGAATATGATCCATTGATCCAGCCTCAAGTTTAGTGGACGTTTGAACACACTCTATCTAACAGATATTTGCATTCTAAATAGATATGGTGCTATGTGTAGTTGTGATAGATAAGCTTGAATTCGACGCTCAGGATTAGATTCGTAGAGGAATCGGCGTTTGGACGTATGATTTTTACTCAGTTGATAAAAAAAAATTTTTCCTTGCAAGTTTTCAAGATTGACTGATAACTGAACGATAGCATGAGTTACGCTTCTGTTTTGATTACATTTTATTTTGTATTTGAACAAAAAAAGGTCAACAATCCAATTGGTGTAGATTCAAAAGGTTAAAAAACTCAGCTGTCAAAATTTACCAAATTTAAACAACTTTTTTTTACAGCTACTCTATGCAATTTTTTAACTCAATAAAAATAGTCAAAATTAGAAAAAAATGATAAAGGTTACGCTTCAGAAAAACACGAACCGGCCAAGTAGGCTACTTAGCTTATATAGTCCGAAAACAGGATAAACAAAAGTAATGTAGGCCAGAAAGGCCTGAAAAATACTCTATGCCAATAATGTAATAAGTTTGTGATTATGGGAAATGCTGCAAAAAACTTCGAATAATGAAATTATCTATCTACTTTTAAAATTTGTTTTATTATATAATTAGTTCATCCGCTTCTCGATATTTTTCACTATTTGTGAATGATGACGTTCACACATAGCGATAGCAAAAATAACAAATAGCAAAAAAACATCTCGCTCGTTCGACGCACGTGATCAGCGCCAAGGACCTCAGTTAAATAAATCTTGTAAATACAATGCAAAAAATCAATATGTTCTTGTTATATGATACTTGGGCTGATATAATAATTTTTTTGGTGAATAAAATTCAAAACTCAATAATTGGGGTGAACAATATCAAATACGTTTAAGAAGCATTGAGTTAAAACTTTCCTTTTTAATTCGGGGGAAAGAATCGCGATAAAGTTTAAAAGCTCGTATTACTATAAACGTAAAAAAATATCTAAAAATTAGCATAGCTCAAAACGGATTGAAACAAAAAAATATAAAGAGCTAAATAGAAAATACACTAAGAAGAAAAAATTTTGGGTAGAAGTTTACATAGCCTACTTTTGAAGCGTGAATTGTTATCTTTTTCAGAATCAGAAGTTGCTTCGGATTCGCTTTCCATAAGTTTTGCTGGTTTTTTGCGTTTTCTCCTAAAAATAAAACTTTTATCATTAAAAAGCAAAAACACTCTTATCTGAAGTTAGCTTGTCTTTGATCAACACATCAAAACAACTTTTTTGAAAGAGTACGATTTGTCATTGGAAAAAAGTAGAATAACCAAGTCTGTGTCTTTGTATTATGCAACAGTTAAAACACGACACAACCATTGTTGGCAGCGTGGTCGAGCCAGAGTGCCGTGTGTATGATCAACATTGTCTCGGTTCAAAACCTACTCGCGCCATTCTGTTGTGTCCTTGAGAAAAACACTTTACGGCACTTTCCCTGCTAGGTGGTCTTGGCAACTACTGTAGTTCTAAAATTTAAACATATCTTCATTAAATTACAAGCGGACAGCAATATCTTGGCATTTCCGAAAGCAGGTCGAGGTAATTGCTTACTCTATTTATTAGCGCCTCAGTCGCTTTCCTACAAGTCAGGAGGATAAATATAGAGATAAATAAAATAAAAAGTAATAAACTTTTACCCAGCTGAAGTAAAACAGTATCTTCATCCCCTAGAGCAGTGTTTTTAACCTTTTTTCGTTTGTGGCACACTTTTGAAACTCATGAAAAATTGCGGCATTTTAAACCATTTTTACTAATTTTTGTTCCCAAAATTAGGTAATCTCTAAAAAAAAGGTCTTCATCCAGAATTGGGCTCAAATTTCTGGTTTTCTGGCATCCAGAATGGAGTTTTCTTCCCTGAATTCAGTTGTTTTTTAACTATGCGGGTGCTCTAGACGCGATATATAATTAGTATCTTCTGACGTTAGCGGCGCACTTGAGCTAAGATTCTTGATTTTCGTCCCCAAAATTATGTGATCTCATAAAAAAAAGTCTTCACCTATGTTAAAGTGCCGATTTCCTGCTTTTGATCTCAAAATAAAGAAAAAACGCTTTCGCCACAATTTTCCGCTTTGATTTCCTCATTTTGTCCGCAACAATAAGCTGTTCTCTAATAAAAAGTCTTTACCTGAATTCACGCTCTTTCTTGTCAATTTCCTTCCCAAAACCAGTTCTTTTTAAATTAAAACGGGTCTTCGCTCCGAATCTCAGTCATTTCACGTGCAAAAACCAAAAAATTCGACTTTCCTAGATAATTTGTTTCCGAAATCTTTTGCGACACACCTGGAAACTTCTCACGGCAGACCAATTGAGAAACACTGCCCTAGAGTATTTCTACAACCATTTTTTTGCAAAATTTTCCTTAAGTAATACCTGCATTAAACCAAAAATTATTTCAGCTATGTTTTAGTCGATCAAATATATTATTAACGTTTATCATCAAACCCGTCCTTTTTTCTTTCCAATTGTCAGAAGATGCCGCTCTAGAGCAATCTAGCTCGACCCACTGTTTAAAAAAGGAAGGAACTGTACAACTATATTGTTGAATTGTTTTCAGTTTTGTAAAAGTGATGTAATTATAACAAAAAACTTCTTGTTAAGGCTACCCAAGTCATGCAAAATGTTTTTTTCAAGTGCACAATGGTATGGCTGGGGCAGTAGTTAAAAATAATCTTGGGTGTCTAGCTTTTTGTGTATTGAAGACACAAAGTTAAGAAAGTATTTATAAGCACTCAAGATGCTTTTGCTTCAAATCAAAACGAAAAAGCATTAATTTATCAATGTCAAGTGAAAGCTAAAAAAGATTTTAGTTTTAAACAAAAGTCAAAATTCATCGCGTTGATTTTTAAGTTAAGATAAAGGCTCGAAAACCAATTTTGACCACAAAAGTTGGCGCTATTGTGGTGGTGAGCTGGGGATTAAACGTTTGATTAACATTTCCGCCAGCCTACAAAAAACAAAAATACAGTGCAGCAGTTAATTTTGAAACAGTGAATTTTTTTTGGTCCAAAGTTGATTCTTTCAAAAAATTTGGGCGTATTTGCAAAATCAAGCCAAATTATGGTTTGGACAATGCTTGCGTAATTTTTGACAAAACAGTTCTTTCCCTGAGTATTTTGGTCTGCAGTATCATGGCTATGGCCAAAAATACGTTATACAATAGAACTTGTTATCTGTTAAGCGTATATTTGTCAAGGCTTGCATCAAAATTGCCGATGGAGAGAACACTACTATTATACTGCAGCAACAATTAAGATTGTTTTTACCGCAATGCAGTATTTGGAGAGTAACTATAAACAAGTTGGCTTACAATTGACACTTTTACATTAGCATTGTTTCTCAACTTATGATAATATTTTGATAGTTGAACCATTCGCCAAGATTAGTACAAAAAGCAAATTATACCTTTACTTGGTAGGTCTACTTGTGTGTAATTTATCAATTTACAACTTAAAAATCTTTGATCTTACTTTTGAGTAATCGTTCTGTCGTTTTCTGATGCAAGGTCTGATTCCTCCTGGGCTAATTTTGCCTTTTTATTTGCTTCTTTGAAAGTATCTAAGATAATTTTTAATTTGTGATTAAAAAGATTATTGTTTGACTAATTATTTTTCACTTACAACAATTGCTGTTTGGTAAACACCGTATTGCATACGATTTCCAAGTCATTGAATCAAGACTTGCCTTTGTCCTTATGGCATGTGCAATGTCACAATTACCCGAATTCGGCCAGTAAGCTTCAGAATCGGAAATAAGCCAATTACTTGGAATACACTCAACTTCATTTGTGCTGGTGAAAATTACAACAACATACATTTTTTAAAGAGTTGCTATCGGATCTCCCGTACTATCGGCCGTCATCTTCATTTTTAAAACTTTTTCTTCTCTCGTTTAAAAACCTTCTCTCGTTTTGGTATTTTTATCAACACAGCTTAGCTTGGTCGTATGACCGATTATCATCTCATTTATTGTAAGCCGCCGTACAAATCAAAACTAAAACAGCATTTAAAGTAAATAGTTTGGTATAAAATGAAGTTGTTAGTGTTCACTAATTGAAAATATAGTGGTAAATATATAAAATAGATGTTTTAAGTATTTTATTTCGCAAAGCTTAGCTTGCCCGAATTGGTTTAAATGTATAGCTCGCTATTTACTTAAAAGGAGAAAGAAAAGAGAAAAGTGAGTGAGAGTAGCGAAAACGAGAGAAGGTTTTTAAACGAGAGAAGAAAAAGTTTTAAAAATGAAGATGACGGCCGATAGTACGGGAGATCCTTGCTATCTGCACAATGCATAATAAACTTTTTATTCATAAGATAAATAACTGAATCTCTTCTGGTTTACAACATATTTAATGAATCAAAAAAATTCCTTCTATTCAGAGGTTAATTTAAGTTATTCGATCGGTAGTTCAATTTTAAGGAAATCAATTATTTATTAAGTGTTGAAAAAGTAAATCTGAATTCACTTCAAATAATATCATAAGCATAAACTTTTCAAATCAAGTAAAAATTAACGTTACAATTGTGTTATTTTCAAAGAAATAGCGTATTTTAAACCCCAAAGAGGAACACATTATTTACGTCATAAGAAATCATGGCTACCATAGTATTGGAATAAAATTTGCTTTACTCAAAAAAAGTACATAAATTGATTTTAACTATTTAATTAAATAAATTTTAACTATTTAAAACTTAACAACTTTTCTACAGTAGCTTATTTTTTTTATCTCTGATTTTGAAGCGAGATTGAGAAAATAATCGCAATCAGAATCCAATATTTTATCATTTAGTTTGCAAAATTTATTTAAAAATAAAGAAACTGAACATTTTTCACTTTTAGTTGAATGGGGGCAAAGTAATATCGAAAATTATGTTGGCCTCACTGCCAACGTATGTCAACTTTGACCTACTTAGTCAAGATTACGAGTATTAATAACCTGACGTCAATAATGATACTAGTTTTTTAAAGAAGATCCTTCCCTACTTCAGAAAGTTCGTCTTCTGGTTGGTGAATGTCTTCAGGAGAGTTCGTTGGATGAATCTCTCCAATCCTACCTCTTCCCTATAACTTACTAATTTCCCGACTAGAAGTAGACACAACCAATACATCTGTAATCAGTACATCGGTTACTGTTATCAATTTTTTCCCAAACGTAGGGACTAATTTTGTTAATTTCCAGCGTAAATGCCCAGCTCTGATGATTAGCGGCCTGATAAAGCTATAAATATCAAAACAGGAACTGTCGGAACAATGAAAGAGCAAATGAACTGGGTCATAATTTCGCGGCAAGCTTTGATCTAGTCAGTTAGTTTTAATCACTTTAATCGCGGCAAGCTTTTATCTAGCAAGCTTTAAGGCCCGTTTCCACTACGAGCGTGGAAAAGAGCATTCTTTCTCTCTTTTATTGATCTTCGATTGAAGCGAGCGGTTAAAATTGAAGCGAGCGGTTAAAATTGAAGCGAGCGCAAAAAAAAAGCAATAAAACAAACAAAGAATGCTTTTTTCCACGCTCGTAGTGGAAAAGAGCATTCTTTGTCTCTTTTATTGATCTTCAGTTGAAGCGAGCGGTTAAAATTGAAGCGAGCGCAAAAAAAAGCAATAAAACAAACAAAGAATGCTTTTTTCCACGCTCGTAGTGGAAACGGGCCTTTAATCTAGTGCTTTGAAAACTAAAAACTAATCTGCTCGAGGCCTTGCATTTGTTAGCCTTGTTGTGGAAGCATGTTTCGGAAGAAACAATTCAAAACTGTTTCAAGAAAGGTGGTTTCTCGTGTACCACTACAGCCACAACAATAGAGGACATTGTAGCTAAAAACCAAGTGACATGACGCAAACCGACTTCGAGGAGTGGATGGCAGTGGACAATAGCCTCCAGGTGGCTGCAAAGTTAACGGAGGCCGACGTCTGCTAGTGTCAATCTCTACTCTACAATAAGCACTGCACTAGCGCACATACTCGCTATAGACAATGTCATGATCGACAAGATTGTGTTCATTGTTCCTATCCCGGGCACCTCTCAAACGAACCATTTTTTTCAGGAAACCAGCCCGATGAGCTTAGCCGACTAAACGAATTTGGATAACAACGCTTAATGTCACATGATGATAATTTAAAACTAAATAAAGATTAAATTTAAGAAATTTCTAATACCAAGCAAGTGTAAAATTAAATACGGATTTTTGTTAATGGCATATTAGTACTCCAAGAAATAAGTTGAAATAAAGACAAATAATACAACAAAAAACTTTTTTTTGTAAATTTGTAATTTGTTCTCAAGGTTTTAGGCACGATTGCATTACTATAGTTGTTTTCAAACAAATACAAATAAATTTGTTAAAAATTGTTTCAGCCGTAATTGCTTAGGATGGCGTTCAGCGTTCCAAATCGTGCACTTAAATATGTCAGCTTGAGTTAGGGTTGCCAACTGTGACAAGTTTCAATAAAGGACATATGGAAAATAGATATAAACATAATTTTCAATCCCATCTATATCACTATACATCTGACATGGGCAAACTACGGCCCGCGGGCCAAATCCGGCCCGCGAGCTTGTTTAATCTGGCCCGCCTGCTATTACCACGAACGAGTACTTAAAAGCAATTCATTACTGATTGTTGAATATAGTTTCCCTTTTCCCTACAGAAAAATCACATTCCAATGCCCAAGCACATAGCCGTACCTGCCGGGGGTGCAGGGGGGGCAATTGCCCCCCCAAGTTTCGAAGATTTGGGCAAAATTAAGATTTTTCGGGCAGCGATATGAAAAATTTGGGCAAAGTCAGGAAATTTAGAGAGGTGATGATGACGAACTGCAAGAAATAATAACCAAATTTAGGTGAAGACCTTTTTTTTTTTTTTTTTTAGAGAACACCTTGATTTTGGGACGAAAATCGAAAATTAGGAGACTGAATTTAAGTGAAGACCTTTTTTTTTTTTTTTTTAGAGATCACCTTATTTATGTAGTTAATCAGAAAAGGTGATGACTTTCCTGAACTAGAAGACGGAGATTAACTTTGTGACACTCTTGTCCGTTTCATACATTCACATAGTCCGGCCCGCTTGTCAAAGTTTAAAAAAATTTTGGCCCGCCGTCCAAAAAGCGTGCCCACCCCTGCTATACATGCATCAGTGGCGTGCCGTAACCTCTGAGTCTGGCCATGCAATTTGCATGCCAAAATCTGATCATGAAAATAGGTATGTTATGGGTGTGAGATTGTAACTTTTAGTCGTAATGTCATGGTGATCAAGAACAATTTTCGCCCTAGATTTTTGATGATCTCTCTAAAAAAAGGTCATCACTTGAAATTGTTGCCTGCTAATGCACTTTTTCTTCTAAAAATGCAGTGATCTCCAAAAAAAAAGTCATCACTTCAAACCAGTCTCCGATTTCTTACTTTTCGTCCTAAATTCGCGGTATTGTCTAAAATAACGCAAAAAAACGGGTCTTCGTCTCAGATCTGCCTCAGATTTTATCCCGAACAAGTAATATTTCTCATCGAATTGAACGATATCTACCTCATCGCGCAAAAGTTCGTCATGCAATTTCTAAAAATTTGGTCTTGCAACGCATGACTTGCATGCCCTGACCGCACGCTTCTGATATGTATCATAAAAAAATAAAAATGAAAAATAGTGTAAATCTTTTTATTTTTTAAAATTGTGTTTGGTTTGACTTTTTGCTGCTTTCAACAATTGAAGGTCATCTTTTGTTTTTTCAGCAAATTCTAAACAGCTGTCTTTGAAGTTAAAGTACAGGAATATGAAAAGCTCATTTTTTATTATTTCTGCAGAGCATCTGTTTCTTTCATTTCGCCATTTTGAAGAGATAACACTAAAAATCCTTTCACAGTATGCTGATAAATTATTTCTTCTAATGATTTAGGGGGGAGGGGCAAAAAATTTTTTTTGAAAACAACTTGGAAAGTTGCTGGAGAACGTTTAGAAATATAAAAATGTTGATTCAGTGTTTGCAAAAATTAAATCAACTTTAAAATACACGTTCTAATCGCAAAATTAGCAGTAAGTAAAATGATATTTAAAATAAAGGACATTTCTGCACTTCATAAAGGACAAGGGCGGAAAGGGTTAAATAAAGGACTGTCCTTTCCAATAAAGGATGGTTGGCAACCCTAGCTTGAGTCCACATTTGCTCTTCTATTTTATTCATCACAATTCTTTTTTTTTATTGACGTTCTTCTCACAATTCAACATAATAACGTCGTATATGAATACGTGTGCCACTGTGACAGTCGGTACGTGGGTCGAACGTCTCAACGCTTGCAAGACAGAATTCGCCAGCATGTTCCGAGGTCTATTTGGAACAGAAGCGGTCAAGAAGGTAAACAACCAGAACGCCTAGGAAAACCAACTAATTCAACACCGCATTGTGACTCAGCGATTGTAAACCATTTATTACATAAACCAAAATGTGCATCTCAATGTAATGACAATCAATTTTTTATTCTTTCTAAAGCACGATCCAATTTTCATTTATCGGTTTCAGAATCAATTTTTATAACTCTTCAAAAACCTAATTTGTGCAGACAGAAAGAGTTTATTTACAAACGTAAATTGTTATAAGTGTAAAAGAAAGGAAAAAAAATCTTTTCAAATACTACATCAGTTCTTGAATTCATTTCAGCGAGACCTCCTGAAGAGAGCTAGACAAAAACGTTCAATTTTTTTCAAAACAGCTTTTTTTAAGGCTACTCAATAAGCAAAAGAGTTTTAAATGAAACATTTGCTTTTAAAAGCAAATTCTTTTTTTTTTAGTATTTATTTCATCAATCAAGCAGCATGGCAAATATAGTAATTTATCCTCACTTTAAAGTCAATGAAAAGATTAATTCAATATAATTCATTCTTTGTAAATAATTTTTAATTTAATTTATTTTTAATAGGTCTGGTGATTTGGCAATGAATGTTAAAACAGAAATGGTAATTATAACAAATGTATGATATAATAAGTTACAACAGTAAAGTTAAAATCAAGTTTGTGTTATGCAACACATAGCAGCCTATACCTTCAATAGATTTAATAAATTTATAAGTAATTTATTTTATATTTGCAAAATTAAACTAGTCTAAAAAATGTTTTATAAAATGTTTTAATTTAAGATACTTTAATTTAAAGCTTTTACTTTAGCGCTACCTAACGGAACTAGTAAATAACGACACAAAATCGTATAAAGCAAATAAACCGAGATTGATAAGTTGAAAAAAAGGATCTTAAATAAAATCGAAACACAATGCATTTCCCCATAACATAAAAGAAATACATACTTGTGCAAGATACAAGATCCAAATTATTTCATGCCAACAATGTTTTGCCACTGGAAATCCTTTTTGATTAATATACGGCATGGTGGTCGAACTCAAATAAGTAGAGGGCCACTTTTCTTCATCCTAATAAAAGTGCTGGCTGCAATCTCCCAAAAAGTATAATTAAAAGTTAGACTTTTGTTAAATTTAAAATAAAAACAACATTTACTTGTGTTATTAAGAGTGGTTACAATAATTGCAACACTTTGCGGCCCGCATTTTAAAGGTGCGCGGGCCACATGCGGCCCGCGCACCGTATGTTCGACCACCCTGATATACGGTAAACGTTTAATTACCGAAAATCAATACATGAGTTAAATTGGTTCAATACCAAAAAAACAACATACATTAATAGAGGAGGGCAAATTTATGGCACGCGCAGATTTTTTACTGGCACGATCAATTTTTTGGACAAAGACAAGGAATTCTTTGGGTAAAATTAAATTTTTTTGGCACGGACAATTTAGAACAATTTCCCTATTAAATATGAGAAAGGCGAAATCGAATTGCAGGAAAGATCTTTTTTTTAGAGATCACCATGATTTTGGGAAAAAAATAGGTCCTACTTTACATGGTAATGTCTAAAAAAAACATCTTCACTTCAATTCGGCACGGTACTAAGTTGATAAAAAATGTTTTATATATTTTGGCATTTACAAAAAAAGGTTTGTCACCCCTGCGCTAATATCTTAATAAAACAATAATTGTATTAATTAGATTAATAATATGAAATTGCATAATTGCATAAATTAAAACAGCAAACTTTTGTTAAATTAATAATGTTTTAAAATTTTAATAATGTCGTCTTATCAGTACATCGAAGCATTATCAAAAAGCAATACACAAACTATATTGGTCCAATACCACAGAAACGTTAAACTTTGTATTGTGTTGCGACATCAAAACTGTATCAAATCGATAATATTTTTCCAATTTAATGCTGTTTCATTAATACATCAAAATCATTATCAAAAATCAATACACAAACTATGTGGGTCACGTACCGTAAAAACTGTACGATTTTATGTCACGTTACAAAACTCTAACTGCGCTGGAGCAACATTGTTTTACCAATGTTTAACAAAATTTTTAAACCAACTTTAAATTAAAAATACTTTACAAAAACTGTATTGGACCAAAACTGTATAGTACATACTATATTAATTTATACAAAAATACGATTCTAAAACTATATTAGTCCAATACCACAGAAACGGTAAACATTTGTATTGTGTTCCGACATCAAAACTGTATCAAATCGATAATATTTTTCCAATTTAATGCTGTTTTATAAGTACATCAAAATTATTATCAAAAATCAATACACAAACTATGTGGGTCACGTACCGTAAAAACTGTACGAATTTATGTCACATTACAAAACTCTAACTGCGGGGGAGCAACATTGTTTTACCAATGTTTAACAAAATTTTTAAACCAACTTTAAATTAAAAATACTTTACAAAAACTGTATTGGACCAATATAGTACATACTATATTAATTTATACAAAAAATACGATTCTAAAACTATATTGGTCCAATATAGTGCATACTATACTAATTTATACAAAAATACGATTCTAAAACTATATTGGTCCAATAATGTTTGCTTATCTTTTTCCGATACCGATACAACCGATACTGTACTATACTGAAACAGTATCCGGCCAATAACTCTATGTTTCCTGGGACTGGCAATATTAATCTGGCGTAAACATAGCCTTCCGGAGTTATTTTTTCGCCAGTGGCTGTAACAGTGGGTTTCATTTCTATTGTAGGCTTTTTCAATTGGCTCGGCAGTAGATGCAACAGATTTAAATGATAAAGTCCGATTACCGTCCAATCAGATCCTGTATCGATTATAAAGCGCAAAATACCGGAACAATTGTTATCAATGGCTACGCGTACCTAAACTGTTTCAGTCCTACAGCCGACTTGCGATACTATTGCTCCCGATTATGCTTCTGCTTCACTGATTTTTGATGTCAAGGAGTTAGCCGTCGGCCTCCGATTCTTTTTGAAGCACATTTTCTCAAAATGACCAACACGATGGCAAAAATTACAAAGTTGTCCTTTTGCAGGACATCTACGCAAGGAATCCTGCATGTAATCGCAGCGTGTAAATATTCGACCCTGATTTAATAAAGTTGATCGATAACCACTTGAAGTTTGTGTTACCGGTTATTTTGCGATTCGTCCAATTGCATTAAAATCATTTTTAGTTAAAGCGTTGGTAGCTTTTTGTAGTGAGTCATAGGTTTCTAATATTCGCACGGCGGGTGGTAAATCCCAATTTGGCACTTTCATTAATTTTCTGGCCCAGATGGTAGGTGCTTTCACGCAGCCTGGGCCGTGAGTAAGTCTGTTCATTGATTTTAAAATGACAGATCGAAACCGAACCTACCAAAACGGAAGGCTATCCACCCATTCCGATGTTCAGTGTGGGTCTGCTAATCGGCAAACGTCCTTTTCAGGACGGGGCAATGCTAGGATAAAACTGCCCTTTTCAGGGCACATTGCCAACAAGTTCCGAAGACTCACTATTCTTCAGCTGAACATCGAAGGCCTTACTGCAAGCAAGATGAACGTTCTTCATCATCTCGCTATGCAGTCTGAGGCACTCGTCATCCTATTGCAGGAGACCCACTGCACTGATGCAGAGAAGTTGGTACTACCAAACTATCAACTAGCTGGGTCTTCTTTAAGCAGGAAGCATAGTCTTGCCACGAGCGACTGAGATACACGCTTTTGGACCAATCTCCACCGACATCGGAGATCGATTGGTTGTGTGTGGACGTTGATGGTTATAAAATAGTCAACGTCTACAAACAACCGCCAACGCGATTGCGAACCCTGGATCTTCCAGTGTTTCCTCATCCCTGTCTGTACGCTGGCGATTTTAACTGTCGTCATGCTGGCTGGGGTTACGACGACAACAGTCCGGACGGTGAGTGCTTGGCTGGATGGGCAAGTGTTAATTGTCTTGCCCTCCTATATAATGCCAAGGACGCTGCCAGTTTTTATTCCAGCCGCTGGAACACTGGTACCAATCCGGATCTAGCTTTCGCTAGCGTAGGTCGAAACAGTCGCTTACCGGATAGACGTGTCCTTGACAAGTTCCCCAGGCCACAACATCGACCTTCGCTTATTACACCACCAAGGTTTGCTATGGCAGTGCCAAGCATGCCTGTTAAGCGATGGAACTTCCGAAAGGCCAAATGGAGTCACTACATTGCTTTGACGAATAAATTTGACGAATAAATTCGCAAAGACTTTGTTGCCGCCTGATACACTTGATGTGGATGCGGCTTACTAGGACTTTTGTAACACCATTAAGAAAGCAGTCAAAAAGACTATCCCACGCGGGTATCGAAATACCTACATTCCGTGTTGGGATGCAGAGTGTGAATCCCTCTATAAAACCTTTTTGCAGTCTCCTCAGGGAGACGACTCAAGCTTGGCTGCTACAGCTCTGCTTGCCAAGCTTGACAGAAAGCGGAGGGATCGATGGTCCGAAGCAGTTCGGAGCATTGACTTCTCACACTCTAGTCGAAAAGCGTGGAGTATTTTGAACAACCTTACTGGTAGGTCACGACACTCTCCTCGTCACTGTCCCGTTTCAGCCGATGCTATTGCATCTCAGTTGGTTAGAAATGGGAAATACGAGGCTGTTGACCGCAAGTCATCTCGACTTGTCTTTCAAGATGTGTCTGACCTTTGGAGGGCCACAACACCAGACGCAGTAAATATCTCTGACAATTTCTCACAGAGAGAATTTGCTCCTGCATTTAAAACCAGGTAAACTTCGGGACCTGATTCCATCTGCCCCAAGCTTATACTCCATGCCGGAGCTGCTTTGAAGTCCTGGTTACGTGACTTCATTTCTTCCTGTTTGCGCCGACTCAAAATTCCTAAGATCTGGAGAAGAGCGCTTGTGGTCGCGATCCCAAAACCAGGAAAGCCCGTGGGGGACCCAAAGAGTTATCGACCGATATCTCTGCTCTGTGTCCCCTACAAGATACTCGAGAGGCTTATCTACGCCCGCGTTGAACCATTAATCGATCCGCTGCTCCCTAAAGAGCAGGCTGGGTTCCGACGCGGGAAGTCAACCGTAGATCAAGTTGTTCTGCTAACCCAGAATATCGAGGATTCTTTCGAGGCTAAAAAGAAGGCCGGTGCCGTATTTATCGATCTGACAGCTGCTTATGACACTGTCTGGCACCGTGGCGTTACCTGCAAGCTGCTGAGACTACTTCCGGATAAGCACATGGTCAGAATGATCATGGAGCTTGTCCGAAATCAAAGTTTCACCCTTATCACCGGTGACAGCAAGCAAAGCAGGCTACGCCGTCTTAAAAACGGCGTTCCTCAGGGATCGGTCTTGGCTCCCCTCCTATTTAACATCTATACGTACGATCTTCATTCCATGATTTCCAGAAAGTTTTCTTATGCTGATGATCTAGCATTATTGCATTCTTTTGGAAACTGGAAGGACTTGGAGGGGACCTTAAACCAAGACATGTCCACACTGTCAGCGTATCTTCAGACTTGGAGGTTGAAGCTCAGTCACACTAAGACGGTGACGACAGCCTTTCATTTAAACAACCGAGAGGCCAAACGTGAGCTAAAGGTCTACAACAACGGTAGACTTTTACCGTTCTGTCCAACCCCTACTTATCTTGGGGTAAAACTGGACAGATCGCTCACGTTTCGTCACTTTTATGCCAATGTTGTGATCTTTATCTTGTTTTGGAATGGGGATGATTGTGGCACGTTTCCAAAGATGGGTTGTTGTGTTTAGGGTAGTGTTGTACATGTTTGTGAGGTGTCTGTTGGCAAGTGGCTCTGGGTGTTTGAGCTGTCTGATATTTGTGCCATCAGGTCTAATGGAATTGTTTTTGGTTCTGTTTGAGATGGCTAATTGCACTTGTGTAGGAAAGTACTTTTCGAACAGATACCTCTGCCAAGTACCTGAACGCGGACTTTTTTAATCTGTGTGACGCCCAAGACAGCATGAAAATACGTTTTAGGTGACATATCATTATTTTGCTGTGTATCCCTAGGTTTTTATACAAGAGATTTCTTTTTCCTAGACTGGTTGATTTCTTTTTCCTACACAGCTTTTGAGCACAGTCTGCCCAGTTAGTTAGTTAGTTAGTTAGGAGTTTGTTTTTATTCGCACCCAAAACAAACAATTGATAATAATTGAAGACAAAATAAAGCAAAGGTTGCAAATAGGGAGACGGCAACTAAACAATATACGTTATAACCGCACCTGTGTCTTACCATTGAAAATCTAAAAGTACATTTACAAAGAAAAAAGAAAAAAAGTATAAAAAGTTACACTACATTTCTACAGGTCACAAGTCAAGAGTGCATTGCTTAGTAAGTGGTGGAGGTGCAAGCAATCAGGGGTGGGAGTGCAAGCACTGGTGACCCCGAAGGGTCGGGCAGGCAAAGAAACCCACCAAAAGAAATCCTGGCGTGGGTCAAAGACCATTTCAGTAACTGATGACCTGGGTATGACTCTAAGTCGGTAGGATGCATCAATACACAAGAGAATTATCACTTGTCAAAACTTTGATTAAATAGAATCAAAAAATCAAAGCATAGTTTAATTGATTTCGAGGTTCTTGCTAATCTTCTTATGCTTGGTTTTAGAATTAGATTCGGATGTACTTTCAAATCTGCAACAACAAAGAAAACCAGCAGAAACCACAGAACACTAATTTATATGACTTAAAAGCAACAACAAAAAGTATAGCAGATCTATTTAGGCCACGTACTAAGAGTGTAGGATATGACGTTTCAGCTCGTTTGGAAATTTTTTGTAAGTTTTTAATTCTTTAATTTTTAAGTTTTATAATTTTTATAATTTTAAGTTTAATAATTTTTAATGCCCAGGTTTTAAGTTGCCGTCTTTTAAACTACATTTTGTCTGGTCTCTATCTGCAAACCTCTTTGGCATGGATATTCCTAACAGGAGAGGTAAAATTTCCGGCCAACACAGCTTTACAAGTCACTGAGACGCGCAAACTTTCTTACCATGATAGGATATGCCTATAAAAAGGAATCTAATCACTCTCTCCCCTTCCTTGACGTGTTGGTAGAAAGGCATGATTTGGAATTTCTAACTTCAGTATACAGGAAACCCACCTTCACCGGCCAGTATCTACGTTGGAACTCTTTTAGCCCCCAGAAACGGAAAATCAACCTAATTGGTACTCTTATTCACAGAGCTTTTATCGTCGTCATCGTTTGAAGGGCATCCACTCCAGGCCAGACACAAACAGAACTGGGACCGAGGGTTTATCCTTTTACTACCCCAGACTGCTGCACTGCCTGGATCAGATGCTGGCAGCGATGTTATTAAGCCAGCATCGAGTTTCGTCATCCAAAACCGTCAGACCGCGTGCTCCATGTGGTGCCCGATGTATGGGGCACATTGTTAGTACATGGTCTGCGGTTTGCTCTGAGGCGCCGCACTCGCAATTCGGTGAAGGAGCGAGACCCCAGAGCTTTTATGATTTGTTCTAAAAGCAAACTTGACCCAGAGCTTGGCAAAATTCATTCAATTCTTTTAGAAAATGGCTACCCGGAACATGCAATCAATTCGGCTTTCAAACGAAAACTTCAACAACTAAATTCTAACCGGGTTTACACAGTGGAAAAATGCTCTGTCTACCTACACATCCCATGGATTGAAAATGACTCGATGAAGTTCGAAAGGCAGATTACGTCCACTGTAAAACGCTGCTTTTTCTCCGTCGAACCACGTGTTATTTTTAACACCCGACAGCTCTTACCAGCGATTAAGAAAGACGTGTTACCTTCCCATCATCACAGCAATGTTATTTACTAGTTTGTGTGCCACTGCGATAGTCGGCACGTTGGTCGCACGTCTCAACGCCTAGAAGAGCGAATTAAACAACACTTTCCTAGATCCATCGCCAATCCTCCTGCCTCGCTCAACCGCCAAAGTCTTTCCCGCTCTTGCAAGGCCAACACACGCCCACAACAATTTCACGAATCCTCCATTGGTCAACATCTTTTTGACAAAGCGAAATGCGCTCTTCACTACAGCAATGAAAAATTTTCTATTCTCGCTCGAGGTCGCTCTTCTTTTCATCTTTCTGCTCTTGAAGCAACTTTCACTAAATCTCTCAATCCCCTTCTGTATAAGCAAAAAGAATTCGTCTACTCTTTGAAAATTTTTTAATCTTTTCTCTCATTGGCTAACTTCTTTCAGCCAATGAGAACTCTACTTTCCCTTTTATAACTCAGTTCGGTTTCAATTCTGCTTCACTCTGACGATTTCCCCTGAAAAGTGTCGGATAAAAAGCTTTGGGAAGAAAAATTTTTTACTTCACGCAATCTTCAAATTCTGTACCACCAAATGTCTATTCAAAAAAGTTTATTTCAACAGTGGGAAGCATATTGACTAAAACATCTACTGCGGTATCTGTTTTTTTTTTCTAAAATTAGATGAAATTACTAACAAATATAAATCTTTGGTTTTTCTAGGATTTACATTTATGTCACTATTTATTGCTGACAGTAGTGTATTTTAAAATAACAGCATTTGTAAATACTGAGGAGCAATATCATTTAAATATTAAACACAGTGAGGCAAATTTTATAATTTATGCTAAATTTTAAAGGCAATATGTGAGCTTTTATGTAATATAGTGTGATGTGTTGACTGTAACGTACATTATAAACAAAACGTAAAATATTATTTATTAGACATTCTAAATGTTGCTGTAAGGACTTTGAAAGATTAACAAATAAAGAGTTACAATAATCAATATATACCTATATATGGCTATAAAAACTAATCCTAAAACTGAGTGACGCTTCCACAGCCATGAGAACGCTACAGCGCTATGGGCTTGGGTGTTTATGTTCTGCCGTAGAAGATATTATTTTTCCGTTAAAATTCATTCATTCATTTTATTCTTAATCATTATTATACAGTTTAACACAAAAATTATAAATATTAAAAAGATCAAGAAAAGATGTAATTGATCATTGTATATAATATATAAAGATCAAGAAAAGATAGAAGATATATTTATGGACCAATCACTAAGATGTCTTCGACAATCTAAAATTATAGATTATTTTGCAGCTAATTTTGTCTGATATGTGATTGTGTAAATTTGTATTGCACGTTTAAACTGTATAATAAATTTGTTTATTTTAAAGAATTGTACCATTCAGTTTTTTATACCAATCTCCAGTTTAACTTTCATGCAAGACAGGTAGTTAACAAAGAGATATCACCGCAATGGAGACTGTTAGCCAAGACATGCTGCTGCATGTTTAAGAGGAGCCGGAGTACCGACTTCACGTGTGCCGTGTCACAGGCGGTGCGCATATTGAACATTTATAAAACCTTTCATGAAATTCAGGTGCCTTTGAATTTCTTATTCAAATTTACCGGAACAAATCTTGTTCAGCTCAACATTAACCCTGTTGAATTTCATTTGATTCGACGATATAGTTTCTGTAATATTTACATGTCAAATGATGTCAAATTTTTTGAAACACCCTGTATATTTAAATAAGATGATTTTTACCTACATCTTAGTACTCTGGATAACGTCTGGGTTAAAACAGTAGCCTTCGGATAATCTGGATCTTTGCATAATACGGATCAATTTGTGCGTCAAATCAAATCCGGATTAACCGAGGTTTACTGTAGTTAATAAAAAGACGTGCACGGTTGCTATTACTAGACCTTATTTGTCGTATGCGCTGGTAAGTTGAAAGGCATCGAATATAAATGCATGCACACACAAGCAAAAAAAACCTACTTTGATACATCGGAACAACGTCGTTTGGGGCGAAGTCCCCTGGACCCCACGTTCTCTTGCCACACTCTGCTACTATCAACGCGCTGTTTTAAGACTTCAGTTGTGCTTCTTAGCCTTGTGAGCATCCGCTATTTTAGACAAGGTTGTGGTTATGGAATTAGGGATTACTGATATAGCGATGCCTAACGTAATTGGGTATTTGGAATAGTACTTCAGAAAACTTTCTCCTGGCCGAATATAAAATTTTAAAGTGATCGTTGCAAAATCATTTTAAAAGGGGGAATGAAGGGGGCAGAAATTTTTCTGGGGAAAAACTTTTGCAGGGAAGTCTTCAGCCCCCAGGCTTCGGAATTTCAACGCCCTTCTTTTCACTAGCGTAAAATAACCTATAAAAATTGATATCAAAAATAAAATTGTAAAAAGTTTTCGCTTTTGCACTTCTTAAGGCCGCAAAATTATTACCATACATTCTTTCAACTTTGTTAAATTATACAAAGTTAGTCTTGCAATTGACACCTAAATCGCTTTCCCTTGAATAGATTTAATGTTTTAATTTTTTAAAAGAAATATGCCTATCAATACCTCCAATTTAAAAATTTTTAGAAATGCAACTGTTTGCCGTAGTCCCCAAAAAAAAATGCCGTTTGACATTCGTGAAATATCAATTGGCCACAAATGTAGCCTCCCAAATAGAGGAGACTGGGACATGTATTTTTTTTCTTTTTTTTCTTTTTGCTATTTCTCTCATAATAAATTTTATTTTTCAAAATTCTTGTTTAGTATGAAAAATTTAGATTACTGATTAACACAAGAAGGACCAAAATTTGCGACTACTTGGAAGGACCAAACGCGTCAATTGACGCACGCGCTTTTTTTAAAAATTTGTATGCGTTTCTCTCTATATTGTAAGGCTTCTGAAAGGCAAACCGTACACATTTAAAAAGTTATAACATTGCCAAGTATCTAGGTCAACGAAACGAGCATGCTTTCAAAGCTTTATCACGGACAGGACAAGCATCGTTTGCTGCAACACTTTCCACCTATTGGGTTTTAACACACTATACAGACGTTAGTTTTTTCTATTTCTGCACGATTTACCAGAACACGTGCGGTGGTCTTTTGGAACAGACTGTCACACTCTCTTTTTTCAGTTTTTGTGCAGCAGAAGAGGCTGTACTGGATCTCGTAGGTCTTTAAAAAGTCAATGACTCTGTAGCACTATTAAGGCTACTAGTGAGCTCTTTACAAGTTGCTGTTGCACACAGCTTTTGCACACAGATTTGTAGATAACTCAACTGTTTATTAAAGCCATGTCAATGATATTATAAAAGATGTGTACTGGCCATCTTCTGCTAGCAGCTTTCACTGAATACAGCCTGGACATTTGATCCAAAACATTCACACCAACCTTTGTCTGGTTATAAAAGAGCACAGTTTCAGGCTTACACTTCGGATTATTGTGCTCTGGAATAACAACGTCTTTATGTAGGGTACTCAGAATGTTTACAGACTTCGACTGTTTGCACTGATAAGAAGTGATAGTCGCTATAATGTCCCCTGTGGAGTGTACACCCATGATGTAATGCAACATACGCTTCTTCTTCAACAAGTCTAAAATTTTTTCTCGGTTTGCTCAAATTGTGGACATTAAACTGCACTGCCGTTTTGCGAGTCTCAATGAAAGGTCCAAGGAAGTAAAGTAATTGTCACACGTGACATTGAAACCTTGCCTGAATAAAGGAATCATTAGCTTCATCACCAAATCCTTTGGTAAGCTGGTATCTCCACTTCTCGTCAAGTTCTTCCCAAGATAAAGAAATCCGTTGTATAGATACTTGCTCTCTACAGCCATCCAAAACTTTATTCCGAACTTATTTGGCTTGTTTGGAATTTTATGAATAAACTTACACCTGGCCGTGCAAGAAAGCAGTTGGTCATCCATGGTTATATTTACGTTGGGATTGTAGGCCTTCTGGAAATTCTCTTAAAACGGATTTCATTGCAAAAATGCCAAGCAGAACTCTTTCTTTTCCAAATTCCTCCTTTCAGTTTTCAAATCATACCTGAGAAACTTCATGATTTTTACGAATCTCCAACGTGGCATAGTAACGTTGAACAAATGACATCGCCAAGATTTATCCCACATACTTTTTATAGGCAAAGTCCTTCCACAAATTACGCCACGTGCCACAATTAGTCCCATAAATTTGTCCAGTTCATCCAACGTAACCGTCCAGCTGTTGTTTCCAATGGCACGATGTGCCTCTGCAGTAGTGCAATACATTTCTGAATATTCCTTAAAATGGGCTCGTTGAAAAGGATGCGGAACGAAGAAAGAGGACTGCCGCGTATGATGGATGTGGAATATGATGTAGGTCCTGCACGGATTCTAACAATATTGTGCTGCTGTAGTTGTCCTGCAGTGGGATTCGTCTTTGCTCAAAAGGGTTTTTTCATCATTGGCACTGCTGCTTTGTCTGTGTTGATTGGTGCTTTCTGGTCTGTATATTCGTCATCTGAATCAAAAGAATCCTCCTCATTTTGAATATCCGCAATCACATTGTCGAGTTCATCAGATTTGGAATCTGAGTACTCATCATCAGAAGACTCTAAGCAATACTTTGCAACAATTGCAACGCTTGATCAGCAGCAAACTTTTGAGACATTTTACACGCAAAGAAAATAATATATCAGTAATTTACTTGGCTTCTGACCTGTGAAAACACAACCCATCGTTAGACACTATACAAAATGCTGGTTGAACAAATTATTTCAAACCTGCCGTTCCTGTGGTGCTAAGAATAAACAAATTATTATTGTTAGGAACAATCTACTTAGAGCTTCCATGACTGAGATATAGCTTGTTCAAGATAATAATCATGCCCCTCAAATACAACTTATCCTCTTCTGCATCTTATTACTTACAATAATAACTTCTATGGCAACAATATTCACAATACTATGCTAAGTTATATTTGATTTTCTTGTGGTTAACGCGAAACAGAAAACTACTACGTATTGTCCGCCAGGCCCTTACCCAGCCATGCAGCGTAAATTTTCCATAAAATGTATTAGCTTAGCCGGTGACGCCGAGAATCACCAGAAAAAGAGTGACAACGAATTGAAAATACTTTTTCATAGATCAGGACAGAAGCAGCACAACGAGCGATTGATAAAACTAACTTGATAGGGAATAAATAAACTTAAAACACAGTTATTACGCCATAAGCAAGGTACGCTGTCAACGTTCTTTGATGTCATAAAAAAAACTGCTTTAGAAAAAGACAGTATAATGATATCTACCAAGAAACTGTTGGTAAACAGGTTGGTATGGTTCATTTCGACGTGTTAACGAGTCTTGCGTCAATTGACGCGCTTGGCCCTTCTAGGTAGAATTGTAATTTTTTCGCTAATTTTTGCCCCCCAGGTCACAAAATTTGGTCCAAGAGTGTCTACCAACAAAATAATAAAAGTCAAAAAGTACAAAGCCATAAAACTTCAGAAAGCGCGATTTATTGGCATGTAAAAATTTAATTGTGTCAATTAACGCGCTTAGTACTTCTAGTGTTAACTAATATAAAAAAATAAATAAATAATTTTTAAAGCTTAGTGGTTAAAATTACGATTTAAATATTTAAAATAAGCGTTACAATGTGCCCAGTCAAAGGGGTAAGTTGTAACACCAATTAGGGTAAGTTGAAACAGCAACAAAATCACTGATAAATGTTTAAATTTAAATGTAATTTGAAGAAAACAACAATATAAAAAAGTAAACACATTGGAAACACACATAGCCTAATCATAGACATGAGTATCAAACACAAAAAATAAGATATTTGGCTATTGCCTAAAATGTTAAAAAGTTTTTTCACTGGTGGATTAGCCTAGTCATGAATTTCAGAATAACATATGTGACAAAAATATGTATTCAAACCTTCCGCACAAGCTAAATGTGACCACTTTAGGTAATCATATAGCATTGTACCACCCACTCCTCATCAAAACGACTGTTAAAATAGGCCTCAAGGAATTTAATGCAAAACTATTCTTTTGCTTTTGGTGTTTTTTTTAAAATTGGTTTTTCTTTGTGTTGTGATATTGTGCAATAGATGACGTAGTGTTTTCCTAAACGCTTCTAATCGTAATCAGCGCCTTCTGCTCGAACAATTATTGGACAGGCGCATCTCCAAGCATAATTGTTACCAGTTAAATATGCGCCTTTACTTCAGTTCTTCAGTCAGTTCAAAGCTATCAAGCTACTACAGCAAACGAACTAAAAGCATTATATTTCAATACGGTTGTTTTTTTGGCTAAGTACTTTTGTGAATTTTAATTATTGTTATTTAATAAACCTGTGTATTCGTGCAAAGATACAACACTTTGTTTGGAGCTGTAACAGATTGTCCTTTTCTGGTGTGTTTGTTAGTATGGCACACATTTTAGACCTTTTCTTGTTCTGCACCAAGGATTTACCTTTAAGTTTTTTAGCACTCTGAAGAGTTTTACATGGCAAACAACACCATTGTTTTGCTACTCGCCTTATTGATCTCTTTTAAATTATAACAACTACTGCAGCAGCTCTTAAGTTGTCTTGTAATAATGAGCTGGTGTTCCTATTAGTCTTTCTTTTATAATTTCTCATATTATTCACAAATGTTGTTGCCCAAGTTACTATTAATGTAAGCTAATTAAACCTATGCACAAAAATATGTCTTACTACTTGTCCCATCAGCTTATGCTACAATTTACCCCGCCTCATACTCAGTCAAGTTTTTGTTAATATCTCTGAAAGTTAAGTTTTAACTGCTAAATCTTGTTAGGTATTTAATACCCTATTATTCTGTGGTTCGATTGATATATAATATTTCAATAAAACCGCACCCGCTATCTCTCCAGAAGACAAAAATTAAATTTCGAAAAATTAACTTTGCCTACTCAAAAAGTTTGTTTTAATAATAAACCTATTTTTAGTCATTGAAACTAAACAATGTTATTTGATAGTAATCGGTCTTAATATGACTGTTATTTGGGACTACTTAAAATTTTATTGGTTTATGTTAGATTTTGACAATGACTAATGTTACAACTTACAATTTGTTGGTTTATGTTAGATTTTGACCAATACGAATGTTACAACTTACACTAATAGCTCAGTCTCCTATAATGGAGAAATAAGGGAATCGTTGCCATCTCAACCTTTCACCGACAAAAAACTTCAAGAACAATCTAGTTTTTCGGGCAATAAATATGTTTTTTGAAGCATAAAATGCACTTGTAAGGTTTCTCGGAAGAATGGAAGTTATTTCTAGGTTTTAATGATAGTTTATTTCAAAGTGCTGTACACCAGATTCAACCATATAATTGTCTTTTTGGAGTTAAAATGATTATTTCAACGCATAGCATTTTTAAATTGATTTTTGGGCGCCGATAAGATTTCGAGTACAAAACAAAACTAGTATATTCTGCTCATTATATTCTTATTCGCAATCTTTGAGCTTCTTGGTAAAATCGTGCAAAACTATGATGTGGGAAAAATTGCTTCGACCAACCAAAAAAAAGTTTGGGAAGAAGGGCAATGCAATCTTGATAAAATTTTATTGGCGTTCAACAACTCATGGCTTTGTTTCAATTTATAAAAATGCCACATAGAATCGAGCTGTTTTCAGCACAAAAATTTAGTAAAAATTAAAAAATAGTCATCTTTTTTAATCAGGGTCTAAAATCCCTATTTTTGTCCCAAATTAAAGGTAAAAACTAAAAAAAAGCCTTCACCTTCAATCGTTCTAATATTTTAGTTACGTTTCTATGATTGTAGGAGCAAATTTAACCTAATGCTTTTGTACTGCCCGCCATTATCCTTCTTTTTCAAATCTTCTTCTTTTTCTCCTTTCGGCCTTTCCCTTCAATCAGGGGTATCCACAGCGTATTATCTGCCTTCAAACCGTCCTGTCTTCTACGTCTGTGCTTCTTTTTCAAACGAAGACCAAAAAAAGATTTTCACTTCAGTTTAAAGCTAAAAACCTTGTGCGAAGTGGAGACAAAAAAGACTTGCATTTGATTCGTTTAACCTGTTTTAGCCAAAGACCAAAAGTACCCAGAGGCCAAATTTTATAATTTATGACTTTTTTTGCTCTTTACTAAGTTTTTAAAAAAAAGTTTTTGTAATACGCCGAAGTTTGCGTTTATCGAGAGTACTTTTTTTACAAATTTAATTTATTTCTTTTATCTGTAAATTGAGCGCAAAAAGTAAATCTTTGGCTTTGTAAAAAAAGTAAAACCCCAAAAAAATTCCTTTCTTCCAGCCCAAAACTTAAATTGAAGGACAAAATGTAACTATACAGAAATAGTTTTTAACTGCAGCTAAAAGGAAAAAGTATATAGACTCTGTATTTTATGCATAGTTTCATATTGAGCTTGTTACTGCCGATGAGTTTTGATTTTTGACTGTTAAAAAAATTCGCAGTAATTTTCCATTGTAAAACTTTTCTACAATTTTCAGTAAAACAATTTACATCGATTTTCCGTAAATAATCGATTTTCGTTTACATCGATTACATCGATTTTTTTCGCTCGCCAAGTCAAGAAAGAATTTTATGATTTTATAAATAAAATTATTCTTTCTTCGCTCGCCAAGCTCTCGATTCGCAGTGAGATATGCATCACTGACGAGCTCTAATAAGAGCGAAACTCGAGTCTGGTGCTTCTCATTTTTAAGCAGTTTAGTTTCTAGTATTATCCAAAATACCTCATGTTATTTATAAAATCATAAAATACTTGGTGTTGTGTACTAATCCTGGTTGGAAATACCCTTTAATATACTCTGATTGAATATAAAATTAAATTGACAAACAAGACTGTTGATTAAATCAAATCTAGAAGAAATATAACGATTGGGCAAGGTTGGTATTCAAGGTGCCAAAGTGTTTAATAAGATATTTTAATTTGTTGTGTGATAATTGATAAAAAAAGAGTTTCAAAAAATTAGCCATTAATTATTCATAGGAATAGTAAAATACCCTTTGACTGGATTTCAACAACCATCGGGAAAAGCTTTTGCTGGGGAAAGATGAGAATTTCTTGAACTGAATTTTTTAAAAATTTGAGTTCTAACCAAACATTTTCAAATTTAAACTTGAATAAGAGTAGTGAACGCAAAAATAACGACCTTGTTATCAAAGAACGAATCAGAAACTAGCACTAATCAAGAAAAAAAATTCGAAGTAAGTCTTTCGGCTACTTAAAAAAGCCTCTTCAAGTTAAGATAAAATGCTTTTTATTCTTGCTTTAAAGGCTTAGAATAAACTTGAATTAAATTTACGTAAAATTCTAGTAACAATCTCATTTTATTTTTTAAAAAAGAAAGTAAGTTTTTTAAAAATTTGTTGCAAAATGTTTTCACGAAAAAATATTTTAATAAAAAACACTTTTGATTAGATTGGGTATTAACACTTTACTTGTTTACTTTGAAAAATTTTTTTAAAGATAAATTAAAATTTGCTGATGGAGAAAAGACAAGCATAAATCCTACTTAAAATTCATTCTTGTCAACGAATCTCAGTTTAGTCAGTAAAAACTAATTAGAATACTCATCATCAGATAAAGCATTGCAAATAGACAAAATATCCTTTAAAACAGGGGTTCTCAACCCTTTTAACTCATAGACCTTTTTTGCTCAAAACATTGGTTGACCGCTTTACAAAACACATGTGCAATTTTTTTTGCACAAACCCAAGTGAAGACCTTGTTTTTGGTCTTCACTTAGATTTCATTTTGCTGAGGATTAGAAATCGTACTTCAAATTAGCTTTAAAACAAAAAAAGTGTTTCCACTCGTATTTGTGAAACTGTTTTTGTCGTAAATGCCGATTAGATTTTTTTTCTTTACAAATAAAGTTGAGCCACGAAAAACTCAAAAATTTCTCGTTGTCATGTTGTCCTGTAAACCACCAAATTAGTAACATTGACCCCCGATTGAATATTTTTTCTTCTGCGTCCCGGCTGAGAGCCCTTGCTCAAAAATGTTCATTTCAATGTTTGAAATTTTTTTTCAGTAGATACAAAATTGAATCGGATGTTAACTTGAATCAAAATCAAGATTTAATTTACATTTAAATTTAGTGAAAGAAAAAGAAAACTAAGGACAATTAACAAAATTTTCTCCGGCAGTTAAACGTATCCACTCGTTTGCATATTTTCTTATATGTCACTGGTCTCTTTAAAAGATACTTCTTACATTGATAGGTCGGGACAAAACTTCGACGAATGCTTTTTAATTCCTTGAAATAAAAACCTGCAAAAAAAACTTTTTTTATCTGCGCATCAGCCATATTTCGAGTCTTCTCACCTTCTTCAAGCCCAATGATACGCTGACGCAATGATCTGGTTTTTTCTAAACAAAGCAATAAATGATCAATTACTTGTGAAACCATTCTTGTTGTCATTGAAAGTGCTGAGCAGATTTTGAAAAAAGCCCAAACTGTTCTGATAGCAAAGGCGTTTGGAGCCATATTAATCTAATAAACATGTGAAGTAACATTTTTTTATCTAGTCGTGGTTGTTACTAGAACATTAAGTATTAAGATTTTAAACTTTAAACAAAAAATAACTCAATCGACCACTGAATCAAATGCGACTTAAATTTAATTTGTAAAGTTTTTCAGCAAACAACAATTTCAAATCCCACTTCCTGCTTACTTAAAACATTGACATCAAGTTCTGTCAGCAGATTGTGAACTTGATCTGTTAAAAAATATCATAAATTGTATTCTTGTATCTTTAATAACGACATTCTGCTGTATGACGACATACCTTGCAATTTTTTCTTTATGCTCTTTACCTTCCGTTTATTGAAGGAAATGACGTCAGGTCGAATTGATTGATTGAGATCTCTCTCATTGTGGCCTGGCTGTGCAAACATCGCCACCGACTCGCTTGCATTACATAAAATCCAGTCTGACGTATTATTGCCTTTCCTTTCCTCCCCAATACGAAGCAAGTTTCTTTTTGTATTCTTCGAGCTTTTGCAGAACATCGTACTAACGCCAAAAAACGCGAATTGTCCCAACGTCACCCACAAGCACGAAGCAAATCGTGTGCGTCGCTTTATTCTCATAATAACGATCGAGTCGACGACTAAACTAAATCTGCTTAATAAAAAAACGATGTTAAAATCCGAACAAAATTTCAATCAAAATTTCAACCTCATGACATGAGAGTAAAATGCTTCACTTGGTTGAATTCCTATAATAAATATCAAAAAGTTTTTCCTCTTCTATTCGATAAGAGAACAAACCAATACACTGCTGTGTTCTTGACAAAAATACTTAGAATTTATGCCTCAAAAACTTATTAATCTACCGGAAATAAAGTTTTTGTTTATTGACAAAAATAAATCCGGTGCAAGTTAATAACATTCTTATTAACCTCGTAGCAACACTCAATTAATTAATCAATCCGTTTCTCCAACACGCGTTTTCTCTTGTTTATGTTTATCCTCAATAAAACTATTTCTTCTGCTACCGCAGAAGAGCACTCAGTTCGGGAACAAGCGAATGAACACGGAAGTTCTCGCTGTTCATTGAAGCAGCTTCCTAGATTTTATGTAGAAATGTTGTGATGACGTGAAACTTTTAAAGTTGTGTTGACCACTGGTAGGCTTGAATTGAAAAACAAATGTGCAGTTTCATCTCACTAAGCAGAACTCATTCAACAAAACATTAGCGTAAACTGGCGAGCATGTTGACTAATAAATGGGTTTGAAGGTAGAAGCTGCAGGAGGGCGGATCATGATTTTTTTCATAAAAACGACCAGCTGAGTTGTAGGCACAAGACTGCACATCTGAGAAGTAAATCCATGAACAAAATAGTACGTAATTTTTTTTATCTTAAATGGACTTCAAAGATTTTTTATTTGAATCCAAGTAACTATAAGCTCTGACAAATAGCCCAACTTTTATCCCTGTGCTCGCCAAAGATAATTGTTGACAATTGTTGACTATTGTTTGACAACTAAAAGATAATTGTTGACAATATTAGAATTAACAAAGGCTACAAAATAAGAATACAAAGCAAACAAATAAGAATGGTTCAATGTACCCATAGCAAAAGAATGCACCTATAGCAAAAGCATGCATTTTTCTATTTGTATCTTTTTTGTATTAATTTTAATTATATTCCGAATTCTTTGTGAATTCTCGTACTTTTTGTCGCACATTTTTTCAGGTGAGTTCTTTCTGTTTGCTTGACATGGACAGCGGTCAGCTGATTAAACTGTGGATAGACGTTTAGTGACGGATGAATGCAAAGTTGTAACAAGTC